>CM069132.1:102103205-102683205 GCA_035221665.1 Okamejei kenojei | reverse complement strand
GCGAAGGCGGGGGCCAGGGAAAGCGGAGGAGCTCTGTCTGCACGATGAAGAGGAAGGTAAATGGCAGCCACAGTGTACAGTAAGTCCTTTACAGAGCGTGAAGGGGGGGGGAGAAGGGAGGGGGGAGAGAAGAGAGGGAGGGAGTGAAGGGGGTGGGAGAGATGGGGGGTGGGAGAGAAGGGGGGAGAGAAGGGGGGAGAGAAGGGGGGAGAGAAGGGGGGGAGAGAAGGACGGGGGAGAGAAGGGTGGAGAGAAGGGGGGAGAGAAGGGGGGAGAGAAGGGGGGAGAGAAGGGGGGAGAGAAGGGGGGGAGAGAAGGGGGAGAGAGAGAAGGGGAAGAGAGAGAGAAGGGAGAGAGGAGGGTGGGGGGGGAGGGGAGCATGAAGGAGAGTTACAGCGACCTCATAGGGCCTCTTGGGACCATGTGTCGACCATGCTGCGATTTTGAAGGTCGAAGACACTCTTCTAAACTCGCAGATTATGTCGCCCAAGTGGGACAGCCCCATGAGGGATATGGAAAACGAGAGATATAGACGATGATGTGGAGAGATAAAGAACAATAAATAAAAGATATGCAAAAAAAGTAATGTTTAAGAAAGAACTGCGGATCTGGAAAAATCGATGGTAGACAAAAATGCAGGAGAAACTCAGCGGGTGAGGCAGCATCTATGGAGTGAGGAAATAGGTGACGTTTTGGGTCGAGACCCTTCTTCAGACTGATGTCGGGGGAGTGCGGGAAAATGAAAGGAAGAGGCAGAGATAGTAGGCTGTGGGAGAGCTGGGAATGGGGAGGGGAAGGAGAAAGCAACGATTATCTGAAATTGGAGAAGTCGATGTTCATACCGCTAGGGTGTAAACTACCCAAGCAAAATATGAGGTGTTGTTCCTCCAATTTGAGCTGGGCCTCACTCTAGCAATGGAGGAGGCCCACGACAGAAAGGTCAGATTTGAAATGGGAGGGGGAGTTGAAGTGCTGAGCCACCAGGAGATCAGGTTGGTTGGTGCGAACTGAGCAGAGGTGTTGGGCGAAGCGATCGTCAAGCCTGCGCTTGGTCTCGCCGATGTAGAGCAGTTGACACCTGGAACAGCGGATGCAGTAGATGTGGTTGGAGGAGGTGCAGGTGAACCTCTGCCTCACCTGGAAATACTGATTAGGTCCTTGTATGGAGTCGAGGGGGGAGGTAAAGCAACAAGTGTAGCATTGACTTTGACATCGGGAGGAGAATAGTAAGATTAAACGAGAACTTACCAAGTTTGAAGGTTGATCTGTATTTTACGAGGAGTCGCGGTGAGGGATTTCGTGAAGACCCCGCCAGCACGCCTGCGCAGCATCCTTCAAAGCAGCGGTGTGGAATCACAGAAAACAAATCATGACTAAAAAATAGTAAGATGAAAAATGTAGAACTTCCTGGTTGACCTGATGATAGAGGGTGGGAGCGGTGGGCACGAAATCCCTCACCGCGACTCCTCGTAAAATACAGATCAACCTTCAAACTTGGTAAGTTCTCGTTTAATCTTACTATTTTACTTCGGAGTCACGTGAGTGACTTCGTGAAGATTTCAAAGCTCTGTGATTTCACACCCTGGACAACGTCCATGCTTATCACACTGCCGCCATTCTGATGGTGGAATGCTGTTAATGGAGTTCAGTCGAAACTGGCTGAAAAATCAACACAATTTATTAATCAAATAAACAACAAATAACCCCTAAGTTGGGGACAGACATTCACTGAACGGTTCCCAGGATAGCTTCTGCGAATGTCGCAGGGGCGACGAGTGGCTTGTTATAGAACCGTTGAAAGGTTTCTTCACTGGCCCAGCCCGCAGTGGCAAGAATGTGGTCCATGGGCACCTCCATGGCCCTCGCCGCTGATGTGGATGCAGCCCTGGTGGAATAAGACTTAAAGATGTCAGTAGCAACTCCTGCTGCATCCAACACCACCCTGAGCCACCTGGCAATAGTCTGTGTAGTCACCCGATGATGTGGAGGTTTATGACTGATGAGGAGCCCCTGTTCCTTCATCCTGATAACTCCAGTAACTCGGATGTAGTGGTGGAGATGGGTGACTATGCAGTGTGGCATCTACAGGGTACGCCCAAAATTCCAACTGCAGCCCATGCGCCCCTGGCCTGTGCTGTTTTAATAATTCTTTGACAAAGAAATTTATTTGACCAGGGGTGGCCACCATGCTGTCCAGTCGCAGTTTTTGTAACGTCTGGACTCGTTGGGCTGTAGTCAGTGCCATCAGCATCACCACCTTGAGGGTGAGCTATTTCAGTGGCAGCTCATCCATTGGAGCCCAGCTCCTCAGTAGGGTCAGCATGATCCCCACATCCCACGTTACTGTATATCTGGGTCGTGGAGGGTTGGTGTTGAACACTCCCCTCATTAGTTTAGACACCAGGTGGTTGGAGCTGATACCTATATCCAGGTATGAGGACAGCGCACTCCTGGCACTGTTAATGGCACTGTAGCTGAGGCCAGCATCGAAATGGAGGCCCGCTAGAAACTCCAGGACATCTGGTATTGTTGCTGAGTTTGAAGACTTGTTGGTCCGGGCACAGAATGCCTCCCATTTTCTGATCTGGGTGAGGTACTGTTTCCGAGTTGACTCTCGGCATGATGCGGCGATAAGGTCTATGGCTCGTGAAGAGATGCCTGCCCGGATGAGTGGTCTTTTCAAAACCTGCAGGCCAACAAGTTTAAATTACCATGGCAAGGATGACTAATCCCCATAATGGGGTGAGTAATCAATTTGGGGTGTTTCCCAATCGCCATCCATGGTTGTTTTAAAATTTTAACGACCATCGGGTACCATGGTTGTGTAGGCCAGTCGGGGATGATCAATATGCCAGTTGCAGAGTCTAATTTAATTTTCTGCAATACCCGACTGGTGAGGCAAAATGGGGGAAAAGCGTAGCAAAACCATTTCCCCCAATGGATAGAAAACGCATCCATTGCTAATGCCCCTGGGTCTGGTTCCCATGACACATACGTTGGTATCTGATGGTTCAGCCTGGACGCAAATAGGTCAATATCTGGTGTCCCAAAATGAGCTATAATATCTCCAAAATTTGGGGGTTCAACATCCACTCGATGTTGTCATTGAAAACTCGTGACCTGGTGTCCGCCACTGTATTAAGCTTCCCAGGCAAATAGGTCGCAGTAATCCAAATATTTCTTTCAATGCACCAGTGCCAAATTGTATTAGCCAATTCATCACAAGATAGCGACCTGATACCACCCATATGATTGATGTAAGCCACCACTGTAGTATTATCTATTTGAAGGCGGACATGTAAATCCCGTGAATTAGTACAATAAGCCCGCAATCCACGAAATGCCCCCAGCATTTCTATATAATTTATCCCATGTGACTCCAGGAAGGTAGACTCATGAGAGTTCTATCTGCCACCACAACTGGACATCGTATCAGTTGCTCCCCAGCCTTGTGCACTCGCGTCAGTTTGTAGCACAACATCTGGGTTGCTTACTATGATGGGTCTATGACACTCTCTAATATTGTCAACCCACCATTGTAGCTCGTTTCTAGCTTCCGGTGGTAACCGAATTGGCCGATCAAAGTGCCCAGCATTTGTTTTTAATGCGGTGATTTTTGATCTTTGTAAATTTCGGTAGTGTAGCAGTCCGAATCGTGCAGCTGGGAATGTAGCTACCAATTTGCCTATAACTTTTGCTGTTTGCCGAATAGTCGGTACCCTGGCGCAAGCAAGATTTTGGCACTCTTCTATTATAGCAGTAGCTTTATTAGTTGGGATGGTAATCTTCATTAAATTGGTGTCTAGGGTGAACCCCAAATAATCCATAACCCGTACCGGATGCAATTTTGATTTGGCTGGATGGATTACAAACCCCAGCTTCTCGAACAGAGCCTTGGTTGCAGCCACTCCTTGAATAGCCAATTGGAGGGTCTGACCTACTATAAGAATATCATCCAAATATGCCATTACCATATAATTTTGTCGGCGGTGAAGAGCCAATATAGGTTTTACCAACTTGGTAAACAGCCTAGGGGCTGTGGTGATTCCATTGGGTAATGCCTTGTACTCCCATAATTGACCCTTCCAGCCAAACTTCCTGTTTGGCTGGAAGGGTCACAGAAATTTCCTGTGAGCCTCTGCAATGGGCATCGTATAGTATGCATCTTTCAAATCGACGCATGCCATAAAGTACCCTGGGTAAAGCATCTGCCTAGCTGTTTCTAAAGTATCCATTTTGAAATGGGTATATTGTACAAAAGTGTTCAACTCAGTTAAGTCTATTATAATCCGACATCCCCCATCTTTTTTAATTCTGGTGAAAATATTAGACACAAAATGCAACAGGTTCATGCTCGGTTTTGCCAATTACCCCTTTTTCTGCTATCCGTATAATTTCAGCATGTCCTGCCTCCACCTCTTTTTGGGATAGAGAAAACTTCCTATGAGGCGAATGTTGAGTAGGGGGATTTATACCTCCAATAAATTCTATAACATATCCTTGAACACTTTGTAAAATAAACTCATCTGTGGTGACAGTTTTCCATATGTCCAAGAAAGCCCGTAATCGCCCACCTATTCGTGCGGGAGAAGATGCTACGGCGTGAGAAGAACCAGACCCCCTTACCTCCATGGTTAACGGCGGTTCCATACGTACGGTGTTTTGGGTGGACGTTGTGGAGGTTGACGAGGCGGGGGCCGCATTTTCCATGCAGGCCGCTGTTGGCCTTGCCCTAAAAAAGGTCGTTGTGTTTGATGAGATGGAGGTAGGTAGGGTCTTTGTGCCCTGTCCGGCAGCCGTGGTTCCCAAGTTGTATTAGGCTGTTGCCGGTGATATGGGTAAATTCTGGTCGACGGAGGTTTCATGAGGCCCGCTGTTTTGGCCTCCTCGTCCAATTCCTTCACCTGTTTGGACAGGTCTCCGAATAACTGATGCGGCGGTGGAGCGGTTGATGGTCGGCACAACCCCGCGAATTTGGGGTTGAGTGTGGGCTTTATGGAGCTCTTACGCAGGCAGTTTATTTCATATTGGGCGTTGCATAGGAGTGCCAGTGCATCTTGCTGTTCACTGGACACATTATCCCCGTCCAGGGTCCTAGCAAACGCCGTTATGCCCGTGGAGAGAACTTTTAAGATACACTGGAGGCGGACATCCTGCATCCTGGTGGCCGTACTCAAGTGTCCCCAGATCTGGGCATTAACCAAGGGCACACTGAGGTTGATGCAGTTCTCGGGCGGTTTTATTTTCTCCAAGGTATCATTGAGAATCTGACTCTGAAGTTGGTGCGTAGTCAGGTAATCAATGGTGCCCGCCAATTTGTGGTGCAGAGGTTCACCTGTCTGGATGGTAGCGGCAAACTTACTCACCACTTCCAGCATATCCTCCTCATGCTCTGGCTCAGCGGTCACTGGCTGTCCCGGGTCGTCTTGAAACGCAGCAGCTGGGCAATCACTCACGCTTCTGGCTGGAGACGATGAGATGCTGAACGGGGTCCTCGCACGGCTAGTGGATGCCCGCGAGTCCCGCTCTTCTCGTTCCCGGTCCCGCTGGAGGAGTTGCTCCACTAAGAGCTCCAACCGCTCAATGCGACCGTCCCTGCTATCTGCAGCGGACAAGCCGACTTCCCCAGGCCCTGCGAATTCACTGGGGCTTCCACCATCGGACCACACCCCCTCCAATGGCAGGTTGTCGTGACCTACAGCCCAAGTAGGATCATACGACTCCCGCACGGACTCTCCGCTAGTCTGTCTTCTCCCAAACTGTGGCGGCCCACCTGTCTGATATGAAGGCAGGTGAGTTGAATCGGCGCCGGCCCCCGGAACCTGGCTCCCCGGAGTCCGTGCAGGCTTACCTCCACACTTGCCCATCTTTTGGCGTGGAGGCGCATGGTCGGCCGCTCCCAGAGCTGAGCTGACTGACCGCTTCCTGCTGCCACCTCCGCCCTTGACCGCAGCCTGACGGGGTGTGTTGTCGGCTGTATCTGCTCCAGCAGGCCTACTCGATGCAGCAGTGATATTGCCAGACTGCACTACGGCAGATCTCCCTGGCAGCGGTACGTTATGCACATTTGCAGGGCTCCCCTGTCATGCAGCTGTCCCCCGGCCCAGCCCCCTCGGGTCTTCTGGAGCTCGGGGAGGGGTTGCTTGTGGAAAGCGAGACCCTTTGCCACGTACCTGTTTCCCCCCTCTTTTCTTGGGGGAAGGGGGCACGAAGTCTGGATCCATATCAAGCTCCGGCACGGTAAACCACTCGGGTGAGTCGGCCCCTGAATCAGCGGGAGCGCCCGACTTCCGCAATCCAGCCCCCACATACCTCGAAGCTGCCGGTGTTGCTTGCAGCTCCGGGGACAAGGGCCTTTGGCTGGTCGAGGCTCGGCTCCTCGACAGCGATGCCTTCTTCTTGCCCTTGTCTATCCTGTGGAGTAAAGGTAAATATTTACCTACCGGCCTTATGAAGCAGCCGGAGGAGAGAGCGCACTCCCCCCCACAGCCTGCCGAATGCGCGCGACGATATGCCGCGCATGCGTGCTGGCGGGGTCTTCACGAAGTCACTCACGTGACTCCGAAGTAAAATGGGGAGTGCAATGGAGAGATAAGACTTTGCCTTCCATCACAGTGAGGAGGAGATTCGCTGTGATAGATGTTTGTGTAAATTGTGTTGTGTCTGTTCTTTTTCTTGTTTGTATGACTGCAGAAACCACATTTTGTTTGAACCTCAATCAGGTTCAAATGACAACAAATAAATTGTATCATTGTAGCATTGTATCATTTCCTGCAGTACTTTCCCTGCTTATTACTGCTTATTTCCTGCTTATTAAATCTTTGCACTGGCTCCCTGTGTGTAAAAGGATAGATTTTAAAATTCTGTTACTGGTCTACAAGGCACTGAATGGTCTGGGTCCAAAATACATCTCTGACCTTCTTGTTGTATATAAGGCACCTAGACTCCTCAGGTCTTCAGGGACAGGTTTACTCTGTGTTCCCAGGGTCAGAACTAAAAAGCAGAAGCAGCGCTCAGTTTTTATGCTCCACACCTGTGGAACAAGCTCCCTGAACACCTGAGGCATGTACAGATTGTAATCTCATTTAAATCAGGCCTAAAAACAGTGTTGTTTACTGTAGCTTTTCCATAACCCAACATGCAGGTAATCTTAACCTTCTAATCTTATCCCTTTTATGTGCTTTTAAAATCGTTTTATTGTTTTAGTGACTTTGTTTTACTATTCATTGCATTTGTCTTATTGCTTGTTTTGTAATTTTTGATTATTGGCTATTTTGTTGTCCTGTGTTGTATGGTTATTCTGCTGTCTTTTTACTATGTTATTATTTTGTTTCTTTTGTAAAGCACTATGAATGGTGCTATATAAATAAATTTGCCTTCCCTTGCCTATTACTTTGCCTAATTATTACCTGCCAGTTTTTGTCCTGCCCCTCCTTTCTTCCAACTTACGTTTTTCCCCTCTACAATCACTGATGAATGGTTTGGACCTGAAACTTCTCCTATTATTCAAAAATGCTGTCTGACCTGCTGAGCAACATTGTATCTTATCTCTCATGTATGATCTGATCTAGTTGTTTCCATGACAAGTGTAAACCGGGAAACCATACAGTCAAGTCAACTTGATTTGTCACATACACATACAAGATGCACAGTGAAATATAAGTGGCAATGCTTGTGGGATTGTGCAAAACAACAGAACAGAACAGAACCAGTATTTACATTAAAAAAGAAGACACAACGATATTTACCAAAGATCCTATAGCGGAGCAAGATAGTCCACTCGACAAAAAAGCCATAGTAGGGTCATGGGTAATCTTCAGCACCATTTCCGTAACCGGCTTCCATGGCCGCACCAAAGATCCCATAGCGGAGCAAAGATAACTAGTGCGGAGACGGAAGCCGGTTACGGAAACATCCTCGTAAAAACCAAAGATCTTTGGTAAAAATCTTCTCCTCATTTTCTTTCTGCCTCTCTGCCTCACAATAAAAAGTAAAAAGATGCCTATGTTCCTTCCACAGCGTGGGAAGTCTGGCCCGGATCAGCACAGCTGGGACGCCAGGGTAAAGTTGCGGGGAGGTTTGCAATGTATTTTTATGTAATCCTGTTCCTTGTCTGGGCCAAAAGTCTGAAATAAAGTTTATTATCTATATACTTTTAAAACTCTGTGTGTGTGTGTGTGTGTGTGGATGTGTGTGTGTGTGGATGTGTGTGTGTTATTTTGCATGTGAAACGTATCTCCTCGAAAACCAGACACAAAAACGCGGAGATTTTCTAGACGCGCCTGTGAGTTGGGGGCTATGCGTCAGTGAATAGGGCAGTTATGGGGTAAAAGGAGCAAATATAATATAATATATCAAGGGGGGCAGTTAGCGTGTGTGCGGGGGGGTAGTTAGTGTGTGTGACGCCGCATGCCGACCCCCCCTCCAGCCCCTCCCTCGCCCGCAACCACACGTTGGGGGAACAGATCCAACAGGTCTGCAATTGGTCTGGTTATATATAAAAATCTGGAGAAATATATATGCGTGTGTTATATGATTATGTACATCTCTATCACATTCACATATGGTTGTATGTGTGTTCTTTCGTAAGCAATCTAATCAGTTGTCTGATTGCTGAATAAAATCATCCTTACGTTTTACATTATTTGTTAATCTTGCTCAAAACAAATTTTATTTTGTGAAATCTGGAGTATTATGTGCAGTTTTGGTCCCCTAATTTGAGGAAGGACATTCTTGCTATTGAGGGAGTGCAGCGTAGGTTTACAAGGTTAATTCCCGGGATGGCGGGACTGTCATATGCTGAGAGAATGGAACAGTTGGGCTAGTACACTCTGGAGTTTAGAAGGATGAGAGGGGATCTCATTGAAACATATAAGATTGTTAAGGGTTCGGACACACTAGAGGCAGGAAACATGTTCCCGATGTTGGGGGAGTCCAGAACCAGGGGCCACAGTTTAAGAATAAGGAGTAAGCCATTTAGAACAGTGACGAGGAAACACTTTTTCTCACAGAGAGTGGTGAGTCTGTGGAATTCTCTGCCTCAGAGGGCGGTGGAGGCAGGTTCTCTGGATGCTTTCAAGAGAGAGCTAGATAGGGCTCTTAAGCGGAATCAGGGGATATGGGGAGAAGGCAGGAACGGGGGTACTGATTGGGGATGATCAGCCATGATCCCATTAAATGGCGGTGCTGGCTTGAAGGGCCGTATGGCCTACTCCTGCACCTATTGTCTATTGTCTATAAATACTTCATTTAGATAACCCCACCATTACAGACAGATCTCATCCACTCTCTGGCTATTGGGAAGACCAGACCCATTTTATTGTTGAAAAGCAATTCCATAGACACAAAAAAACATTAAGGAACATTCCAAGAGTAGAGCAACTGGAATCTTCATATTGCTATTATTTTACCAAATACCGCAGTTGTGAACAGTGTTATTAGAGGAATTACAGAGTGCAAGTTTAATACAAAAATCAACTCAAACACAGCACATGAGCCATTCAATTTTTTATTTTTTTAACATTAAAAAAGAAAATTAACAGAATTATAATTTATTAACATATTAATCATTAACAAAAAATAACAGAATTATGAATGAACAGAATTATGAATTATGAATCTAACCCTATATCACACACACAAACTGTTCCCCTGCAACGCTGATTACACTGTGAGAAGGATAACCAGTCGGGTCGAGTTTACTGAAATGGTCGAAGAAAAGGCTGACGTTCCGCTCCATTGCATGCTACATTGGATTTAGCAGGAGTGGACTATCTTGCTCAGCTATAGGATCTTTGGTATTTACGCCCTGGTGAGATCAGAGTTTACAGTCCTGATGGCCTGTGGGAAGAAACTCTGTCTCATCCTCTCTGTTTTCGCAGCATGACAAAGGAGGCGCTTGCCTGACCGTAACAGCTGGAACTGTCCGTTGCTGGGGTGGTAGGGGTCCTTCATGATCTTGCTGGTTCTGGATCTGCGCCTCCTGGTGTATAGGTGCTGCAGGGTGGGGAATGAAATTCCCATGGCGCTTTCGCCGAACGCACTACTCTCTGCAGAGCCTTCCTGTCCTGGGCAGAGCTGTTGCCAAACCAGATCGAGATGTTTCCGGTCAGGATGCTTTCTACAGCACCAGAGTAGAAGGATTGAAGGATCCTCAGAGAGACTCTGAATTTCCTCAGCTGCCTGAGGTGGTAAAGGCTTTCTCACCAGTGCGGCAGTGTGTGTTGTCCATGTCAGATTCTCTGTGATGTGGACTCTCAGGTATTTAAAGCTGCTCACCCTATCCACAGTAGTCCCATTTATCCCCAATGGCGTGTACGTCCTCGGTTGTTTTGCCCTTCTAAAGTCCACAATCAGCTCCTTAGATTTAGTGACACTGAAGGGGAGGCTGTTGTTTTGACACCAGTGCCAGGTCAGCCACCTCCACCAGGTTGGTCTTCTCATCGTTATCGGAGATCAGGCCCACCACCACTGTGTCATCAGCAAACCCGATGATGGAGTTGGAGCTGAACCTGGCCACGCAGTCATGTGTGTACAGGGAGTACAGTAAGGAGCTGAGGACGCAACCCTGGGGGGGGATCCTGTGTTCAGGGTGAGGGGGTTGGAGATATGTTTCCCCATCTTGACCACCTGGGGCCTGGCGGTGAGAAAGTCCAGGACCCAGGCACACAGGGGAGTGTTCCGCCCCAGTTCCAGTAGCTTCTCAGCAAGTCTGGTGGGGACTAGGGTGTTGAAAGCTGAACTGAAGTCAATGAACAGCATCCTCACATAGCCCCCCTTCTGGCTGTCAAGGTGAGAGAGAGTGGTTTGCAAAACCTGGGTGACCACATCATCTGTGGATCTGTTTGGACCGTATGCGAACGACAGCGAATCCAGGGTGCGTGGGAGCAAGGTGCAGATAGTCTCAATAATGCCCTATTAATTAGTAGCATAAGTAACACCCAGTTACTTATGTGTGCTAACTGGGAATATTTGATAATGTACCAACCAGGCACGTGCCGTGAGTAATTACTCAGGGTAGGCACTCAGTCCGCTAAAAAAAAATATTAAACCGCGCATGCGCAGATTGTTCGCTCCGTTAAATAAATAAATAAAAACAGTGACATTTCAATTTGCCCAAGGCTTCCTAGTCCTAGACCATTTGGGGACACGTTGCTGAACAAATCTTGCATTTGTTGGAATATGTGATTGAATTAATTATTTGCCCTTTTTATGGAAACTATATATAGCCGAGGGAAAAGTGAATTAACATCACCAATTCTTCAATGTCACGATTTGGGCTAATCCAGTTAGGTCGGACACACCTTTTACTCCTATAAGAAACTGCTTTATACAGACACAGCCTAATTGCTCTGGCTGCAGCCTCATATTGCAAACTGATACCTAATTATAAGTTTCAGCCAAAGTGATTGCCGTTTTTCTGGATGCCTCAAGGAGGAAAAGGCTCGGTAGTGCGATACATGGTACCAAATTCTGTTACTGGTCTACAAGGCACTGAATGGTCTGGGTCCAAAATACAACTCTGACCTTCTTGTTGTATATAAGGCACCTAGACTCCTCAGGTCTTCAGGGACAGGTTTACTCTGTGTTCCCAGGGTCAGAACTAAAAAGCAGAAGCAGCGCTCAGTTTTTATGCTCCACACCTGTGGAACAAGCTCCCTGAACACCTGAGGCATGTACAGATTGTAATCTCATTTAAATCAGGCCTAAAAACAGTGTTGTTTACTGTAGCTTTTCCATAACCCAACATGCAGGTAATCTTAACCTTCTAATCTTATCCCTTTTATGTGCTTTTAAAATCGTTTTATTGTTTTAGTGACTTTGTTTTACTATTCATGCATTTGTCTTATTGCTTGTTTTGTAATTTTTGATTATTGGCTATTTTGTTGTCCTGTGTTGTATGGTTATTCTGCTGTCTTTTTACTATGTTATTATTTTGTTTCTTTTGTAAAGCACTATGAATGGTGCTATATAAATAAATTTGCCTTGCCTTGCCTATTACTTTGCCTAATTATTACCTGCCAGTTTTTGTCCTGCCCCTCCTTTCTTCCAACTTACGTTTTTCCCCTCTACAATCACTGATGAATGGTTTGGACCTGAAACTTCTCCTATTATTCAAAAATGCTGTCTGACCTGCTGAGCAACATTGTATCTTATCTCTCATGTATGATCTGATCTAGTTGTTTCCATGACAAGTGTAAACCGGGAAACCATACAGTCAAGTCAACTTGATTTGTCACATACACATACAAGATGCACAGTGAAATATAAGTGGCAATGCTTGTGGGATTGTGCAAAACAACAGAACAGAACAGAACCAGTATTTACATTAAAAAAGAAGACACAACGATATTTACCAAAGATCCTATAGCGGAGCAAGATAGTCCACTCGACAAAAAAGCCATAGTAGGGTCATGGGTAATCTTCAGCACCATTTCCGTAACCGGCTTCCATGGCCGCACCAAAGATCCCATAGCGGAGCAAAGATAACTAGTGCGGAGACGGAAGCCGGTTACGGAAACATCCTCGTAAAAACCAAAGATCTTTGGTAAAAATCTTCTCCTCATTTTCTTTCTGCCTCTCTGCCTCACAATAAAAAGTAAAAAGATGCCTATGTTCCTTCCACAGCGTGTGGGAAGTCTGGCCCGGATCAGCACAGCTGGGACGCCAGGGTAAAGTTGCGGGGAGGTTTGCAATGTATTTTTATGTAATCCTGTTCCTTGTCTGGGCCAAAAGTCTGAAATAAAGTTTATCATCTATATACTTTTAAAACTCTGTGTGTGTGTGTGTGTGTGTGTGTGGATGTGTGTGTGTTATTTTGCATGTGAAACGTATCTCCTCGAAAACCAGACACAAAAACGCGGAGATTTTCTAGACGCGCCTGTGAGTTGGGGGCTATGCGTCAGTGAATAGGGCAGTTATGGGGTAAAAGGAGCAAATATAATATAATATATCAAGGGGGGCAGTTAGCGTGTGTGCGGGGGGTAGTTAGTGTGTGTGACGCCGCATGCCGACCCCCCCTCCAGCCCCTCCCTCGCCCGCAACCACACGTTGGGGGAACAGATCCAACAGGTCTGCAATTGGTCTGGTTATATATAAAAATCTGGAGAAATATATATGCGTGTGTTATATGATTATGTACATCTCTATCACATTCACATATGGTTGTATGTGTGTTCTTTCGTAAGCAATCTAATCAGTTGTCTGATTGCTGAATAAAATCATCCTTACGTTTTACATTATTTGTTAATCTTGCTCAAAACAAATTTTATTTTGCGAAATCTGGAGTATTATGTGCAGTTTTGGTCCCCTAATTTGAGGAAGGACATTCTTGCTATTGAGGGAGTGCAGCGTAGGTTTACAAGGTTAATTCCCGGGATGGCGGGACTGTCATATGCTGAGAGAATGGAACAGTTGGGCTAGTACACTCTGGAGTTTAGAAGGATGAGAGGGGATCTCATTGAAACATATAAGATTGTTAAGGGTTCGGACACACTAGAGGCCTTAAACATTTTCCCGATGTTGGGGGAGTCCAGAACCAGGGGCCACAGTTTAAGAATAAGGAGTAAGCCATTTAGAGCAGTGACGAGGAAACACTTTTTCTCACAGAGAGTGGTGAGTCTGTGGAATTCTCTGCCTCAGAGGGCGGTGGAGGCAGGTTCTCTGGATGCTTTCAAGAGAGAGCTAGATAGGGCTCTTAAGCGGAATCAGGGGATATGGGGAGAAGGCCGGAATGGGGTACTGATTGGGGATACCGCAGTTGTGAACAGTGTTATTAGAGGAATTACAGAGTGCAAGTTTAATACAAAAATCAACTCAAACACAGCACATGAGCCATTTAATTTTTTATTTTTTTAACATTAAAAAAGAAAATTAACAGAATTATAATTTATTAACATATTAATCATTAACAAAAAATAACAGAATTATGAATGAACAGAATTATGAATTATGAATCTAACCCTATATCACACACACAAACTGTTCCCCTGCAACGCTGATTACACTGTGACAAGGATAACCAGTCGGGTCGAGTTTACTGAAATGGTCGAAGGCTGACGTTCCGCTCCATTGCATGCTACATGTCAGCCCATTGGATTTAGCAGGAGTGGACTATCTTGCTCAGCTATAGGATCTTTGGTATTTACGCCCTGGTGAGATCAGAGTTTACAGTCCTGATGGCCTGTGGGAAGAAACTCTGTCTCATCCTCTCTGTTTTCGCAGCATGACAAAGGAGGCGCTTGCCTGACCGTAACAGCTGGAACTGTCCGTTGCTGGGGTGGTAGGGGTCCTTCATGATCTTGCTGGTTCTGGATCTGCACCTCCTGGTGTATAGGTCCTGCAGGGTGAGGAATGAAATTCCCATGGCGCTTTCGCCGAACGCATTACTCTCTGCAGAGCCTTCCTGTCCTGGGCAGAGCTGTTGCCAAACCAGATCGAGATGTTTCCGGTCAGGATGCTTTCTACAGCACTAGAGTAGAAGGATTGAAGGATCCTCAGAGAGACTCTGAATTTCCTCAGCTGCCTGAGGTGGTAAAGGCTTTCTCACCAGTGCGGCAGTGTGTGTTGTCCATGTCAGATTCTCTGTGATGTGGACTCTCAGGTATTTAAAGCTGCTCACCCTATCCACAGTAGTCCCATTTATCCCCAATGGCGTGTACGTCCTCGGTTGTTTTGCCCTCCTAAAGTCCACAATCAGCTCCTTAGTTTTAGTGACATTGAAGGGGAGGCTGTTGTTTTGACACCGGAGTGCCAGGTCAGCCACCTCCACCAGGTAGGCCTTCTCATCGTTATCGGAGATCAGGCCCACCACCACTGTGTCATCAGCAAACCCGATGATGGAGTTGGAGCTGAACCTGGCCACGCAGTCATGTGTGTACAGGGAGTACAGTAAGGAGCTGAGGACGCAACCCTGGGGGGGGATCCTGTGTTCAGGGTGAGGGGGTTGGAGATATGTTTCCCCATCTTGACCACCTGGGGCCTGGCGGTGAGAAAGTCCAGGACCCAGGCACACAGGGGAGTGTTCCGCCCCAGTTCCAGTAGCTTCTCAGCAAGTCTGGTGGGGACTAGGGTGTTGAAAGCTGAACTGAAGTCAATGAACAGCATCCTCACATAGCCCCCCTTCTGGCTGTCAAGGTGAGAGAGAGTGGTTTGCAAAACCTGGGTGACCACATCATCTGTGGATCTGTTTGGACCGTATGCGAACGACAGCGAATCCAGGGTGCGTGGGAGCAAGGTGCAGATAGTCTCAATAATGCCCTATTAATTAGTAGCATAAGTAACACCCAGTTACTTATGTGTGCTAACTGGGAATATTTGATAATGTACCAACCAGGCACGTGCCGTGAGTAATTACTCAGGGTAGGCACTCAGTCTGCTAAAAAAAAATATTAAACCGCGCATGCGCAGATTGTTCGCTCCGTTAAATAAATAAATAAAAACAGTGACATTTCAATTTGCCCAAGGCTTCCTAGTCCTAGACCATTTGGGGACACGTTGCTGAACAAATCTTGCATTTGTTGGAATATGTGATTGAATTAATTATTTGCCCTTTTTATGGAAACTATATATAGCCGAGGGAAAAGTGAATTAACATCACCAATTCTTCAATGTCACGATTTGGGCTAATCCAGTTAGGTCGGACACACCTTTTACTCCTATAAGAAACTGCTTTATACAGACACAGCCTAATTGCTCTGGCTGCAGCCTCATATTGCAAACTGATACCTAATTATAAGTTTCAGCCAAAGTGATTGCCGTTTTTCTGGATGCCTCAAGGAGGAAAAGGCTCGGTAGTGCGATACATGGTACCAATGTCTGTTTAACAAAACTCTCAGGGGAGGAGAATGAGATATTAGTGAAGCCACTGACCTCAATTGTTCAGTGTTGAGAAGGAGGGTGTCGGGGATAATGCCTGAAACTCACTCACCGCTGCCGCAGCTTTCTGGGCACGAAGCCCCCGCACTGTCGCGGGGGATAGAAGCAGCTCAGGGAGCTGCGAGCGGCCCAACAGCAGAACTGGCCGCCACTTCAGCGCCTTCTGCCGGCCCGCTCACCTCTGGCAGTGCTCTCCGTCGGAACATCTGTCACCTGCCGTTCGCCGACTTCGCTCATGTCAGCGGCTTCCTGCAAAACCTTAAATTCCCACAGCCGAGTAATCTCAATCACGCTGTTGGAATTTAAGGACATGAGTGAGGCCAGCGAGCGGCAGGAGAGTGGTTTGTAGACGGAAAGCTGGCAGAGGTGAGCGGGGACCGGCAGAAGGAGCTAAGGTGGCGGCTGGTTCCGCTGTCCGGCCCGGCGGCCGCTCACCAACCCGAGCTGCTTCTCTCTCCCCCCCCCCCCCCCCCCCCCCCCCCCCCCCCCCCCCCCCCCCCTCTCAATGCAGTGGCTCCGTGCAAGGAGCGTCGCAAGTGGCATTATCTCAATCCCTCATTCATAACATTCGTGCCCTCCCTGCAACTTTACCCCGGGCCAGACTCCCCAAACACTGTGAAAGGAGCTCTCCCCCCCCAACCCACACCCCGGGAAATACAGTATTTAAAAACATAAACACAAAATGTACTTACCACATTACTGACAAGCTCCATTCTTCTCTCTTCGTACCTAACATACACTTAAAAATATTGACAATCCATATTTGAAAACCCCGCGCAGTACTGCAAAGGCAGAATTTCTGCTGCCTTCAGCCCCGCTTGTCATTGACGGCTTCAGGCAGCGCTGACGGCACGTGGGCTGCACAGAGCTTCACGTGTTACAAGCGCTGCGGTTGAAAGGCACGGAGAATTATGCCTACCTAAGAGATCGATCTCTTACATAGGCATAATTCTCCCATGCCTTTACTATTTATATTTAGTTATTACCATGTTATAATTTTAGTCAGGGTAGGCAGTGCCTACCTTGCCTACCCTGACGGCACGTGCCTGGTACCAACATCCTATATAATTGCTTGTTATCAGTGCATGTTCTCTTTCATAAACCAGCACTCTCAAGTGCCATTGCACCATTTTGTAAGTTGTTAATTCATTAATGTTAATGCAGAATAGGATCAACAACAAAACTGTCATATTATCACACATAAACTGGGCAGACAGCGTGATGGCTAACAATATTGATCAAAATTGAAGTCTTTGGATACATCCTGGCCAGGACTGGGAGGAATTTGATTCTTGATTTGTAAGAGATCAAGCTGTAGCCATCACTGATCCATCCTTAATCTGATATTAAACAGTTAACCCCTTCTGTTAACCCTTGCTGTCTCCTCCCCTTCCCACCTCTCCCTCAGCCCTCCGGCCCTGGCATTCCCTCTATCTCTATCTCCCTCCCGCACCCTAGTCGCTAGCTTCTCATTTTCACACCACAAACAGCCTACAATGGCTTGTTCCCTTTATCATCGATACTTTTTTGCATATCTTTCATTCATTGTCCTTTATCTCTCCACATCACCGTCTATATCTCTCGTATCCCTGATCCCTGACCAGTCTGAAGAAGGGTCTCGACCCGAAACGTCGCCTATCTCCTTCGCTCCTTAGATGCTGCTGCACCCACTGAGTTTCTCCAGCCTTTTGTGTACCCTTAAACAGTTAGGCATAGTTTCAAATTTGTATTCGCTCGCCACAGTTGAGATCCCGGAGGATTGGAGAATAGCCAATGCTGTTCCTCTACTTACAAAGGGAAGTAGGTCTAATTCAAGAAATTCAAGAAGATGTGAGCTTTACATCTGCGGTAGGAAAGCTATAGGAGAGGATTCTTGGGATTATGATTTACTCATGTTTGAATGAGAATGGGTTTATTAGAAACAGTCAGTGTTCCTTTCAAGTAAAGATTTGATTGAGCTTTTGAAGAGATGTGAAAAGTGATTGGTGAGGAACTTGTTTAGGTTGCATTTGGAGTATTGTGTGCTGTTCAGGTCACCCCATTGCTCGAAGATGTGAAGGTTTTGGCGAGGGTGTAGAAGAGGTTTACCAGACTGCTGCCAGGATTAGAGGGTATTGGATATAAGGTTGGATTATGTTTTCTAGAGCACCGCAGGCTGAAAGGGGACCTCAGAGAAATGTACAAAAGTGATTAATTCAAAATGGTAACATGATTCGTACAGACATTGTGGGCTGAGCAGCCTGACACTTGTACTGTTTTATGTACTGCTTTATGTACATGGGCCGTGGAACCGGGAGGGGGGGGGGGCTAGGGGGGGCTGCAAACCCCCCATTTTTCTGGCCAGACATGTTTCAATGTCTCCGGCGCGGGTTTTTCCCGGGCTGGCTGCAGCTCCGGCCATGGAGCGGCCTCAGTGCAAGAATCCCGGGCCGTCGGAGGCGTTGGAAGCACTGCCCTGACAGTCTCTGTGCCAAACTCGCCCTGGTGACCGGCATGGACCAGGCTGCGACTCGGTGCATCCTGGAGGACAACCAGTGGCTGCTGGAAGTAGGTACCAAGCACTGGGTAGAAGCGGTGGAAGATAGTGACCTTCAAATGGGGGTGGTTGGAGAAAGCATCCTGCTTGCCAGCTAGATTTTCACTTACTGTAACTGCAGGAAAAATGTTCCTGATGTTGGGGGAGTTCAGAACCAGGGGACACAGTTTAAGAATAAGAGGTAGGCCATTTAGGACTGAGATGAGGCCAAACTTTCTTCACCCAGAGAGTTGTGAATCAGTGGAATTCTCTGCCACAGAAAGTAGTGGAGGCCAATTCACTGGATGTTTTCAAGAGAGAGTTACATTTAGCTCTTGGAGCTAGCAAAATCAAGGGATATAGGGAAAAAAACAGGAAAGGTGTACTGATTAGAGATGAACAGCCATGATCATATTGAATGGCAGTGCTGGCTCAAAGGGCCGAATGGCCTATTCCTGCACCTATTTTCTACATTTCTACAGTTTGTGAGGGGAGGTGGGTGTGTGGGCAGGGGGGAGGGGGGGTGTTGGCAGGGGTGTGTGGGCGGGGAAGCGGGGTGTGGGTGGGGGATTGTGTGGGCAGGGGGTTTTCTGGGCAAGGGGCTGTCTGGGTGGGGGGGTTCTGGAGGCAGGAGGGATGTGGTGGGGGGTGTAGAGAGAGAGCTCAGAGAAAAAACGGAGGTTGAGGGGGAGAGGGGTATCACGGGGGAGGGGGGCAGGAGCCTGCGAAGGGGACCAGAGGGAAAGGGGCTGGAGCTGACGGTGCGATGGGGACTCACAGCAGGCGCTGGTCGCTGGACCTTCTCCTCAGCTGGGATCAGAGTCTCTGCTTTCCATTTGGTGACATCAGCGACATCTCTGAATCTGGGCCAGGCTGGGCCGGGCTGCGCCGGGTTGGCCACTTCTGGTCCCTCCGAAAATTATGTCCGGTTGGAGACATCTGCCAGCCATCCAAAGCCTCACTTAGCTCCAGTAAAGACGCAATGGCGCAGGAAGGGGCGGACCGCCCCACGGAGTGACAGGAGAAAAGACCAATCCACTCAGCGTTGACAGCCAGGAGAGGAGATCAATCTGTGCACGCGCAGTTTTAAATTTTTTTTTTGAACTCAACATTTATTCACATAACAAATTACACATACAGACAAAACAAAGAGACACCAAAAGACAATCACAAAATACAAATCACCTAACCTCTATTTTAAAAGATTTTTAAACCTCGATAACTTTTACATTAGACCACCAATCAGAACGAAATTTGGTGCACTCGCAGCACAGAAAATCAGTGCGCAAATCGTAGTGTATCGCGTACCATTTTTGCACAAATAGAAAGACCATGCAAACCGGAAGATAACAAGATCAGAGCTTTAGTTGTGTGTAAATGTCCCAGATAGAACAATGAAATTCTTACGCTGCAGCACAACAGAATATGCAAACATAGTATGATATGAAAACGATAGAGAAAATAAAAGCTCAGTGTATATGTGTACATACTCACAACATACCAACATATATATATATATTTAAATACACATACACACATGCTCAAAAAACAAACAGAACATAATAATAATAATAATAATAATAATAATAATAATAATAATAATAGTCTATTGTTGTTATGACAATAGACTATTATGAGATGGTCGTGTTTAACAGCCTGATGGATTCTTCCCTTTAACAGTAGGGAAGAATCTGTTCCTGAACCTGAAGGTTATGGTTTTCATGTAGACAGAAATGCTGGAGAATCTCAGCGGGCGAGGCAGCATCTATGGAGCGAAGGAAATAGGCAACGCTTCGGGTCGAAACCCTTCTTATGGTTTTCAAGCTCCTCTACCTTCTTCCTTACTCCTATACTCAAATCTTCTCGTTATATTGCGTTCCTATTCCTATCGCAGCATCTATGGCAGGAACGGGGGGGGGACACGATGTTTTGAGTAGGAATACTGCTCGAGTCTGAAATATTCGAGTGAATAAAGCTGATAAAGAGAGGTGGAGGGAAGAGGTGGGGCAAAAACAAGCAGGTAATTCCACCTCACGCCTGCTAGTTTTTGCTCCACCCTCCCCCCTCACCTCTCTTTACCGGCTTTCCTCATTCTATTCTACCAGTCGGAAGAACGATCCCGACCTTTTTTTTTTGTCTCTCCATTCCCTCCACAGATGCTGCCCGACCCGCTGAGATTCTCCAGCACTCTGCGTTTTGCTCCAGATCCCAGCATCAACGGTTCCTCGTGTCCTCTCTTTTACTTGTTGCACACGTGAGTGGGTGTTTAAAAAAAAGCCAATCTAACATTCCCGGTGGAGGCTGCGGAGTAGCGGGCGAGCGGGCGGGCGCTGGCTGCTCGGGCCAGCTCCAGTTGACACAGATGGTGTGAGAACTTGGACCGGTAGAGGTAGGCGAACAGGGGAGTCCGCATGTCATGAGAGGCCGGCCAATCGTTTATTCCAATGTCTGAGGGTTGACTCTCGCCTCGACAGGGCTACTGAAGGAGCAGACAGTGTCGTGGGAGCAATAGCGGCGAGGACCTAGACATACTTCATTGAAGGGAGGGTTACACAAAAAGCTGGAGAAACTCAGCGGGTGCAGCAGCATCGAAGGAGCGAAGGAGATAGGCGACGTTTCGGGCGAGCTCTTTAAAACTTCATTGAAGGGAAGTGAGGACGGCTGAAAGTTTGATGCGGTTAGGGTGGGGCTGGCTGGACAAGAGCGAACTCGACAGGAATAGGTGTTTAGACGGCGCGGCTTTCTTTCCCTGGCAGCGCCAAATCTAGTTTTACAACCGGATAATCAGTCAATTGTTATAAATCCAGGAAAATGTATTCGATGGAAATAAGTGAACTGCGGCGATAGAGCGGGATAGATCCTCGTGGAAGTCGCAATCTAATGTACACGATTTGTGATATATACTGTCTCTCTCTCTCTATCCCTCCCCCACCCAAGTCGCACTAGCTTCGCGTTTTCACCTAACAAACAGCTAACAATGTTTCTTTTATCATCGTTATTTTTTTGCATATCGTTCAATCGTTGTTATTTATCGCCCTACATCATCGTCTATATCTCTCGTTTCCCTTATCCCTAAACTGCCTGAAGAACGGTCTCATCCCGAAGCGTCACCCATTCCTTCTCTCCAGAGACCAGCCTGTCCCGCTGAGTTCCTCCAGCATTTTGTGTCTATCTTTTGTATGCATTCATTTTGTTTACATTTCTTCTTACGTACGAATTGAAGAAGGGTCCCGACCCGAAATGTTATCTGTCCATGACCTCTAAAGACGCTGCCTAACCCGCTGAGTTGCACAAGCACGTCCTGTCGCTTTTTGTCAACCACTATCTGCAGTTCCTTGTGGCTAATTCTTCCTCCAGCACTTTGTGGTTTGCGGATGCAAAGACCCTGCTCGCAATCCACAATTACGGGAAAGCATTCAATTCGTGTTGTGCGAAACGTTCCCGTCCTAAGCGTGGTTAGTCGAATTGTTTCCACGGTAAATGAGACCTTGGCTACTTAGTGTCATCTTTTATTTCCCAGGCTGATGGGTGATTGAGACACAATGGCCAGTCCGGACGTTTCTACATCTGTCTCTCTTCCGTTTCCAGCCCTCCCCAGCGCATTTCTGCCCACTCCTCCGTTATCTACACTATCAATCTCCCCCACCCGATTCCAACTGTCCATCAAATTCAGATTGAGATTCAATTTTATTGTCATTGCACTCTTCAGTGGTTTAGACTGCAGTCATAACATAGAATAAATAACAAAAACACACACTCGACATAGTTTAACATCCACACAGTGAGTCCACCAGGCACCTCCTCACTGTGATGGAAGGCAAAAAGTCCCAAAGTCCATGTCTCTTCCCTCCTTGCTCTCCATCTGCGCTGAGGCGATCCAGGCCACCGATGTTGTGACCCCACCGGGCGATGGTAAGTAAGTCCTGCGGCTGAATCCGAACGGGCCGGTTTAAACTCCGCGGCCCGGGGTGGTCGAAGCGTTCCCGAAGCTGCCGCCCTCCAGTCCAGCGGACGAAGCTGTTGTTGCGGGAGCTCCGGAAATACAGGTCACCAACCTGTGACCTGTGAGCTCCCGACGAGCCTCCGGGGCTCCGGTCCGGCCGCCGCCGCATCGCCTCCACAACTCCGAAGTCGGGTCGGAAGTCAGGTCGCAACGCCACCGCAGCCCCGAAATCGGCCAGCCTACATACCTACATACCTCCTTATCTCCCTTGTTAGACACAAAAATGCTGGAATAACATAGAAACATAGAAATTAGGTGCCGGAGTAGGCCATTCGGCCCTTCGAGCCTGCACCGCCATTCAATATGATCATGGCTGATCATCCAACTCAGTATCCCGTACCTGTCTTCTCTCCATACCCCCTGATCCCTTCAGCCACAAGGGCCACATCCAACTCCCTCTTAAATATGGCCAATGAACAGGCCTCAACTACCTTCTGTGGCAGAGAATTCCACAGATTCACCACTCTCTGTGTGAAAAACGATTTTCTCATCTCAGTCCTAAAAGACTTCCCCCTTATCCTTAAACTGTGACCCCTTGTCCTGGACTTCCCCAACATCGGGAACAATCTTCCTGCATCTAGCCTGTCCAACCCCTTAAAAATTTTGTAAGTCTCTATGAGATCACCCCTCAATCTTCTAAATTCCAGCGAGTACAAGCCAAGTCTATCCAGTCTTTCTTCATATGGAAGTTGTGCCATCCCAGGAATCAGTCTGGTGAACCTTCTCTGTACTCCCTCTATGGCAAGAATGTCTTTCCTCAGATTAGGAGACCAAAACTGTACGCAATACTCCAGGTGTGGCCTCACCTAGACCCTGTACAACTGCAGTAGAACATCCCTGCTCTTGTACTCAAATCCTTTTGCTATGAATGCCAACATACCATTCGCTTTCTTCACAGCCTGCTGCACCTGCATGCCTACTTTCAATGACTGGTGTACCATGACACGCAGGTCTCGCTGCATCTCGCCTTTTCCTAATCGGTCACCATTCAAATAATAGTCTACCTTCCAGTTTTTGCCACCAAAGTGGATAACCTCACATTTATCCACATTATACTGCATCTGCCATGCATTTGCCCACTCACCCAGTCTATCCAAGTCATCCTGCAGCCTCCTAGCATCCTCCTCATAGCTAACACTGCCCCCCAGCATCGTGTCATCCGCAAACTTCGAGATGTTGCATTTAATTCCCTCGTCCAAATCATTAATGTAAATTGTAAATAGCTGGGGTCCCAGCTTTGCGGCACCCCACTAGTCACTGTCTGCCATCCTGAAAAGGACCCGTTCACTCCTACTTTTGCTTCCTGTCTGCCAGCCAGTTCTCTATCCACATCAATACTGAACCACCAATACCGTGTGCTTTAAGTTTGTATACCAATCTCTTGTGTGGGACCTTGTCGAAAGCCTTCTGAAAGTCCAGATACAACACATCCACTGCTTCTCCCTTATCCACTCTGCTAGTTACATCCTCAAAAAATTCAATAAGATTCGTCAGGCATGATTTACCCTTTGTAAATCCATGATGACTTTGTCCAATGATTTCACCACTTTCCAAATGCGCTGCTATCCCATCTTTAATAATTGACTCTAGCAGTTTCCCCACTACCGATGTTAGACTAACTTGTCTGTAATTCCCTGTTTTCTCTCTCCCTCCTGATAACTCACCGGGACAGGCAGCATCTCTGAAGAGGGTTACATTTGGGTTTTGGGTCGAGACCTTTTTTCAGACTGAAAGTCACGAGAGATATAGGCAATGATGTAGAGAGATATAGAACAAATGAATGAGAGATATGCAAAAAAGTAACAATGATAAAGGAAACTTAGTTGTAGCTAGGTGAGAACCTGGGGTGACTTGGGTGGGGGAGGGTTGCCGAGTGAGGGAATGCAGTGGTTACTTGAAGTTAGAGAAATCAATATTATACGCCTGGGCTGTAAGCTACCCAAGCGAAATATCAGATGCTGTTCCTTCAATTTGCATTTCTCCTCACTCTGACAATGGGGGAGGCCTAGGACAGAAAGGTAAGTGTGGGAATGGGAAGGGGAATTAAAGTGTTTAGCAACCAGGAGATCAAGTAGGTGCAGGCGGACTGAGCGAAGGTGCTCAGCGAAATGATCGCCCAGTCTACGTTTGGTCTTAGCCGATATATAGGAGTCCACATCTTGACATCTTAACCTATCTCCCTTGGTTCAACTTTCCAATCTTCTCCCCCATCTGGTTGCATCCTTATCACCAACCATCCTCTGTGTCATTCTATACATGTACAGTGGCTTGCAAATGTATTCATACCCCTTGAACGTTTCCACATTTTGTCACATTACAACCACAAACGTAAATGTATTTTATTGGGATTTTATGTGATAGATCAACACAAAGTTGGGCATAATTGTGAAGTGGCAGGAAAATGATACATGGTTTCCAAATTTTATTACAAATAAAAAACTGAAAAGTGTGGCGTGCAAAAGTATTCAGCCCCCCTCAGTCAATACTTTGTAGAACCACCTTTCGCTGCAATTACAGCTACAAGTCTTTTGGGGTATGTCTCTACCAGCTTTGCACATCTAGAGACTGAAATTTTTGCCCATCCTTTTTGCAAAATAGCTCAAAGCTCAGTCAGATTGGATGGAGAGCGTCTGTGAACAGCAATTTTTAAGTCTTGCCAGAGATTCTCAATTGGATTTAGGTCTGGACTTTGACTGGACCATTCTAACACATGAATATGCTATGATCTAAACCATACCATTGTAGCTCTGGCTGTATGTTTAGGGTCGTTGTCCTGCTGGAAGGTGAACCGGAGATTAAAAAAATTTGAAAACCATGTATCATTTTCCGTCCACTTCACAATTATGTGCCACTTTGTGTTGGTCTATCACATAAAATCCCAATAAAATACATTTACGTTTGTGGTTGTAATGTGACAAAATGTGGAAAAGTTCAAGGGGTATGAATACTTTTGCAAGCCACTGTAATTTAGGTACAAGCGTTATAATAGATTCATTTAATGTTTCTGGTAATTTCTGTTTTGCATAAATATATTCATAAAGTGTCTTCAAATGTGGTGCTATCAGATCATAGAATGTTTTATAAAATTCCGAACCAATACCATCCGGTCCTGGAGTTTTACCATTTTTTAATGACCTAATAGATTCTTCGATTTCTTTAGTAGTTATTTCAGCGTTTAGTGATTCTCTATTTTCTAAATCCAGTCCTTTTAGGTTACAATTTTTAAAAAAATGTTTCTATTCCTGTCCGATTTTCTGTCATTTTGGCCGAATATAAATTTTTATAATATTGCAAAAATCTCTCATTTATATCTTTAGTTTGTACTAGTAATTCACCTTTGTCTGATTTAATCCTATGGATTAATTTTTCTCCCTCCAATTTTCGTAATTGACGAGCTAATAATTTTTGTGGTTTATCTCCGAATTCAAATTGTATTTGTTTAGTATATTGGTAGAGTTTTACAACTTGGTCTGACTGTATTTTATTTAATTTAGATTTCAATGCAGAGATTTTATTATGTTTTATCATGGTTGGGTTAGCAGCGTTGTCTAATTGTTTGATCTCCTTTTCCAATGCCTGTTGTTCCCTACGATTCTCTTTATTATAAAATAAGAGGATATCATAATTCCCCAAACATACGCTTTAAAAGTTTCCCATAATAGGGACGAAGGTATTTCTGGCTTATCATTTATTTCAAAGAAAATCTTAATCTGTTTTGTGATGTATTCTTGAGTTATTTTGTCTTTTAAAATTTGAGGGTTAAATTTCCATTGTCCCTGTTTTTCCATTTTACCAGTTATTTTAATCATAAAAGTTAAAGGTGCGTGATCTGAAATTATAATATTATGATATTTTGAATTATAAGTGAATGGGATAAGTTTTAAATCTACCAAAAAAATAATCTATTCTTGAATAAGTTTTATGCACAGGTGAGTAAAATGAATATTCTCGTCCAGCTGGGTTTTGCATTCTCCAAACATCTTTAATATTACTGGTATCTGTATATGCATTTATTAGATCACTGGAATGCGATTTAATTTTCTGTTGTCTTGATGATCTCTCTAAATAAGGATCTAGTGTACAATTTAAATCTCTTCCAATTATTAGGTTGTGTTGTGGTAATTCTGGGATAGTATTAAATATTTTCTTAATAAACAGTGGGCTGTCAAAATTTGGGCCATATACATTGACAAAAATCCTTTTTTGTGTGTATAATTCTCCTATTACAATAATATATCTACCATCACTATCAGTTATAGTTGAAGTGTGTTTAAATGAAATGCCTTTACAAATTAATATTGCTACACCTCTAGATTTGTGTGTAAAAGAAGAATGATACGCTTTCTTCTCGGTCACAGAGAGAATTTACAAACTCCTTACATACAGCACCCGTAGTCAGGATCAAACCCGGGTCTCTGGCGCTGCAAGCACTGTAAGGACAGCAACTCTACTGCTGAGTCAATGTTCCACCCTCTTGTGGATGTTCACCCTTGTTGGCTGAACAGAGATGTTGTGCAAATAGTTTTTTTTTCCGGGTTGAGGAGACCACATTGTGAGCACCAAATACAGTATACTAAATTGTATACGGTGGTTAACAACATTGAAGGTGGAGGAAATCATAGAGAACGGTCCACTAAATGTGGAGTAGACAATGGAGGAGATGCACGTGAACATCTGTTGCACCTGGAACGACTGCTTGGGACCTTGAATGGAGTCGAGGGGGGAGGTAAAGCGACAAGTGTAGCATCTCTTGCGGTTGGAAGGGAAAGTGCCCGAGGAGGGGGTGGTGTTGGAGGAGATGCAGGTGAACCTCTGTCGCACCTGGAACAACTGCTTGGGTCCTTGAATGGTGTCGAGGGGTAGCTTGGCGTAGGCTTGCCGATCGTTTCACCGAACACCTCCACTCGGTCCGCATTAACCAACCTGATCACCCGTTGGCTCAGCACTTCAACTCCCCCTCCCATTCTGAATCTGACCTTTCTGTCCTGGGCCTCCTCCATGGCCAGAGTGAGCACCAGCGGAAATTGGAGGAGCAGCACCTCATATTCTGCTTGGGCAGTTTCCACCCTAGCGGCATAAACATTGACTTCTCCAATTTACGGTAGCCCTTGCTGTCTCCTCTCCTTCTCAGCTCTCCATCAGCCCTCGGGCTCCTCTTCCTTTTTCCTTTCTTCTCCCCGCCCCATCCCCCCCACCCTAAATCAGTCTGAAGAAGGATTTCGGCCCGAAACTTTGCCTATTTCCTTCGCTCCATAGATGCTGCCGCACCCGCTGAGTTTCTCCAGCACTTTTGTCTCCCCACTAAATGTGGAGATTGGTGGGTGCAAGATATGAGAGGCAATATGTTTTCTTTGTGAGTGGGGGAAGAGGGGGTAACAGTAGGTGTGGGAAATGGGACCAATGTAGTTTTATTACCAGAACTTCAGAATTTATAGGTACTGGAAATGTGATGTAAACAAATTTGTATTTAAAGACCAAAAGTAAGGACTTACAACCTGCTTCAGGTATTGGTCATTACTATTCTAACTTGCCTTCCTTTTACATTGGGTCATTACATCCAAACAAACTGCCCTTCAAGGTAGTAAATCAACATTGAAGTGTTCGTAATTATTATTTGGTCCCTTTTTTGCATCAAGTGCAATATTTAGCTTACTGCACTCTCTTAATTCAGCTGGAACCAATATCTAATATGATGAAGGGACTACCTTTACCTATATTGCTGTGGGGTCCAGAATATCTGAAAAGTAGATTAGAAAAGTTCCACTTACAATTCAAGTGGTATAACCTCTCATTCAAAATAGTCTTTGACTTCCTTTTTAAAGAAATTATTTGGGTTACTGCAGCCATTTGTGATTTTCGGATGCTTAGTAAATCCTTTGTTCGTCTTTCATGAGATTATTGCCTCTATCGCAGATCTGGATAAATCCAGTATGCTCCTATCCCCCTCAAATATCTCCCTGCTCCAGTGAAAATGATTCACCTTCTGGAGCTTGAGAGGCTGCTTCTGATTATCATCGAAATGTGTGCCTATACCTGGTGCCACATGGAATTATTTTGTGGGTCTGTTTTCAAGGTCATTCCTTTCGGTACAAATTATCATGTAAGTAATCCAATTTGACTGAAGATTCAGTCTCCTTGGTGGATCATGATGCAAACTATGAAATATCTGTGAAATACCCAGTAGTTTCATTATGATTTCCATCATGTTCACTTGAAATGTGAACCCGGGTCTGATCCTTGCGTCACATGTGTGGTAGCAGTGGAATGGGTGTCTGCTCTGCCAAGAAACAGGTAGGACTTGTTTGTTTAGTGCATATAAGTTGCAGCATTGCCCAAAATACATCAAGTGCGCCATTGTTTCACAGGCATAATAAATGCAAATAAATCCTACAAGATCTAGATGCCCACATTTTCCTGTAGCATGCAAGAAAAAAGCTTTTCATTTTACCTCGGTAAATGCGACAATAAACTATGCTAAGCTAAACTAAATGGATAAGGATGGAATGAAATTGAATAATTTATTGTCACGTGTGACTAGGCACAGTGAGATTCTTTGCTTGCACACCCAATGTATACAAATCGCAGCCACCTACGGCGCTGACAAAGTTACAAAGCACGCCGGCTCCTCCTTTTGTTCTCCCCCCCCCCCTCCCCCCGACAGCGGTTCCCGGGTCCCCATTGTCATTTGTTCTTCCACCCTCCCCAATTATCTATTGTTCTTTCCCTCCTCTCTCATGGTGGTCCGCCACACTCTCGTCGACCCGCGAAGCTTCACCACCGCCGAGGCCTCACCATTGTTGACGCCCCACTTCACGCCTCCGTGGTGCTGACCTGGGCCCCAGCCGCGGGCTCCGTCGGCCGCTCCGCCGACCCGGACTCCGATTCACAAATTGTAATGTGAATTGAGATACAAGTGATTGGAGATGCTGGAAACTAGCAAAAAAACAAAGTGCTCTAGGACCTCAAAGGCTCAATCTAAATCTGTGGAGGGATTAATAGATAATGTTTTGGATTGGGGACCTTTTTGAGACTGCAGAAGGGCCCTGACAAGATGAGTTCCTCCAGTACTTTGTTTTGTTGCTATAATACAAATAGTTGTGGTGCATCAGACACTTAGTACACTGGAGTTACACCTATGGCTCTCTGGTCTGCCTAGGTGCCCGTATCTCCTTCCTATCTGAATATATTCTTCTGTCCATTCCCATGGAACTCTCCTTTGAAGGACTCAGCGTAATAGACCATCAAGTATTGTAAAACATTTACTATAGGGTCATAGAATCGTATGGCATGGAAGCAGGCCATTCAGCCCAACATGTCTGTGCTGACCAGTGGGTACTATTCTGTATTCATTCCGTGGCACTTTGTCCATAGCCTGCTATGTCCAAGGGAGTCAAGTGCTCATCGCGACACCTCTTAAATGTTTCAATGACCCAGCTTCAACCATCCCGTCAGATAGCGCATTCCAGATATTGTCTACTGTTTGGATAAAGAAGATGCCCCTCAGAGCCTCTCTAAATCTCTTCCCACATCCCACACCCCCATCCAAAATCTATGACTTCTAGTTTTATCTAGCTCTGACATGTGGAAAGGTTTCCTGCTGTCCACCCTATCTATATCCCTCATAATTTTATATATCTCAATCATGTAACCTCTTCAGCTCTTTCACTTCCGGGAGACAGATCTAGTCTGTCCAGTCTCTCCTCATACAATAGATAATAGACAATAGACAATAGACAATAGGTGCAGGAATAGGCCATTTGGTCCTTCGAGCCAGCACCGCCATTCAATGTGATCATGGCTGATCATCCACAATCAGTACCCCATTCCCGCCTTCTCCCCATATCCTCTGGCTCTGCTATCTTTAAGAGCCCTATCCAGCTCTTTCTTGAAAGTATCCAGCGAACCGGCCTCCACCGTCCTCTGAGGCACAGAATTCCACAGACTCACAACACTCTGTGAGAAAAAGTGTTTCCTCGTCTCCGTTCTTAATGGCTTACCCCTTATTCTTAAACTGTGGCCCCTGGTTCTGGACTCCCCCAACATGGGGAACATGTTTCCTGCCTTTAGCGTGTATAAACCCTTAACAATGTTATATATTTCAATTAGATCCCCTCTCATCCTTCTAAATGCCAGAGTGTACAAGCCCAGCAGCTCCATTCTCTCAGCATATGACAGACCCGCCATCCCAGGAATTAACCTTGTAAACCTACGCTGCGCTCCCTCAATAGCAAGAATGTCCTTCCTCAAATTAGGGGAGCAAAACTGCACACAATACTCCAGGTGTGATCTCACTAGGGCTCTGCACAACTGAAGAAGGACCTCTTTGCTCCTATACTGGACTCCACTTGTTATAAAGGCCATCATGCCATTCACTTTCTTCACTGCCTGCTGTACCTGCATGCTTACTTTCATAGACTGATGAACAAGGACCCCAGATCCCGTTGTACTTCCCTTTTTCCCAACTTGACGCCATTTAGATCGTAATCTGCCTTCCTGTTTTTGATACCAGAGTGGATAACCTCACATTTATCCACATTAATCTTCATCTGCCATGCATCTGCCCACTCCCCCAACCTGTCCAAGTCACCCTGCATTCTCATAGCATCCTCCTCACAGTTCACACTGCCACCCAGCTTTGTGCCATCTGCAAATTTGTTAATGTTACTGAATCCCTTCATCCAAATTATTGATGTATATTGTAAATAGCTGCGGTCCCAGCACCGAGCCTTGCGGTACCCCATTAGGCACTGCCTGCCATTCTGAAAGGGACCCGTTAATCCCTACTCTTTGTTTCCTGTCTGCCAACCACTTCTCTATCCATGTCAGCACTCTACCCCCAATACCATGTGCCCTAATTTTTCCCACTAATCTCCTGTCATAGGGACCTTATCAAATGGTTTCTGAAAGTCCAGGAACACTACATCCACTGGCTCTCCCTTGTCCATTTTCCTAGCTACATCTTCAAAAAATTCCTGAAGATTAGTCAAGCATGATTTCTCTTTGTAAATCCATGTTGACTCGGACCGATCCTGTTCCTGCCATCCAAATGTGCCGCTATCTCATCTTTTATAATTGACTCCAGCATCTTCCCCACCACCGATGTCAGGCTAACGGGTCTATAATTCCATGTTATCTCCATCCCGCCTTTCTTAAAAAGTGGGATAACTTTAGCTACCCTCCAATCCAGAGGAACTAATCCTGAATCTATAGAGCATTGGAAAATTATCACCAATGCATCCACGATTTCTAGAACCAGTTCCTTAAGTACCCTGGGATGCAGATCATCAGGGCCTAGGGGTTCATCAGCCTTCAGTCCCATCAGTCTACCCAACACCATTTCCTGCCTAATGTGGATTTCCTTCAGTTCCTCCATCACCCCAGATCCTCTGGCCACTACTATATCAGGAAGATTCTTTGTGTCCTCCTTAATGAAAACGGATACAAAGTACCTGTTTAACTCATCAGCCATTTCCTTGTTCCCCATAATAAATTTACCCTTTTCAGTCTTCAAGGGTCCAACTTTGGTCTTAACCAGAAACATAGAAACATAGAAAATAGGTGCAGGAGGAGGCCATTCGGCCGTTCGAGCCAGCACCGCCATTCATTATGATCATGGCTGATCGTCCCTAATAAATAACCTGTGCCTGCCTTCTCCCCACATCCCTTGATTCCACTAGACCCTAGAGCTCTATCTAACTCTCTCTTAAATCCATCCAGTGACTTGGCCTCCACTGCCCTCTGTGGCAGGGAATTCCACAAATTCACAACTCTCTGGGTGAAAACGCTTTTTCTCACCTCAGTCTTAAATGGCTTCCCCTTTATTCTAAGACTGTGGTCCCTGGTTCTGGGCTCGCCCAACATTGGGAACATTTTTCCTGCATCTAGCTTGTCCAGTCCTTTTATAATTTTATATGTTTCTATAAGATCCCCCCACATCCTTCTAAACTCCAGTGAATACAAGCCTAGTCTTTTCAATCTTTCCTCATATGACAGTCCCGCCATCCCAGGGATCAATCTCGTGAACGTACGCTGCACTGCCTCAATCACAAGGATGTCCTTCCTCAAATTAGGAGACCAAAACTGTACACAATACTCCAGATGTGGTCTCACCAGAGCCCTATACAATTGCAGAAGAACCTCTTTACTCCTATACTGAAATCCTCTTGTTATGAAGGCCAACATTCCATTAGTTTTCTTCACTGCCTGCTATACCTGCACGCCAACTTTCAATGACTGGTGTACAAGGACCAGTCTCACCCCGATCACCCCCTCCTTCTCCCTTCTCCCATTAGGAAAAAGGTACAGATGTTTGAAAATGCAAAATCCATATTCAGGGCCAATTTTTTCCCAGCTGTTATCAGGCAATTGAATGGTCTTCTCATCAGCTCGAGTGCGGTCCTGGCCTCCCATCTACCTAATTGGAGAACTTTGAACTATCTTTAATCAGACTTTATCTTGCACTAAATGTTGTACCCTTTATCATTTACTTGTGCACTATGGGTGGCAAGATTGTATCCATGTACAGCCTGCGCCAGGATTGCATGCAAACAAAAGTTTTCCACTCTATCTCGGTACACAAGACAATAATAAACTAATCTAAACTAAACATTAAGAGCAAGAATCAATATGTGTATTGGCACCTATTGACCTATTGACAATATGTGTATTGTCATTATTATTAACCATTTTCGCAATCTACAATTCCACCCACTTTAGCATTATCTGCAAACTTTCTAATTATGCCTTCTACATTCTCATCCAAATCATTGATTGACAATAACAAAGGCCCAGCACCAGTCTCGGAACCACAGCACGAGTCATTACAAAATTCTGGAAATACTCAGCAGCTTATGCAGCATCCTGGAGAGAGCAAAGGGGATGATCAGCCATGATCACATCGAATGGCAGTGCTGGCTCGAAGGGCCAAATGGCCTACTCCTCCACTTATTGTCTATAACTTTCCGAGTCACTGATCTGCCATTCAGAATGCCAACCTTAGTACAATGTGCATTGTAAGATTTGAAATGTTTCCTTCCCTGTTTTAAATGCCAAGAGTTAAAAATTCAAATTTTTGAACACGAGCCCAGACTGTCGACTCGACAGGCCATTAGATCCGCGCAGTGGTTGCACCAAACTCAAGATCGTCCTTGAATGATATTTGAACCTCAAGCTATCATATCTCCGATTAGCCGTGTGTGTGTGTGTGTGTATACCCTACCCTGCCTGTAGTGATCTACATTTTTTTGACAATGTTTGTGCTTGTCTTGGGTTTAAGAATATATGGTCTTATTAAGGATATAAGTGCGTATGTAAATGCAGGTCACCACGTTAGAACTTCCACAGAAATATGAATTTATATACAACACAACATGATGTCTCGTTTTATGACCGAGGCACATGAATATATTCTCTTCGAAGCATCATCTGGTGTAATAATTCTTTGCCTAATTTGGTGTTAATATTCACAATCTACCTGCAGTCTATTTGGGTGACATGTTTTCTCTTCTTCCCTAGATGATTACAACTTGAAAATGTCAGCAATATCTATGGTCATGTTTTTCTGTGGAGTTGTATTAGGATATAATTCCTTCTTTGTCCTGATTAATGTAATGGATACAAAAGGAATGCCGTACAGATATGTGCTCATAGGTGATTCTGACCACCACTTACACCAATATCTTCAAGGAACGAGGAAATTTAACATCACGCAACATAAAGGTGCCTTTTTTTTATGCCAATGTGGTTATAAAGCTCTGTTGTTCTATCATGATGCATGATGTTGAATTATAAAGTTGTTGATAGTCTCAGGTAACAATATAAATAAAATAATTCAATATTCTTTTTACTGAAACACATGGCTTGTTCCCACAGAAACTGTTAAAGCACGATTTAATTTCTCTTAGTACTTTTTTAAAATAAAGATACAGTGCGGAAACAGACCGCTCGGTCCCCCGAGTCCGGGCCGACTAGCGGTCCCCGCACACTAACACTATCCTACATACACTAGGGACAATATGCAATTATACCAAGCCAATTAGCTTACAAACCAGTACGTCTTCAGAGTGTGGGAGGAAACCAGAAAACCCAGAGAAAATCCACGCAGGTCACGGGGAGAACGTACAAACCCCGTACTGACAGCACCTTTACACAGGATCAAATCTGGGTCTCTAGCGCTGCAAGGCAGCAACTCTACCACTGCACCACCCTGATGCCTTAAAATTTAAGCTTTACTAATTTTGAAATAGAAGCTAAATTCCAGGGATTTGAAACATTTTTGTTTCAAGCTAAATTGAACTTTTCATTTTCTCATTCAATATAATAGAATATGTGGGCCCCATCTCTTGCATCTGAAGTTTTCGGAGGCCTCTGTCAATAGACATTTAAATTGATATTGGGAAGGGTTTGGCATCAATCAGTGTTATAGTTTCTATTATAAGTAAACATTTCTTGTTCAAATAAAGAAGATGGATAGTATTTTATACTATAAATACTGAAGTTTGAAGAAGGGTCCTGATCTGAAATGGCACCAAACCATATCCTCCAGAGAAGCTTGAAGGTATGAGACGGGAATTGGCTAGGATACACTGGCAAATTATACTTTGGTTGACAGTGGAGATGCAATGGCAAAGATTTATAGATCGCATGCATGAACTCCAGAAATTGTTCATCCCTATCTGGCGAAAAAATAAAACTGGGAAGACGGCTCAACCGTGGCTGATGAGGGAAGTCATGGATTGTGTTAAATCCAAGGAAGAGGCATATAAATTGGAAAGAAGAAGCAGCAAACAAGGGGACTGGGAGAAATTTAGAATAGAGGAGGACAAAGGGGTTAATTAAGAGGGGGAAAAAGAGCGCAAAAGAAAGCTTGTGGGGAATATATCAACTGACTGTAAAAGTTTAATTAGATATGTAAAAAGGAAAAGATTAGTGAAGACGAACGTAGGTCCCACTTAGGTAACTTTTTAGGCAAGTGCTGGAGACTCTTCGCTCGCCACATGGTGGCCACATGTTCTCTGATGGTCTCTGGTGAGTCTCCTTCATGGTCGCGAGGAGTTCCCGCATTCTGGGAACTAGTCGCGGCCTCAGTATGGTTGCCGCAAATTTTTCAACATGTTGAAACATTTTCTGAGACCAAAAATTGGTCGCCATGGAGATAATCGATAATCCTGTAGTTGTAGGTGCAGTTGTAGTGGGGTCGCCATGCAGTTATGGGTAGTCGAGGTAGTTGCAGGTAGTTTTAGTTAATCGCCTTTTCTGACCGGTCGTTTTCATTGGCTCATTGGGGGAAAAAAAGTAAGCAGGAGTTTTCAGAACCCAGGAGAACCGACCGGTAATGTTCACTGTCCGCCGAACTTCACAGCTGTGTATCTCTGGCTTATTAAAAGTTGTCTGGCTTCTTCAAAGGCTTCTTCACACCTTCTCCCCCTTCTTCCCCTTCTCCCTCCTTCTCCCCCCCCCTTTCTCCTCTGCCCCCTTCTACCCCCTCCCCCTTCTCTCCCCCCCCCTTTTAAAGGACTTACTGTGCTAGTCGTCTTAAATACAGCGCCAACCTTCCTGTTCATCACGCTATGTGTCTGTATCACCTTAGCTTTGCAGCGTGTGAACTTCAGACAGCGTTCCCCCGCTTTCCCTGGCCCCCGTCTTTGCGGTGTGTGTGTGTGTTCCACTCTGACAATTGCCGTTCCAGTTCCCGGTTTTTCAGGCGACTGCCGGCAACTTAACAGTCGCTGGCAGTACGCTGAAAAATCGCCAAAGTGGGACAGGCTCATTACAGTCAGAGACAAGTGAATTTATAATGGGAAACAAAGAAATGGCAGAACAGTTAAACGTGTACTTTGGTTCTGTCTTTACTAAGGAAGACACCAACATTCTCCCGGAAATACTGGGGGACCGAGGATCTAGTGGGAGGGAGTAACTGAAGGGAATCCTCATTAGTCAGAAAATGGCGTTAGGTAAACTGTTGGGACTGAAGGCAGATAAATTGCCAAGACCTGATGGTCTGCATCCCAGAGTACTCAAGGAGGTGGCTCTAGAAATCGTGGATGCATTGGTGATCATTTTCCAATGTTCATAAGTTCATGTTCATAAGTGATACGAGCTGAATTAGGCTATTCGGCCCATCAGGTCTATTCCGCCATTTAATCATGGCTGGTCTATCTCTCCCTCCTAACACCATTCTCCTGCCTTCCCCCCCATTGTCTCTGACACCCGTGCTAATCAAGAATCTATCCATCTCTGCCGTGAAAATATCCATTGACTTGGCCTCCACAGCCTTCTGTGGCAAAGAATTCTACAGATTCACCACCCTCTGACGTAAGAAATTTCTCCTCATCTCTTTCCTAAAAGAACGTCCTTTAATTCTGAGGCTATGACCTCTAATCCTAGACTCTCCCACTGGTGGAAACAACCTATCCACATCCACTCTATCCAAGCCTTTCACTATTCTGTTCTCTACTGTACGAGATCAGTGAAAAATAGAGCACATGGTATTGTGGGAGGTTATTGACATGAAGCAAAGAGTAGGAATTAACAGGTCTTTTTCAGACGGACAGCCAGTGACCAGTGGGGTGCCGCAAGGCTCAGAGCTGGGACCCCAGTTGTTTACAATATATATTCATGATTTGGACAAGGGAAATAAATGTAACATCTCTAAATTTGTAGATGACACAAAGCTGGGTGGTAGTGTGAGCTGTGAGGAGAATGCTATGAGGCTGCAGGGTGACTTGGATAGGTTGGGTAAGTGGGCAACCCATGGCAGATGCAGTATACCATGGATTTTATGAGGTTATCCACTTTGGTGGCAAGAACAGGAAGGCAGATTATTATCTGAATGGTGTCAGATTAGGAGAAGGGGAGGTGCAAAGAGACCGGGGTATGATTGTACATCAGTCACTGAAAGTAAGCATGCAGGTACAGCAGGCAGTGAAGAAAGCTAATGACATGTTGGCTTTCATTGTGAGAGGATTTGAGTTGAGGAGCAAGAAGGTCCTACTTCAGTTGCACAGGGCCCTGGTGAGACCGCACCTGGAGTATTGTGTGTAATTTTGGTCTTCTAATTTGAGGAAGAACATTATTGCTATTGAGTGAGTGCAGTGTACTCACTCAATGGATCCAAAATCAATACCCTGTTCTGGCTTTTTCCCCATATCCCTTGATTCCCTTAGCCCGAAGAGCTAAATCTAACTCTCTATTGAAAGCATCCTGTGGAGAATCTGTGGAATTCTCTGCCACAGAAGGCAGTGGAGGTCAATTCACAGGATGCTTTCAATAGGGAGTTAGATTTAGCTCTTCGGGCTAAGGGAATCAAGGGATATGGGGAAAAAGCCAGAACAGGGTATTGATTTTGGATGATCAACCATGATCATATTGAATGGCGGTGCTGGCTCGAAGAGCCGAATGGCCTACTCCTGCACCTATTTTCTATATTTCTGTTTCTAAGCTGCCTGACCCGCTGAGTTACTCCAGCACTTTATGGGTTTTGTTTCGTTATTATTTAGTTCAATCATTTGGTTCCTCTCTGCTGATCCTCAGGGTTTAAATTATGTTAGTAAGTAATCTATCCAACTCCAGATATTACTGTGTAGGAAGGAATTGCAGATGCTGGTTTTTCTGCTAAGATCGAAACAAAATCCCCATGTCTTGACCTGAACATCACCCATTCCTTCTCTCCAGAGATGCTGCCTGTCCCGCTGAGTTACTCGCACAATTTGTGTCTTTTTCCAGATATTATTAGCAGAATGTCTAGCTAACTTGGTTTCCGTCATTAATTTCTTGCAATACATTCCTTCAACTTGATTTATTTTTCCACAAAATTTCCTGTTTCAAGTTCTTTTATTTTTCTTTACTCTCTGTATTTCGGGTTTATTTCCTCCCTTTGCAGTAAAGGGTTATTATTTAGAAATAAATTACTGACGGGAGTTTTAATTTATTTTGCGATATAAATAAAGAAATTAAAACAAATGTTGTATTCAAAATTTCATTTAAAGCTAAGTTTTGAAAAAAATTCGGACATTTTAACAAACTTCCAGAAGATATATATTTCTAAATAATTAAGAGTTCAGTCATGTCAAGCTAATTGACTATTGGTACCACCTACAGTTACTTTGATATTACAGATATTATCTAGAATAGAGTTACTGTATAAAGTCAAAGAGTAATACAGTATGGAAACAGGCCCATCAGCCCAACTTGCTGACACCGGCCAACATGTCCTAACTACACTCATCCTATCTTCCCTGCCTTTGGCATGTATCCCTACAAACTTGTATTATCCATGTACCTGTCTAACTGTTTCTTAAATGTTGGGATAGTCCCTGCCTCAGCCATCTCCGCTGGCAGCGTGTTCCGTACACCCACCACCCTTTGTACCCCTCAAATTCTCATTAAATATTTTTCCCTTCACCTTAAACCTATGCCCGCATCCTTGATTCGCCTACTCTGGGCAAGAGACTCTGGGTATCTACCCGATCTATTCCTCTCATGATTTTATACACCTCTATAAGATCACCCCCTCATCCTCCTGCGCTCCGAGGAATAGTCCCAGTCTACTCAATCTCTTCCTATAGCTCAGTCCCTCTTGTCCTGGCAACATCTTTCCAGCTTGACAACTTTCCTGTGACATTGTGTCCAGAATGGAACACAATACTCTAAATGCAGTCTCACCAACGTCTTATACAACTGCAACATGACCTCCCAACTTCTATACTCAATACTCTAACTGATGAAGGCCAACGTGCCAAAAGCCTTTTTGACTACAGATCTTATCTCGCATGGCCGGTTCACAGGACTCCTCTAGAGTCCGTGCGTTGATGTTGATTGAAGCGCCGTACCTCAGACCATGAGAGTTTTATGCCAATTCTACTACAGTCAAATAACAGGTTGGCTCTAATAGCAGACGGGCCCCATGCACTCTGTCACTCGTGCTCTCTCGCTTACCCACCCTCGCTCTTTTGATCACACTCTGTCCCTTTTGTTGTTGTATACTCTCTTTTAATCTCATCGAACAAGCTTTATCTATTTTAGTTTACTCTCCTAAGCAATGTTGGAGCCTGCTTGACAAGTACTCATTCCGTCAGTTCAGCTCCACTGACCGCATAATCTCACATTGTCAGAAAGATTATTGCTGGATTAGGCAACATACTGCACTTCTGTCAACAACTGGGGTTCAATAAAGAATGTGCACATCATTTTAAGAGGGTTCTCTTCATACCCCCCGATCCCTTTAGCCACAAGGGCCACATCTAACTCCCTCTTAAATATAGCCAACGAACTGGCCTCAACTACCTTCTGTGGCAGAGAATTCCACAGATTCACCGCTCTCGGTGTGAAAAATGATTTTCTCATCTCGGTCCTAAAAGACTTTCCCCTTATCCTTAAACTGTGACCACTTGTCCTGGACTTCCCCAACATCAGGAACAATCTTCCTGCATCTAATCTGTCCAACCCCTTAAGAATTTTGTAAGTCTCCATGAGATCCCCCCTCAATCTTCTAAATTCCAGTGAGTACAAGCTGAGTCTATCCAGTCTTTCTTCATATGGAAGTCCTGCCATCCCAGGAATCAGTCTGGTGAACTTTCTCTGTACTCCCTCTATGGCAAGAATGTCTTTCCTCAGATTAGGAGACCAAAACTGTACGCAATACCCCAGGTGTGGCCTCACCAAGACCCTGTACAACTGCAGTAGAACCTCCCTGCTCTTGTACTCAAATCCTTTTGCTCTGAATGCCAACATACCATTCGCTTTCTTCACAGCCTGCTACACCAGCATGCCTACTTTCAATGACTGGTATACCATGACACCCAGGTCTCGTTGCCTCTCCCCTTTTCCTAATCGGTCAACATTCAAATAATAGTGCACTATCCTGTTTTTGCTACCAAAGTGGATAACCTCACATTTATCCACATTATACTGCATCTGCCATGCATTTTCCCACTCACCCAGCCTATCCAAGTCACCTTGCAGCCTCCTAGCATCCTCCTCACAGCGAACACTGCCCCCCAGCTTTGTGTCATCCGCAAACTTCGAGATATTGCATTTAATTCCCTCGTCCAAATCGTTACTATATATTGTAAATAGCTGGGGTGCCAGCACTGAGCCTTGCGGCACCCCACTAGTCACTGCCTGCCATCCTGAAAAGGACCCGTTCACTCCTACTCTTTGCTTCCTGTCTGCCAGCCAGTTTTCTATCCACATCAATACTGAACCGCCAATACCATGTGCTTTAAGTTTGTATACTAATCTCTTGTGTGGGACCTTGTCGAAAGCCTTCTGAAAGTCCAGATATAACACATCCACTGCTTCTCCCTTATCCACTCTACTAGTTACATCATCAAAAAATTCAATAAGATTCTTCAGACATGATTTACCTTTCGTAAATCCATGCTGACTTTGTCCAATGATTTCATCACTTTCCAAATACCCTGCTATCCCATCTTTAATAACTGACTCTAGCAGTTTCCCCACTACCGATGTTAGACTAACTGGTCTGTAATTCCCCATTTTCTCTCTCCCTCTCTTTTTAAAAAGTGGGGTTACATTAGCTACCTTCCAATCCTCAGGAATTACTTCAGAATCTAAAGAGTTTTGAAAAATTATCACTAAGGCATCCACTATTTCTGTGGCTATTTCCTTAAGTACCCTGGGATGCAGCCTATCTGACCCTGGGGATTTATCGGGCTTTAATCCATTCAATTTACCTAACACCACTTCCCGGCTAACCTGGATTTCACTCAGTTCCTCCATCTCATTTGACCCGCGATCCCCTGCTATTTCCGGAAGATTATTTATGTCTTCCTTAGTGAAGACAGAACCAAAGTAGTTATTCAATTGGTCTGCCATGTCCTTGTTCCCCATGATCAATTCACCTGTTTCTGACTGCAAGGGACCTACATTTGTTTTAACTAATCTTTTTCTCTTTACATATCGATAAAAACTTTTGCAGTCAGTTTTTATGTTCCCTGCCAGTTTTCTTTCATAATCCATTTTCCCTTTCCTAATTAAGCCCTTTGTCCTCCCCTGTTGGACTCTGAATTTCTCCCAATGAGCCAATGAAAATGCATAGGAGATTAACTAAAACTAACTACGATTACCTCGACTACCTACAACTACCCCACTACCACTGCACCTACGTCTACAAAAGTATCGATTTTCTCCATGGCGACCAATTTTTTGTTGCAGAACGAATTTCAACATGTTGAAAAATTTGCTGCGACCATACTGAGGCCGCGACCAGTTCCCAGATTGCGGGAACTCCTCGCGACCATGAAGGAGACTCACCAGAGACCACCAGCGAACCTGTGGCGACCATGTAGCGATCAGAGTCTCCTGTACTCACCTAAAAAGTTGCCTGTGGGCAGGCCCTTTAAAAGCACTGACTCATAAGCAACGTACATAGATGTTCAATTCTTGATCGAGCTGTTACATGCGTATCACTGACTCCACTGTGTCCCAGGTTATTTCTCTTTCCCAAGTCCCAAGACCCACTCGAATCATGGTTCATTTTGAATAAGTGGATGGATTCTATTCAAAATGAATTGTTACTCTATGTCACAAAATAATTACTTCTGAAGGTGGAAGGATGAGTGAACTGCAGTTACTTTGTAATCACTGCATTTCAGCACTTGTGTTTTTCCAAAGTAACCTCTTAAGGCTTATTAATATTTTGTCATTGTTTTTACATGAAATGCATGAATCTTCTCTCTCCAGATGAAAACAGAAGCCTTGCTGATGATTTGTATAAGAGAGTGCGAATCCTGTGCTGGGTGATGACTGGGCCCCAGAATCTGAAAAAAAAAGCCATATATGTCAAAGCCACCTGGGCTAAAAAATGTAACTCTATGCTTTTCATGAGTTCTAAAACAGACAAAGATTTCCCTACAGTGGGACTGGATGTTAAAGAAGGCAGACATCATCTTAATAGAAAAACTATCGAAGCATTCCATTATGTTTTTGACCATCATTTGAATGAAGCTGATTGGTTCCTGAAAGCAGATGATGACACATACGTTATTGTTGACAATCTGCGTTGGCTATTATCTACGTACTCTCCAGATCAACCCATATTCTTTGGAAGAAAATTTAAGCCATTTGTTAAGCAAGGGTTCATGAGTGGTGGAGCTGGATATGTACTTAGCAAAGAAGCATTGAAAAGATATGTTCATGCCGTCAAGACTGGGAAATGCAAATATTCTTCAGGTGCAGAGGATGTAGCCATTTCGCAGTGTTTGCAGGGCATGAATGTCGAAGCTGGCGACTCCAGGGACATAAATAAAAAGGAAACCTTTCATCCTCTTCCGCTAGATCATCATTTGATAAAAAACTATATACCGCAATCATCCTGGTTCAGAAGTTATAATTTCTATCCCATTACAGAGGTGAGACATTAAATATGTGAACATATAAGGCAAACCATAAATAGTATTCATATTCTGTTTCTAAGGGGGATAAATAGTGATTACCAATTTAAATCCTTAGTATACGTTCAAAATGTGCATAGATTATTGAGAGTTGACATCTGCTGGAGGATATTACTTTTGTTTCATGTAAAGTTAGTGTTTGATGGAAAGGATGTACATTTTTCTTTCTTGATGTAAAATACTGACGTTTATCTGGCTGAAATCTGTCTTTACAAAATCAAGGGGGATATCAGTTTTCGTAGAAAACAAATTGTCAAAACCAAGCATCAACTCGGCAACTATTTCACCGAACACTTGCGCTCAGTCTGCCAAGGGCTGCTGGGTCTGCTAATTGCTAACCATTTTAACTCTTCCTGCCATTCCTATACTGACCTTTCTGTCCTCGGCCTCCATTGTCAGAATGAGACCACACACAAACTGGATGTACAGCACCTCATATTTTGCATGGGTTATTTACAACCCAACACTATATAAAATGGAATTCTCCAATTTTAGATTAAAAAATACCTTCCCAAAAAGCTCCTAATTTTGCCCTCCTCTCTTCCCTGTACCCACCTGGATGCACACCTTTGCCCATATCCCCCTCCCCTTTCTCCCCCCCCCCCCCATCACCTTTATAATTTCTTCTGACCACCATTTACTCCTCTTCTCTCCCAATCTGCTGTTTGTCAAGTCAAGTCAAGTCAAGAGAGTTTATTGTCATGTGTCCCAGATAGGACAATTAAATTCTTGCTTGCTGCAGCACAACAGAATATTGTAAACAGAAATACAGAACAGTTCAGTTCAATATACACATAAATAAATAGATAAAGTACAATAGGCTGTTACAGTTCAGAGTCTGTTTGTTGGTGAGTTTAATAGCCTGATGACTGTGGGGAATGGGCTGTTCCTGAACCTGGATGTAACAGATTTCAGGCTCCTGGACCTTCTGCCCGATGGTAGCGGAGAGATGAGTGCCAGGCCAGGATGGTGTGGGTCCTTGATGACGTTTGCTGCCTGTTTGAGGCAGCGACTGTGATAGATCCCTTCGATGGTAGGGAGGTCAGAGCCGATGATGGACTGCGCAGTGTTTACAACTTTCTGCATCCTATTCCACTCCTGGTTGCTGTGGGGAAGGAGCTGTTCCTGAACCTGGATGTAACAGATTTCAGGCTCCTGGACCTTCTGTCCGATGGTAGCGGAGAGATGAGTGCGTGGCCAGGATGGTGTGGGTCTTTGATGATGTTGGCTGCCTTTTTGAGGCAGCGACTGTGATAGATGTCTTCTTTTCATCTCTGGCCTTTGTTCACCCATCACCTAAGATTGTTAAGGGCTTGGACACACTAGAGGCAGGAAACATGTTCCCCATGTTGGGGGAGTTCAGAACCAGGGGCTACAGTTTAAGAATAAGGCGTAAGCTATTTAGAACGGAGACAAGGAAACACTTTTTCTCACAGAGAGTGGTGAGTCTGTGGAATTCTCTGCCTCAGGGGGCGGTGGAGGCAGGTTCTCTGGATGCTTTCAAGAGAGAGCTAGATAGGGCTCTTAAAAATAACGGAGTCTGGGAATATGGGGAGAAGGCAGGAACAGGGTACTGATTGGGGATGATCAGCCATGATCACATTGAATGGCGGTGCTGGCTCGAAGGGCCAAATGACCTACTCCTGCACCTATTGTCTATTGTCTATTGTCTATTGTCTACAGCTGTCAGAACTGAATTCCATCCGCCATCACTCCTTCCAACTTTCCAGCGGATGTATATCCTATTGTAGCCTTTAAAAACCCTCCTTGCTATCCACAACACCAATAGTTTTTGTATCATTGTCAATTTATCATACCTCCTACATTAAATTGTTAAAGTATAATACTCAAGAGTCCCAAAAAATCCTTTTGGTTTACTGCTGGTCACAGACCTCTCATCAGAAAAGCAACCGTTCCCCACCAATCTCTGCCTCCTATTGCCATCTAATTTTGGTCTCCCCCCCCCACTCAGCAATACCTCTTTGTTACATCTTCACAAATTCAAACAGATTTGAGAGACAGGATTTCCCATAAAGTCCTTGTCTTTCCAAATGAAGATAAATCGTGTTCCTTTGTAATTTTTCCCATTTATTTCTCTATGAAAGATTCTAGCTTGTAGTTATCCTGTGTATCCACACTGCCCTTTTGAAATTTGCTGTCCTTAAATCATCCATTACTTTTCTCAATGCAAAATGGCTGCTTGGGCCACCATCAATCTCCTTCCTTACCTCCTAAGAAAGGCCTGCAATACATCTTATCATGCTCTAGATTTATCCATCTTTTAAATATCCAAGGACATCTAGCTTCTCCTTCCTCGTGCCACCATTCACTTGAGCATCATTGTTCGCCAGTACCATTTCTTCTATCATATATATTTTCAGTCTTTGTATATGAGCCATATTCATGTAGTTTATCACTCACATTATGTGGCTCCACACACAGATTGTCCCTACTATTTCCCTGGTTACTGTCTTCCACCTAATAAACTTTACAATATTAGAATCCCGATTCACCCTATTCTTCTCTGTTAATGACATTCCATAATCATTTCAATTGTCTTCCTAATTTCCTTTATAAGTACTCTCCCACAGTCTCTATATTCCTCAGGGCACTCAACTGTTTCAGTTGCTTATAGCTGTGCTTTTAAAAAAATCTTCAACTCCTCAGTATCCTTCGCCATCCAGGGTTTGCTAATCTTGTCATTCTTTACCTTTCACCGTCATGGGAACATGTTGACCCTGAACATTCATTATCTCCATTTTTTGTTAAAAGTGTCCCACTTATTGTAGGTATGTTACAAAACCTACCTTCAGCGGTGCCGCTGGCCGTGTGCACGACTTTGGCGCCTTTAAGGGGGGGCGGGGTTAAAATGCATTGTTTCCCTTGCCAACATAATATTTTGTCGGAGTGCGATCTATTTCTGGAGATTCGTTCCGACTGCCGGTAAGTTAAATTTTTTTTTTAATCGTCCGACTATTTCTGCGCTGCAGTAAAATAAAAATTAGCTCTTAATGCCGTGAACGTCAACAATGGGGACGGATTTTACGTAGGGGACAGGTAAGGGAAAGCTGTTTATTTTTACATATACACTTGCTTGTTTAGGGGACTTTAATCAACATTTCATGTTGCGAAACGGTGATTTATTCCCCATGCGAACCGGCAGAAATTTTCCTGCTGATATGGGGTTTAAATTCACAGCAACCGCAACATTCCAATCCATCGCGTTCCAGAAAATCCCATTCGCAAGCTGATTTAAATGGCCATTCATTTACAGGTATTAAACACAAAATTCCTTCAATTTGGCCTATAAATTAATGACAATTAGATTTAATAATCATGTTATATTGTGAATTCGTGTGTGAATGTCATTTGGACACTTAGGCTTTAAAAAAATGTTAATATTTTCTTAAGAAATGGATAGATGTTTAGATCTAGTAATTGAATTTTGTAATTAGCTACAATTGGGTAACTAACTAATTATATGCTTTAATTTCAGGTCATCCAAGTAAGATTGTTTCATATTAGTTTCAGAATGCTTCAATCTATAATAACTGAAAATTTCTTTCAGTTCTCTTAATGTTTAAGAAAGTTATGGGCTTTTGACTGTCCTTGATCACAACTTTTGTGTTAAGTCAATGGAAAAACAAGATGCTAATTTCCGAGTATGAAAATGGCCATAACTTTTTTAATACTGAAGATATGAAAGTGAATTACGTGTCAAATTAAACCTCTTTGTATGCTTCATCTGATGGGATAAATTGCAGACTTGATTTTTAAAATCTCAAAATTTTGTAACATTGCTACTTATTGAATGTTACTTCACTTGGACGTAGCTGTTCCTCATCTGTTTTCACAAGGTCCTGTCCTGTGTGTTTGAAAATGTTCCTCTTCCAAATTATGTCCCCAATTTGCAGACCATCTTTATCCCTCTCCATAATCACCTAGAAACTAGCACAATTATGATCACTGTACCCAAATGTTCAACCACTGAGATTTCCACCACTTGTCCAGCTTCATTCCTTGAGATTAAATCCAGTAGAGCCATTTGTCCAGTATAACTATCTACAGTACATATTGGCCAAAATACTCTCCTGGATGCACTTTACAAACTCCTCTATACCAAAGCCCTTTGCACGAGGCACTCTCACTCAATATTTGGTAGGTTAAGGTTCCTCACAACTATAACCCTGGCAAACAGGAAGCAAAGAGTAGGAGTAAACGGGTCCTTTTCACAATGGCAGGCAGTGACTAGTGGGGTACCGCAGGGCTCAGTGCTGGGACCCCAGCTATTTACAATATATATTAATGATCTGGATGAGGGAATTGAAGGCAATATCTCCAAGTTTGCGGATGACACTAAGCTGGGGGGCAGTGTTAGCTGTGAGGAGGATGCTAGGAGACTGCAAGGTGACTTGGATAGGCTGGGTGAGTGGACAAATGTTTGGCAGATGCAGGAAAATGTGGATAAATGTGAGGTTATCCACTTTGGTGGCAAAAACAGGAAAGCAGACTATTATTTAAATGGTGGCCGATTAGGAAAAGGGGAGATGCAGCGAGACCTGGGTGTCATGGTACACCAGTCATTGAAAGTAGGCATGCAGGTGCAACAGGCAGTGAAGAAAGCGAATGGTATGTTAGCTTTCATAGCAAAAGGATTTGAGTATAGGAGCAGGGAGGTTCTACTTTAGTTGTACAGGGTCTTGGTGAGACCACACCTGGAGTACCGCGTACAGTTTTGGTCTCCAAATCTGAGGTAGGACATTATTGCCATAGAGGGAGTGCAGAGAAGGTTCACCAGACTGATTCCTGGGATGTCAGGACTGTCTTATGAAGAAAGACTGGATAGACTCGGTGTATACTCTCTAGAATTTAGGAGATTGAGAGGGGATCTTATAGAAACTTACAAAATTCTTAAGGGGTTGGACAGGCTAGATGCAGGAAGATTGTTCCCGATGTTGGGCAGGTCCAGGACATGAAGGCATAGCTTAAGGATAATGGGGAAATCCTTTAAGACCGAGATGAGAAAGACTTTTTTCACACAGAGAGTGGTGAGTCTCTGGAACTCTCTGCCACAGAGGGTAGTTGAGGTCAGTTCATTGGCTATATTTAAGAGGGAGTTAGATGTGGCCCTTGTGGCTAAGGGAATCAGAGGGCATGGATAGAAGGCAGGTACGGGATACTGAGTTGGATGATCAGCCATGATCATATTGAATGGCGGTGCAGGCTCGAAGGGCCGAATGGCCTACTCCTGCACCTAATTTCTATGTTTCTATGTTAACCCCATTGCTCTTGCACCTTTCTGTGATTTATCTACATATCTGCTCCTCTACTTCCCACTACCCCCATTTGGAAAGCTTTTAATTAACCCTCCTCTTATTTCATCCATGGCTCCTCCATTCCTAGCAGTTCTGTTCTTTCACCCCTCACTCCTGAGGCAGAACAGGGATGGAGATCCCCTGCTCCCACCCTTCACTCCACCTGCCTCCGAATCCAACACATCATTCTCTGACATGTCCACCAGCATCTATGCAATCCCACCACCAGACACATCTTTAGCTCCTTCCTTTTCCACAGTCCTCTCTCTCCACAACTCCCTGGTTTGCTCATCCTCCTCCATACACCTCTCTCAAGCACTTTCCACTACAAATGCAGGAAGAATAACTCTCCCTACACAACTTCTCTCACCTCCATTCGGGGATCTCACTAGTCATTCCAGGTGAGGCAGTGGGTTACATGCACCTCCTCCCTTGCACCGACCCAATATGTCACCTATCCATGTTCTCCAGAGATGCTGCCTGACCCACTGAGTTACTCCAGCACCTTGTGTTCTATGAAGTGCTAGTCACTCAAAATCCATAATTCATAATTCTTATGGGAATAATGTAGGGATCGACTGTACTTGGCATGAGACTTGCATAAATGTGGATGTTTCTTTAATGCAGTTTATTTTCTCTTTAGGGTCCTGGATGTTGTTCTGATCTGGCAGTGTCATTCCACTATGCCGATTCTGTGACCATGTATCTTTTAGAGTACTTGACTTATCATCTCCGACCATACGGCTACAAGTATAGATATTATCCAGAATCTGCAGCAAAGGATTTGAAGCAGACATAGATTTCTGTGAAACTTCTGTTCAAATTCATTTGTTAGAAATGAATGGTCATCAAAAATGTTTTGGAGATTTGCTTTTTGTGCAAAGTACACTGGACATCACAGCAACGGAAGTAATGATATGGCATGGTTGGAAACAATCACAAACCCGTGGGATTTTTTTTTTTTTTTACTGGCATGAAAAATCAAGCAATGACATTTGTATCATGATAAATAAATTAAGTTTGGAATCCCTTGTGTCTCATGGGAACTACATTGTCTTACCTCTTGATGTTTAAGTGAAAATAAGAAGAAATTGATTTATTTTTGGATTTGCTGCATTCTTTCACGGGCAGCCTAACGGCATTATATCTGTTCTCATTGTTGCCTGATAAGAAAGAAAACTATTTAGAGCTGCTGTTTACAATCCTGTTTACAATACATACTTATTGGGTACAAATATATCCTCATATCCGATGTTCCAAGTGTGGATTCCTGTATATCGCGAGACCAGGAGCAGGCTCGGTGATCATTTCGCTGAACACCTCCGCTCAGTCTGTCTAAACCTACCTGATCTCCCAATTACTCAGCAATTTAACTCCCCCTCCCATTCCCACTCTAACTTCCTGCCCAGGGCCTCCTCCATTGTCAGAGTGAGACCCAGCGCAAATAGGAGGAACAGCACCTCATATTTCGCTTTGGTAGCTTGCACATAGCCTTTGCTTTCCCTCTCTTTACCTCCTCCCCCCTTCCCAGTTCTCCTACCAGTCTTACTGTCTCTGACTACATTTTATCTCAGTTTTGCCCACTCCCGTGACATCAGTCTGAAGAAGGATCACGACCCAAAACGTCACCCATTCCTTCTCACCAGCGATGTCCCGTTGAGTTACACCAGCGTTTTGTGTCTACCTATAGTTAATGGGGCTGGCTCTATAACTTTTTTTATAAATGGAAATAACTGCTATTTTATAACTCATTTAAATCTACAGATGTTTGGATGATCACATGTGTTGACAATCTGACATCTGTCATGTTTTTATTTCTCTGCTTTACTCTCTATCTTTGAATTCTTCCATGAAAGCTGCCCACAATTTTTCTGTCCATCTCTCCCTCATATAACTCAACCGGCCCTTCAGTTTCTACACCTTGAAGGCCTCCAACTGATGATTTATCTGCTATAAATTGAGTCCTGTTCACCTGAGCCAGACTTGTCCTTAGTCTGTGTGGGATAGTGATTGTGAGCGGGGATTGTCAGTTAGTGCAGACTCAGTGGGTCAAAGGGACAGTTTTTGTGCTGTATCTGCAAACTAAAATTTAAAAAAAATCTATATCCTATTATATAACTTGAGACTTTCCTAAAGGGCCTGTCCCATTGTTCGAGGTAATTCAAGAGCTCTCCCGAGTTTAAAAAAAATCAAACTCGTGGTAAGTATGTAGAATGTACGTAGCGGATACGTCGGAGCTCGGGACGTCTTTTAGCGGCTCATAACGCTAACGGCAGGTACCTGGGAAACGCAGTAAGCTCGTGAAGACTCGTGAAGATTTTTCAACATGTTGAAAAATGTCCACGAGAGTCCCGAATACCTACGAGCGGCTATTACCGTAATTCTCTGAGTTCGAATCAGGGGAAACTCTTGAATTCATACAGCCCCATTACTATCCAGAACTCTGCAAGTGTTCTGTTGTCTGCAAATTTGTTAATCAGCATATTCATCTAAATCCAGAAAAGTCCAGGATCTAGTGTGAATTGGTATTTTCAGTTGAGTGCCAGAAAATGTATAAATTAATGAATTCTAAATCTTATTTTTATGGCTTATTTCTGAAAGGATATAATTATATACTGCTTTCAATCTGTAGTAAATTTCTGATGAAATTGGGTCATTTTATTCTTTTTCACATTTATATGCTGATCACTTTAAATGTTTTGATTTTAATAAAATTAGGTTTACCAATTATGATAATTCAGCGTAACTTTATTAAGATGCACTTGGAATTTTCCCACTTGCTCCGAATGCTTGTTTTCATTTAAATAGCCGCTTACATGTTTTAATCCTGTTTTTTCTAAATGTTTGTGTATGGCTACGAAATACCCTGTGTAATCTTGATCGCAAATTTCTTTAATCTAGGAGACTGTGAGATTTACAAGAATGTGTAGGAGTCACTGTGGTGGATGTTCATGTTAAATATGTTTTTGAATCTGTTGCTTTTAATTGTATCTGACCTGGCCAGTGAAATTCCTCGTATGTTGCAAAACATACTTGGCGAATAAAATCTGATTCTGATGTTAGAATAGAGACATGAAATACTCATCTAGTTTCTTCAAGTAATAGAAAATAAAAGGTGTGAGGTGAAAATAAAATAACATTTTATGACACATGTTGAATTAACATTTTCTGAGACCAGTTGATGCCAGATATACCTTTTTGGATGTTTAATATGATGATGAAAGTGCAAGAAAGAAAATCAACTTTAAAAATCGGTGGGAAGAAGTAGAAGAGTGTCAGAGGTTATGGGGAGAAGGCAGGAGAATGGGGTTAGGAGGGATAGATCAGATTGAATGGCATAGATTTGATGGGGCAAATGGCCTAATTCTATTCCTATCCCTCATGACCTTATGATCTAAGAAAGTTGTATTTTTTGCTGTTTAGTGTGTTGCTGATTGAGGAGGCAGGACATAGATTGAAGCAAGTGTCTGATTGTCTGAGCAGGAAGCAGAGTAGCAAATAAAAAGGCAAGGTACAATGGAGTGGCCTTTTGGGAGTGGCTGCATTGAGGAAAAGTGCAACTTGAAGCTTTGGCTGGAGTGGCTTCAGCGAGAAGGGCTGAGGTGTAGTGGTGGACATGTCAAGCACAGAATAAATCAGCAGTAAGTGGGAAGTGTAAATTGTGTGATGGGTCATGTGATGTGCTGCAACTACATGAGGTGGTGGACCTCTTGGTGGTTCCTGGTGACCACATCTGTAGCAAGTGTTGGTTGATTGAAGAACTTGGGCTCAAAGTGGACAATCTGGAGTCAGAGCTTTAAATGCAACGGCACATCAGGGAAGGGCAGAATTACCTGGACGCTGTGTTTCTGGAGACAGTCACACTTGTGAGAATAACTACTTCCAACTTGGCCTGTGGTCAGGATGACAGCCTGTGGTCAGGATGAGGCAGGCAGAGGGATAGAAGTAAAGGCATTGTTACAGGAACTTCAACCATTGAGCTTGTCAAGCAGGGCTGTGATTCTTTCTTACAGTGGAAATGAGTGTGGGGGCTGTAAGAAGGATGAGCAACCTAACCATAGCACTGTGGATCAGGGAGCCATTCAAGAGGGGAGCGAGAAGAGATGTGTAGTTGTCATTGGGGATAGTATATTCAGGGGAATAGACACGATTCCCTGTCACGAAATTCGAGAGTCCCAAAGGTTGTGTTGCCTGCCTGGTGCCCAAGTTCAGGACATCTCATCTGACCTGCAGACAAATTTGGAGTGGGAAGGGAATGATCCAGTTGTTACAGTCCATGTGAGTACCAATGATGTAGGTAGAACAAGAATTAAATGGAAAAGTAGAACCAAAAAGGTAATAATCTCTGGATTGCTACCTGAGCCACGAGCAAACTGGCAAAGGGTCGGGAAGATTAAAGAGTTGAACATGTGACTCAAAGATTGGTGTGGGAGAAGTAAGTAAGTAATTTTTATTTATATAGCACTTTTTAAATCAAATCACATTGAAGCCAAAGTGCTTTACAGAGAAGAAATTAGATTTCCATACATCCATATAAAAGAAAAAAGAAAAAAGAACTCCAGCATCGGGTGAACACTCCTCTGCGGCTTGGAAATCTCTGGAGTGGCCGCTTCCTCCCTGGAGACTGCGGCACCTGAAGTCCTCAGGCCACGCTGGTTGGAGCTCCGACTCTGGCGCTCTCGGATCGCAGGCTCCGCGGTGTTTTAAATCCAGTGCCGCCCGCCCGCGGCTGGACGCTCCGCAGCCACAGCTCCTCGATGTTGGAGTCGGCGGTCACCGCACTCCGGAGCTTACCGCACAGCGACCCGCTAAGGCATCGCCCGCTCCGTGCTGGTGTCCCAGCGCTGTGCTGCCGCCAAAACCGTAGTCCAGGCAAGAAACGCCACTCCAGTTCGATGGCAGGCCGCACGGAGAGGACGAAGATGCGATTCGGAGGAAAACCGCCTCCGATCAGGTAGAACTGGGATTAATACAGTTTCCCCCTTCTCCCCCCCCCCCCCCCCCACATAAAAAAGATTAGACCTCCAAAATAAACGTTTTAGACACTAAAAAGGGTGAAAAGACGGACTGCAGGCAGGCAGCCGGCCATACACAAATGGCACCTCACTCCGGCACATCCGCCATTTTTGGATTTGTGGAACATTGGCACCAGTATTGGGAAAGAAGGAAGCTTTTCTGATGGGACATACTCCACTTGAACCTGGCTGGGACAAGGGTCCTGGAAAACCGCATAACCAGAGCCGTAGAAAGGGCTTCAAACTAAATAGCGGTGGGGGTAATGTGGATGAAGTTAAAGGGAAGGAAAGTGCGGGAGACGTTCCTGAAGTCTCCAGAAGTAATAGGACAGAAAGTTTAAGAAGTGATAAGCCTCTAAGGTCAGGCCATATCTGGACCAATGTGAGAAGAGGGTGGTGAATACTGAACTAAAGGTGTTATATTTGAATGCACACAGTATAAGGAACAAAGTGGATGAGCTTGTAACACAGGTAGAAATTGGTAGGCATGATGTTTGGGCATCACGGATGCGTCTGAAAGAGCATCAGAACTGAATATCCAATTGAGAAGACGGACAAGTGGGCAGAGGGGTGGTGTAGCTCTGCTGGAAAGGAGTTAAATTCTATCCTTAGCAAAGGATGACACAGGATCTGAAGATGTAGATTCCTTGTGGGTAGAGCTAAGACACTGCAAGGGTAAACAGTCCCGATGGGAGTAATATACAAACCTCTAAATAGAAGTCAGAATGTAGAGAACAAATTACATCAAGAGATATAATTGGCATGTACGAAAGGTAATGTTTCAGTGGTCATGGAGGATTTCAATGTGCAGGTAGACTGGAAAAATCAGGTTGGTATTGGATCCCAAGATAAGGAATTTGTCGAGTGCCTATGAGACGTTAGTGCAGTGGTTATTGCTAAGGAGAAGGTGTGTGGAAGCTGAAAGATCTGAGCGTGGATGTGCCAGATGGACTACACCCCAGGGTTCTGAAAGTGGTGGCTTTAGGGATTGTGGAGACTTTATTGGTGATATTTCAACAATCACTAGAGGCAGTAGTAGTTCTAGAGGACTAGAGAATTGCAAATGTTACTCCACTGTTCAAGAAGGGAGTGAAGCAAAAGAGGGGAAACTATAGGCTAGTTAGCGTGACTAGTGGTTGGTAGGATTTTAGAGTCCATTATTAAAGATGAGGTTTCAGATTTAATAGAAACACAAGGTAAAACAGCTGGAATTCTTTGAGGAAGTTAGTAGCAGGACAGACAAATTGGACACAGTGGATGTTGTTTACCTGGATTTTCAGAAGGCCTTTGATTCAGCTTCAGAAGGTGCCACATATGAGGTTGCAAAAGAAAATGAGAGCCCATGCTATTAGAGGGAATATTCTAGCATGAATAGAAGACTGGCTGAATGGCAAAGAGTGGGAATAAAGGGAGCCTTTTCTGGTTGGTTGATTGGACAATGACTCTTTACATTGTATATCAATGATTTGGATGAAGGAATTGAAGGCTATGTGGCCAAGTTTGCGGATGATGCGAAGACAGGTGGAGGGGCAGGTCGTTTAGAGAAAGCAAGGACTTGGACAGATTGGAAAAGTGGGCAAAGAAGTCACAGAAGGCGAATATCCTCTTTCGTAAATTTGGTGCGTGTGCAGATATGGTGAAGATGTCGCTATTTAGAGCATACTGCACACCCCTCTACACTGCGCACCTGTGGTCGAACTATTTAAAGACAAGTATGCAGAGACTAAAGGTGGCATAGAACGATGCCATGAGAACACTGCTAAGGCAACCAAGATGGTGTAGTGCCAGTAATATGTTTGTGGACTGCAGGAGTCAGTACTTTAGAAGCTATCCTAAGACACCACATGTATAAATTCATTTGCAGGATAAATGACTCTAAAAATGTGCTTATTGTGGCCTTGACAAACATAAGAGTTAGCACTACACGCTACGAATCCCAGTTGTGAAGACACTGGTATCGTTGTCTTGTTGTACGACATTGATCATTTTTTACTCTGGATTTTTAACTTAAGTATTGTGGGTTTTTTTTTTAAATATATAAATTATAATGTTTTTTATGTGATTTACCATGATTTTATATATATTTATGATATTTGATATGCAATGCACTTTTAATGTAATGTTGCCGCTTGTCTGGACCTTGAGTCCGTAATAAATGTTTATTATTATTATTATATTATTATTATTATTATGATTATTATTATTATTATTGTGTAAAAAAGTGTGCAGCTGCATTTTGATTTTAGGAGTAAAGGCATAGACTATTTTCCAAATGGCAGAGATGATTGAGAAATCAGAGGTGCCAAGTGAATTGGGAGTGGTGGTGCAGGATTCCCAGAACGTTATGTTGCAAGTTGTATAACTGTATCAAAAAGAAATGTTTCTGACCCTAGGTACTTGTGAAAGTAAAGTACAATTGAAGCATTGGTCGGTGATGGAAAAAGTTATCAGCTTCAAATTTCTGGGCGTTAACATCACAAATAACCTGCCCTGGGTGCAGCACATATGTAATTACAAATTGCATCATCAGCTCTACTTGTTCAGAGATTTAACATGATTTACATGTTACCCAATAATATACTTCTGTGAGTCAAGTCAAGAGAGTTTATTGTCATGTGTTCCAGATAGGACAATTACATTCTTGCATGCTGCAGCACAACAGAATATTGAAAACAAAAATACAGAAAGTTCAATATACACATAAATAAGCAGATAAAGTGCAATAGGCTGTTACAGTTCAGAGTCTGTTTGTTGGCAAGTTGAATAGTCTGATGGCTGTGGGGAAGGGGCTGTTCCTGAACCTGGATGTGACAGATTTCAGGCTCCTGTACCTTCTGCCCGATGGTAGCGGAGAGATGAGTGCCAGGCCAGGATGGTGTGGGTCCTTGATGATGTTTGCTGCCTTTTTGAGGCAGCGACTGTGATAGATCCCTTCGATGGTAGGGAGGTCAGAGCCGATGATGGACTGGGCAGTGTTTACAACTTTCTGCAGCCTTTTCCGCTCCTGGTTGCTCAGGTTGCTGAACTAGGCCACAATGCAACCAGTCAGCATGCTCTCTACTGTGCACCTGTAGAAGTTCGAGAGAGTCCTCTTTGACATACCGACTCTCTGTAGTCTTCTCAGGAAGTAGAGGCACTGATGTGCTTTCTTTATGATTGCATCAGTGTGCTGGGAACTGGAAAAATCTTCGGAAATGTGCACGCCCAGGAATTTGAAGTTCTTGACCTTTTCCACCATCATCCCGTTGATGTAAACAGGATTGTGGGTCCTTATCCTACCCCTTCCGAAGTCTACAATCAGTTCCTTGGTTTTGCTGGTGTTGAGAGCCTGGTTATTGTGCTGGCACCATTTGGTCAATCAGTCGATCTCACTTCTATACTCTGACTCGTCCCCATCAGTGATTCGTCCCACAACAGTGGTGTCGTCGGCGAACTTGATGATGGAGTTTGCACTATATTCGGCTACGGAGTCATGAGTATAGAGTGAGTAAAGCAGAGGGCTGAGCACACAGCTTTGAGGTGCTCCCATGCTGATTGTTAACGAGGATGACACATTTCCACCAATATGGACAGACTGTAGTCTGTGGATGAGGAAATTGAGGATCCAATTGCAGAGGGATGCGCAGAGACCCAGATCTGAGAGCTTGGTAACCAGCTTGGAGGGGATGATTGCGTTAAATGCCGAGCTGTAGTCAATGAATAACAGTCTGACATATGAGTTTCTGTTGTCCAAGTGGTCCAGAGCGGAGTGGAGAGCCAGTGAGATCATATCCACCGTTGATCTGATGTGGCGGTACGCGAACTGCAGTGGGTCCACGTTTTTGTCAAGGTGGAGTTGATTTGCGCCATAATCAACCTCTCAAAGCACTTCATCACCACAGGCGTTAGTGCCACAGGTCGATAGTCATTGAGGCACATCACCTTACTGTTCTTAGGCACCGGTATAATTGATGCCCTTTTAAAGCAGGTGGGAACCTCAGACCTCAGAAGTGAGAGGTTGAAAATGTCCGTAATAACTCCAGCCAGTTGGGCCGCACAGGTTTTTAGAACATGACCGGGTATACCATCAGGTCCAGGCGCTTTCCGAGGGTTCACCCCTCTGAAGGATTTTGTGCCTCTGTGACTAAAATACCGTCACAGCGAATGGCGGCTCGGGAAGGAACATCAGCATTCTCCCTATCGAAGCGTGCGTAAAACGCATTGAGCTCGTCAGGAAGTGATGCTTCGATGACAATCGAGCTGCCTCCTGATTTTGCCTTGTAGGAGGTGATTGCAATCAAGCCCCGCCACTGTTGCCGAACATCCGTCTCTTCCTCCAGCTTGGAGCAGAAGTCCCTTTTGGCTTTTTTGATGGCCTTACCAAGGTCATATCTGGACTTCTTGTAGACCAGATGCTGAATAATACAAAAAAAGACACAATGTGCTGGAGTAACTCAGTGGGTCAGGCAGCTTATTTGAGTAACATGGATAGGTGATGTTTCGGGTTGACTACTGCAGAGGCATTGCAGAAATCATCCTGACTGGTTCCTTCATGGCCTGGTAGATAAAATCCAAACCACAGCAACATAAAACACAACAGAGAGTTGAGTTCACAGCTTGGGAACTGTCGGGGGAGACGATGTTCCCAGTCCAAGTGGCGCGGACATGTTGGTGACTCCAATCCTAGAGATGGGACTCGACCGGCGAGACCAACATTGGGCAGAGCCCTAGTGGTGGGTGACTCCATTGTCCGAGGAGCGCACAGGAGATTCTGTGGCGGCAGACGAGATGCGAGGATGGTCTGTTGCCTCCCAAGTGCTAGGGTTCAGGATATCTTGAGCCGAATTCAGAACATCCTCGAGAGAGAGAAACATAGAAACATAGAAACATAGAAAATAGGTGCAGGAGTAGGCCATTCGGCCCTTCGAGCCTGCACCACCATTCAATATAATCATGGCTGATCATCCAACTCAGTATCCTGTACCTGCCTTCTCTCCATACCCCCTGATCCTTTTAGCCACAAGGCCACATCTAACTCCCTCTTAAATGTAGCCAATGAACCGGCCTCAACTACCTTCTGTGGCAGATAATTCCAGAGACTCACCACTCTGTGTGAAAAATGTTTTCCTCATCTCGGTCCTAAAGGAATTCCCCCTTATCCTTAGACTGACCCCTTGTTCTAGACCTCCCTAACATCGGAAACAATCTTCCTGCATCTAGCCTATCCAACCCCTTAAGAATTTTGTACGTTTTTATAAGATCCCCCCTCAGTCTTCTAAATTCTAGCAAGTACAAGCCAAGTCTATCCAGTCTTTCCTCATATGAAAGTCCTGACATCCCAAGAATCAGTCTGGTGAACCTTCTCTGTACCTCTTCTATGGTGAAGGTGAGCAGCCAGCAGTAGTTGTGCACGTAGGCATAAACGACATCAGGAAGAAGAGGAAGGAGATTCTCCAACATGAGTTCAGAGAGTTGGGAAGTAGATTGAAATGCCAGACTTCTAGGGTGGTAATTGCTGGATTGCTTCCAGTACCCCATGCTAGTGAGAACAGGAACAGGGAGATAGGGGATCGGAATGTGTGGCTGAGGGGCTGGAGCATGGAGCAAGGATTTAGATTTATAGACCACTGGGATCACTTCTGGGGTAGGGGTGACCTGTACAAAAGGGACGGGTTACACCTTAACTGGAGGAGGACCGACATTCTGACAGGCAGGTTTGGTAGGGCTACACGTGTGGGTTTAAACTAAATAGTGGGGGGGAGGGATTGATAAATCGGGAGTATAAAGATGAAGTTGAAGGGGAAGTGACTACAGGAAAAATGACAAAAGATTCTCGAATTAATGGGAAGGAAAGCTCGAGAAGGGCCAATTGTGAGCGGTGCGAGGCGGGAAGTGATTATGGAGGTGCTGTATATGAATGCGCGAAGTATAAGGAATAAAGTGCTCTAGGCTCAGTTAGAAACGGGCAACTATGATGTTGTGGGAATTACTGAGACATGACTGCAAGATGGCCAGGGCTGGGAAATGAATATTCAAGGGTATACCCCCTATCGAAAAGACAGACAGGTGGGCAGAGGGGTTGGGGTTGCTCTGTTTGTGAGGAATGAAATACAGTCCCTTGCAAGGGTAACATTGAAACAGGAGATGCGGAGTCAGTATGGATAGAACTAAGGAATTGTAAGGGTAAAAAGACCCTAATGGGACTAATCTAAAGTCCCCCAAACAGTAGCCTGGACATAGGGTGCAAGTTGAATCAGGAGTTAAAATTGGCATGTGGCAAAAGTAATGGGAGATTTCAATGTGCAGGTAGACTGGGAAAATCAGGTTGGTACAGGACCCCAAGAAAGGGACTTTGTAGAGTGGTTTTGTGATGGATTCTTAGAACAGCTTGTTTTGGAGCCTATCAGGGAGAAGGCAATTCTGGATTTAGTGTTATGTAATGAACCGGATTTGATAAAGGACCTCGAGGTTAATGAGCCATTAGGAGGTATGACCATAACATGGTCTGGTTTAATCTACAATTGGAGAGAGAGAAGGGTAGATCGGAGATGTCAGTTACAGTTGAATAAAGGGGACTATGGGGCCATGAAGGAGGAGCTGGCGTATGTGAAGAGAAAAAAATTAGCTAAGACCAAAGTTGGACCCTTTGCGACCGAAAAAGGTGAATTTATTATGGGGAAGAAGGAAATTGCAGATGAGTTGAACAGGTACTTTGGATCTGTCTTCACTAAGGAGGACACAAACAATCTTCCTGATATAGTAGTGGCCAGAGGATCTGGGGTCACAGAGGAACTGAAGGAAATCCACATTAGGCAGGAAATGGTGTTGGATAGACTGATGGGACTAAAGGCTGATAAATCCCTAGGGCCTGATGGTCTGCATCCCAGGGCACTTAAGGAAGTGGCTCTAGAAATCGTGGATGCAATGGTGATAATTTTCCAATGTTCTAATAGACTCGGATCAGAACCTGTGAGACTGGAGGGTAGCTAATGTTATCCCACTTTTTAAGAAAGGCGGGAGAGAGAAAACCTGGAATTATAGACCAGTTAGCCCTGACATTGGTGGTGGGAAAAAATGCGGAGTCAATTCTAAAGATGAGATAGCCGAACATTTTGTGATAGCAGTAACAGGATAGGTCCTGAGTCAGCAGGATTTACGAAGGGAAACATGCTTGACTAATCTTCTGTGAATATTTTTTTAAGATGTAACTAGGAAAATGGACATGGGAGAGCCAGTGGGTGTAGTGTACCTGGACTTTCAGAAAGCATTTGATAAGGTCCCACATAGGAGATTAGTGTGCAGAATTAGGGCACTTGGTATTGGGGATAGAGTGCTGGCATGGATAGAGAAGTGGTTGGCAGACTGGAAACAAAGAGTAGGGATTAACGGGTCCCTTTCAGAATGGCAAGCAGTGACTAGTGGGGTACCGCAAGGCATGGTGCTGTGACCGCAGCTATTTACTATATACATCAATGATTTGGATGAAGGGATTCAAAGTAACATTAGCAAATTTGCAGATGACACAAAGCTGGCTGGCAGTCTGAACTGTGAGGAGGATGTTATGAGAATGCAGGGTGACTTGGACAGGTTGGGGGAGTGGGAAAATGCATGGCAGATAAAGTTTAATGCTGTTAGGTTATCCACTTTGGTAGCAAAAACAGGAAGGCAGATTACTATCTAAATGGCGTCAAGTTGGGAAAAGGGGATGTACAACGGGATCTGGTTGTCCTTGTTCATCAATCTATGAAGAAAGCGAATGGCATGTTGGCCTTTATAACAAGAGTAATCGAATATAGGAGCAAAGAGGTCCTTCTGCAGTTGTACAGAGCCCTAGTGAGACCACACCTGGAGTATTGTGTGTAGTTTTGGTCCCCTAGTTTGTGGAAGGACGTTCTTGCTATTTAGGGAGTGCAGCATAGGTTTACAAGGTTAATTCCCGGGATAGCGGGACTGTCATATTCTGAGAGAATGGAGCAGCTGGAGTCCAGAACCAGGGGCCACAATTTAAGGATAAGGAGTAAGCCATTTAGAATGGAGACGAGGAAAACTTTTTCTCACAGAGATTGGTGAGTCTGTGGAATTCTCTGCCTCAGAGGGCGGTGGAGACAGGTTCTCTGGATGCTTTCAAGAGAGAGCTAGATAGGGCTCTTAAAAATAGCGGTCAGGGGATATGGGGAGAAGGCAGGAACGGGGTACCGATTGGGGATGATCAGCCATGATCACATTGAATGGCGGCGCTGGCTTGAAGGGCTGAATTGCCGGGGGGGGGGGGGGGGGGGGGGGGGGGGTAGGGGGGCGGGGGTGGGGGGGGGGGGATCCTACCACCTATTGTCTATTTGTCTATCACTGGATAGCCCCCCCCACCCCCCCATAAACTTCTGCATGGGAGTCTGACCTTCCCAGAAGCACATCTATCATCAAGGATCCACGCATTAGGTCATGCTTGTTTTAACTATCCTTATCATGTACACTGCTTGCTCTAGGAGCTTCAAGCAAAGAGGTTGTATTCAATGCATCCGGGTGTATATTTCAGTGCTGAAAACTTCATTTATTTATTCACTTTTTACAAGTTATTGCAGTCACTGGGCATTTTATTGCCCATTCCCAATAAATTCTAGCCTATTCCCAATTCCATTAGCCCTTTAATTGCTGTCTGGTGCTCGAATCTGGATGCCTAATTGGTAAGCAGCTCAAAGGGGCTTGAAACTGCACTAATACCTAAAGGTTCAATTTATCAAATGAGGAACAGTTTGGCTTGTACCACCGGTTAAAGAACAAGAACGACCTGAGTGATCCAGATACGGTGGATGTGGCGACAATATTTCATCTTGAGAGAAATTGGAATAAAGGACGAGACAGAAATGTGGTGATTTTTTTTTCACAGAGATTTGAGATATTTTGGAATCTCTTCATCAGCTTATGCTGAAAGCAAATTCTTTAGTTTAGATGTACAACGTGGAAACTTGCTTTTCTCGCAACCAAAGCTGTGCCGACCAGCGACCATCCGTCCACTGGGAACAATTTACAGAAGCCAATTAATCCACAAACCTGCACGCTTTTGGAATGTCGGAGGAAACCAAGCACCCCAGAAAAATCCGGCGTTTGGCCAAGTTTACCAACTTCACATTTATTGTCACTTGCACCAATTAAGGTGCAGTGATATTTGAGTTACCATGGAGCCATACAATTAAAATAACGCAAAACACGATAGAACTTAACATAAACATCCACCACAGTGATCACTGTGATGAAAGGCAAAAATGTACAGTCAGTCTTCCTTCCTATTGTTCCACCCTTGTTGAGGCAACGACCCTACCATAGCACCGCAACAGATGAACCGATGTACAGGCCCACTCACAGTATGAACGAAGCTCTGACGTTGTGATTAATGGAACACACGCCCTTAGCGTTAAGGCATAGAGTGCCCGAATCAGCCCACTTTCATACCGGACACCACCGCACTTCCTCTGATGTATAGTAGCCGCATGCAGGCCACTTTCCCGGTGCTCTTCTGGGTGATAGCCCCGGCAAGGGATCCCTGGTTTCCGTATAGTAGAGTCTATGCCAGACTGTGGCTAAAGCTTCAAGATGTTAAAGTCAGCAGCCGGACATTCCTGAGCCTTTCTCTGGCTCCGCGATGGAAGTCTGCGCCGTGGCTGCTGCAGATGCTCTGGGGCCTTCTCCGGGAAAAGCGCGCACCAACCCAAGTAAGTTAGGCCTCGAGGGAGGCGAAAATGCGACTAGGAGAAAAGTTGCGCAATCTCTATCGATGTAAGTGACTGGAAAACGGTTTCCCCCTAATTTCCCCCCCACCACTTCCCAACATAAAAACATACCCGAGATAAACATTGAACAACAACATAAAGACATACTAATTAAACCAAAAAACACAAAATGACTGACGACACAGCTGGCGAGGTAGCCACACACAGCACCACCCATTGACGTAGAATCACAGTGAGAACATAAAGAATCAGTGCAGACAGCACCCGAGTCAGGATTGAACCACTGGACCTCATGGTCATGAAGGCAGCAACTCTACCACAGCATCACAGTACCCCACAAATTGGAAAATTAAAATTTTTAGGTTGAGGTTAAAAGAACAAAGCGGAATGTTTTACTAACATAGAGAGGAAATATGGACAATGAGATTAGTCAGATTACCATGATCTCATTACATAGGCCAGTTATTTTAAACTCGGAGATCGAGTGGTCTACTCCCTGCTCCTGCTCACAATTGGTATTTATAATGAATCCCTACAATGTTGCAGGGGATTTCCCATATTAATCCCAGCAAATTTGGGATTATATCCAGAAATTAAATCCAGATTAAATTACCATATATACCCAGCAAATGGAGGAAGCCAAAGCTCCGGTTTGGCTTCAGTTTCTCGTCTGGCGAGAGCAGTAACAGTGAGAACGGGAACCTAATATGTGGCTGAGGAACCAGATTCATGGGGCAGGGATTTAGAACTTAGATCACTGGGAACTGTTTGAGTAAGGGGAACTGTACAAAAGGGATAAGATTGCAATCTTAAACAGTGGGGGACCAGCATTCTCAGACGGTTTGCCACTGCTACACGGGTGGTTTCAAACTGAATAAGGGGGGTGGTGTGTCAAATTGTGTATAGTCGAGGGTGGAGTTAAAGGGAAAGAGAGTAAAGGGATGTATTAATGAGCCCAGAAATTAACGGGAAAGGAAGCTCACAAAGATAGGAGAGTATGGCCAAAGTGTAATAGGGATGCGACGTGAAAGGTGAGATGCAAAGGAATTAAAAGTATTTTATATGAATGCACGAAGTATAATAAGTAAAGTAGATGAGCTTGAGGCTCAGTGACAGGTTGGGTAGATATGACATTGTGGGGAATACTGAGAAACGTGGGCTAAAGGAGATTGGGCCTGGGAACTTTAAAAATCATGGTATATACAATCCTATAGAAATGACAGGCATTGGGCAAGGAGAGGGGGTTAGCTCTGCGGTGAGGGAATGGAATTCAGTCCCTAGCGAAGGGAAGACATATGACTGACGAGGTAAGAGTCACTGTTGATTGAGTTGAGGAATTGTAAAGGCTAGAATACATAATTTGTGTTATCTACAGACCCCAAATAGAAGCCCGGATGTAGGATGTAGGTTGCACAGGAGTTAAAACTGCATGTAACAAAGGTAATGCCACTGTGGTGATGGGGGATATCATATGCAGGTAGACTGGGAAAATCAAGGGGGGTTTCAGAACCCCAAGAAAGAGAGTTTGTAGAAAGCCTCCGAGATGGCTTCTTGAGTCTCTACAAAAGGGAGCCTACCACAGAAAAGGCAATTCTGGATTTAGTGTTGTACAATTGAACCAATATGAATATGAGAACTCGAGGAAATGAACCACTTGGAGGTATGATCAAATATGGATTAGTTTAAATCCTGCAATTTGAGAAGAGAACATTAAATCGGACGAGGCAGTGATGCAGTTGAACAAATGGGACTATGAAGGCATGAGTGGGAGCTGCCACCAAGTAGATTTGGAAACGGATCCTAGCAGGAATAAACGGTGGAACAGCAATGGCAGGCATTTCTGGGCATAATCCGAAGCGCAGGATCATTTCATTCCAAAAAGGAAAGAAGGATTTCTAAGGGGTGTAGGGAGGCACGCGTGGCTGACAAGAGAAGTTAGGATAGAATAAAACCTAAAAGAAAGAATGTATACACAGCAAAGAGTAGTCGGAAGCCAGAAGAATTGGGAAACTTTCATAGGACAACACGAAGAAAGAACACCGGGCAATACCGGGCTGAAAAGATGAGGTACGAGGGGAGCTGGGGGGGGCAGGAATATAAAGAGGACAGTGAAAAAGATCTTTAGATATGTTAAGGGCCAAAGCGTAGCAAGTGGAAATGTGGGTCCCTTGAAGGAGGACACGGGTGAAATATTATGAGCAACAAGGAAATGGCAGAAGTGTTGAATAGGTACTTCGGATCTGTCTTCACTGAGGAAGACACAAACAATCTCCCAGATGTACTGGAGGACAGAGGATGTAAGGGGGTAGAGGAACTGAAATAAATTTTCATAAGGCAAGAAATAGTATTGGGTAGGCTAATGGGACTGAAGGATGATAAATCCTCTGGGCCTGATCCCAGGGTCCTCAGGGAAGTGGCTCTGGAAATAGTGGACGCATTGGTGATCATTTTCCCAATATTCAATTGATTAGGATCAGTCCTGTGGTTTGGAGGATAGTAATGTTATCCCACTTTTCATGAAAGGAGCGAGAGAGAAAATGGGGAATTACAGACCAGTTAGCCTGACTTCAGTGGTGGGAAAAATGCTGGAGTCAATTATCAAAGAGGTAATAACATTTGGATAGCAGTAAAAGGATTCGTCCAAAGTCACATGGATTATGAAAGGGAAATCATTGGCTGATAAAATTCTGGAATTTTTTGAGGATGTGGGGACATGTAAAATGGATGAAGGGGTGCCAGTGGATGTGTGTATCTTAGTCTTACAAGGAAAGCCTTCGATAAGGGTCCCGCACGGGTAGGATGGTGACGATAAATTAGACCACATGGGTTTGGGGGTAGGGTGTTGACATGGATTACGAAAATTGAGATGGCAGAACCGGAAGCAAAAGAGTAGGAGTGAACGGGTCTGTTCAGAAAGCAGGCAGTGGGTGCCGCAACGCGCGGTGTTGGGGCGAAAACTGTGTACCATTATATATTAATGATTGGGACGAGGGAATTAGGAGCAAACACTAGCAAGTTTGCGGAGACACAAAGCTGGGGGCAGTGTGAATGTGAAGAGGATGTTAGGGGGTAGGCAGGGTGACCTGGACAGGGTTGAGTGGCACGATGCGTGGCAGATGCATTGTAATATAGATAAATGTGAGGTTATCCACTTTGGCGGCCAAAAACAAGGGGGCAGATAATTCTATTGGGATTAGGTTAGGTAAGGGGGAGGTGCAGCGTAGGATCTTGGGCTCCATCCTTGTACTACTGTCACTGAAAGTTGGCGGGGCAGGTACAGCAGCAGTGAAGAAGCTAATGGAATTGTTGGTCTTATAACAAGAGAATTATCAGTATAGGTTCTGTTTTACAACTGCAGAGGATCTTCTGAAGTTGGTATAGGTCTGGTGGACCACATCTGGTGTTTGTGTACAGTTTTGGTCTCCTAATTTGAGGGAAGGACATCCTTGTGATTGAGGCAGTGAAGCGTAGTTCAACGAGATGATCCCTGGGATGCGGGACTGTCATATGAGGAAAGAATTGAAAAGACTAGTTGAATTACCAGAGTTTAGAAGGATGAGGGGGGGGGGGGGGGGGAGGGGGTTTAAAGTCACATATTAAAATTATAAAGGACTGAGTCATGCTAGATGCTGGAAAAATGTTCCAATGTTGGGGTGAGTCAGAACAGAAGCACAGTTTAGAATAAAGGGGAGGTCATTTAAGATGAGGTGAGAAAAAAACGTTTCACCAGAGTGTTGTGAAAATTATGAATCTGCCACAGAGGGCAGTGGAGGCCAAGTCACTGGATGGATTTAAGAGAGAGTTAGATAGCGCTCTAGGGGCTAGTGGAGTCAAGGGATATGGGGAGAAGGCAGGCACGGGTTATTGACAGGGGACGATCAGCCATGATCACAATGAATGGCGGTGCTGGCTCAAAGGGCCGAATGGCCTCCTCCTGCACCTATTTTCTATGCTTCTATGTTTCTAATTATGAAGGAAATGTTGTTATTTCCAAGATGTGTGATTCTAAGGGTGACCTGCAGGAGCTGGTGTTTCCATGTATCTGTTTTCCTTGTTTGTCTTTCTTGGTGATGAAGCTCATAAGTTGGGGAACTGCCGCTGGCAAAGCCTAAAGGACCTGTCCCATTGTACGAGGTAATTCAAGAGTTCTCCCGTGATTCAAGCTCGTGTAATGTACGTAGCGGGTACGTAGGGGCTCGTACGAGTAAAAAGTAACAATTTCTTTCATCACAAGTACTTCTTTACTCGTGGACATTTTTCTCAGTGTGAAAACGTCACGAGTTTACCCGTTTTCCCGAGTACCTATCGTTACCTGTACGAGCCGCTACGTAACATCCACGAGCTCCTACATACCCGTTACGTACATTACACGAGCTTGAATCAGGGGAGAACTCGAGGGAACTCTTGAAATATCTCGTACAGTGGGACAGGCCCTTTAGTGACCGACTGCACAGCATGTTGCAGGTGACAAAACTGCAGGACTATGCACCAGTGGGGGAGCGATTGAAAGATGACTACTAATGCCTCCACAATCTCTAAAGCGGCCTCTTTCAAAACCCTGGGTGTAGTCCAACTGGTCCAGGTGACTTATCCACCTTCAGACGTTTAAGATTTCTAAAGGAGATTTGTGGGAAAAATATTTTACAAATGCTTTACCTCGTGGGTGATTGGAATGCGCTGCCTGGGGTGGTAGCAGAAGTCGATATGGTTAAGAGGCATTTAGATGGGCATATGAATATGCAGGAATGGAAGGATGTGGATCACATGCAGGCAGAAGAGATTAGTTTAACCTGACATTGTTCCGCACAGACATTGTGGGACAAACTTTCTTTTCGCCTTCAGTTGCCCAGGACAATAACTTTCCATCTTATATTGCTTTGAAGAACAGAACCAAAGCTGGTGGATCGGTCAGCAGAAATGTCCAAAATAATCCACATTTTCTTTTAGGGGTTTAACTGTTGTGTTTACCTGATTTATTGCAAACAAATCAGGTTATTACATCATTTGTACACAGGGTGAGCATATTTGATTACTTTCAGGGGCCTGGGGACCTTTTCCCAACAGATACATGGCCAATGGCCTTTAATCTGACATGACAGGCGGTTTAGAAATGGTCCTCACCTGCTCAAATAAAATCGGCAGTCAATGACATTCTGACATTTAAACACCTACTGGCAGGGATACTTTGTCAGAACAATTGTATGTTTCACACTCATTCCAGGTAGATCTGGAGTAAGCTCTCCAGTTCAGAGGGACACCTCCAGCAGCAGTCTTATCTTGTCTAAATAAAACCCAAATACAAAAATAAAAAGATACATTTGCAATGCAGGATATTTTAAAAAGAAACAGAAAATGCAGGTAATTCAGATATATCATTAATTGTAAAAAGAGATGTGTGTTCTAATGAACGAATACATTATTATCTGACATCTGTCTGGTTCTTTATAAAAACTGTCTAACCTGCTGTGAATTCTGAACATATTCCATTGTACTTTGATCAAACTATTAGTTGTTTTTCTGCGCAGTTTATGACCATTAAACATATTGATCTCCTCAATGTGACTTAATAAGCTCCTGATTTCTTCCCTAATATCATTCCTCATTATTGCTTTCAAACAGTTTATAAATGCTTACATTACTCTTGAGGAATTTGCAGGGTAAATAAGTTGTTCTATGAAAACAATGGATGGATTAGTATGGCCTTAATGCTGTCTCTTTTTATGTACATACTGTATGACTTTAAAAGACGTTCCACCAGCACCTCTACATTCTTATGTTTAAAGACATTCAGCCATTGGACAGTCTATCCAGCTTCAATTGGCAGCACTACTTGAAATTAAACAACAGTTTAATAATGCTCTATATATTCTGCAAGCCATGGACAGGTCAAAAATGATATTGTGGATGCTGGGGGGTTTTAATCAAAGGTAGACACTAAAATGCTGGCGTGACTCAGCGGAACAGGTTGCAGCGTCTCTGGAGGAGAAGGAGCGGGGAGGACAATTTCGGGTCGGAGAAGGTCTCGACCCGAAACGGCCCCCATTTCCTTCCCTCCAGAGAGTTGCTGCCTTGTCCGTGAGTTATCCTGGCCTTTTGTGTTTTATCTTCGATTTACCACCCTCCAGTACCTACCTGTATTTAATGACGACTCAATATGAGCGCCGCCTCTAAATCCCAATGCGCCATCCCCGATAACTTCTATAAACTTACCGGTCCTGGCTCACTCCCCCCCTCCCACCCATACTCGAACACCCACCCCTACAAATTCATATTGTTCAATTACCCCCCCCAAGTACTTGTTCAGAAGCATCATAATGGCTGTGAGTATCTGACTGCTTCGCACCACACACAAACCTTAACAGCACATTTCTAATTTTAACTACCCTCATGTTGAAATAAATCTCAGATCCTCTCTGAACCTCACCTTATACTTATGTTCTCAGGTCATAGACACTTTGGCCATGGGGAAATGTTTCTTAATATCTACCCTATTTGTACTTCTCATAGGTTCACCCCTCAACCTCCTCTAGTTCAAAGTAATCAAAGTAAACCTATGCAAACCTGCCTCATAATTAAAGCTAAATTGCCAGCAACATCCTGATGAACTTCCTCTGCTGCTTCTTCAGTGCAATGCTGTCCTTCCAGTGTGGTGACCAGGGGGTGGGGGGGGGTGGGGGGGGGGGACCTGGAAACAATATTCAAACTGTGGCACATTGCAGCTCACAGGTTCACATTACAGATCAAATCTCTACCATAAGCGTGTTACATTGTTTAGTTTGCATTCTCATTGCTAATTCACACACAAATGATTCCACAGTTCCTGATTGTGAAAGGTATGATAATTGCATCTTTATCCTGCATTGTAATTTACCCATTGTGTTGTCCCTCCCCGATTAAGCAAATGGATTACTCATGAAATTCTCTGTAAATGCTGGACTAAAATGCTTTCGACATTCCCATAATTAGTTTGTGATGTTTGATTAGTTTGATGATTAATTTGTGAAGTTTTGCTCATGTTTGTGATGTTTTAAAATTAATGGGCGATTTCTATGCTTCCAGTTCATCGATAGGTTGTAGCCGTCCTTGTCTCATGCATGGCCCCATTACTCCGATCTCCACTTAGACTTCAGCAATATAATTTGCTCTTGCAAGTGTCTTCACCGTTCCATGAAAGAAACATTGTTGCGACATCCCATGCTTTTCCAGCTCATTAATATATCCATTGCACTCACTGCCTGCCATTGTTAAAGTTTTAACTAAACCACTTTAACAATGGCACTAGTTCCACTTCCCTTGCATTTGATCACTGTCTTACTACTTCCTCAGCAGCAATATCCCAAACCCATCATGAATGTAGCATCCATTGGTCCAATGACATTGCTGTTTAGTAAAGGTAGTGCAATAGATCATTGAACCAAACAAACTTTATTGACTGACAACTAAACTATTGGTAATGAATGATACAATAAAGTATCAGAAGTCATATTTATAAGGGATTTAAAGATATGTATGTACACAATTTACTAGGGTATTTTCTCTGTGTTCACTTTCATTAAGACCATGGGCAATTGTCCATCAGATCCACAAGATCACAAGAAATTGCAGAGAGAGGTAGATGTAACCAAGTTCATCACTCCAATTAGTATAGACTCTATCATAGTGCTTAAAAAAGCAGCCAACATAATGAAAGACCTTTCCCAACCAGGTCATTCCTCCTATGCCTCATGCCCATTGGGCAGAAGATACATAAGCTAGGGTGCAGTCTCATTCTTCTCCACCTCATCGCGGACATTAGGCTCTGTCTCTGGAAATGTTATGTTACAAAATTCTTAAGGGGTTGGACAGGCTAGATGCAGGAAGATTGTTCCCGATGTTGGGGTAGTCCAGGACAAGGGGTCACAGCTTAAGGATAAGGGGGAAATCCTTTAAGACCGAGATGAGAAAGACTTTTTTCACACAGAGAGTGGTGAGTCTCTGGAACTCTCTGCCACAGAGGGTAGTTGAGGCCAGTTCATTGGCTATATTTAAGAGTGAGTTGGATGTGGCCCTTGTGGCTAAGGGGATCAGAGGGTATGGAATGGCGGTGCAGGCTCGAAGGGCTGAATGGCCCTCCTGCACCTAATTTCTATGTTTCTATGTTTCTATGTTACATAGAAAATAGGTGCAGGAAAAGTCCATCCGACCATTCAATATGATCATGGCTGACCATCCAACTCAGTATCCCGTACCTGCCTTCTCTCCATACCCCCTGATCCCTCTAGCCACAAGGGCCACATCTAACTCCTTCTTAAATATAGCCAATGAGCTGGCCTCAACTACCTTCTGTGGCAGAGAATTTCAGAGATTCACCACTGTGTGAAAAATGTTTTTCTCATCTCGGTCCTAAAAGATTTCCCCCTTATCCTTAAACAGTGACCCCTTGTTCTGGACTTCCCCAACATCGGGAACAATCTTCCTGCATCTAGCCTGTCCAACCCCTTAAAAATTTTGTAAGTTTCTATAAGATCCCCCCTCAATCTTCTAAATTCTAGCAAGTACAATCAGAGTCTATCCAGTCTTTCTTCATATGAAAGTCCTGACATCCCAGGAATCAGTCTGGTGAACCTTCACTGTACTCCCTCTATGGCAAGAATGCATTTCCTCAGATTTGGAGACCAAAGCTGTACGCAATACTCCAGGTGTGGCCTCACCAAGACCCTGTACAACTGCAGTAGAACCTCCCTGCTCATATACTCAAATCGTTTCGCTATGAATGCTAACATACCATTCGCTTTCTTCACTGCCTGCTGCACCTGCATGCCTACTTTCAATGACTGGTGTACCATGACACCCAGGTCTCGTTACATCTCCACTTTTCCTAATCGTCCACCATTCAGATAAGTCTACTTTCCTGTTTTTGCCACCAAAGTGGATAGCCTCACATTTATCCACATTATACTGCATCTGCCCACTCACCCAGCCTATCCAAGTCACCTTGCAGCCTCCTAGCATCTTCCTCACAGCAAACACTGCCCCCCAGCTTTGTGTCATCAGCAAACTTGGAGATGTTGCAAATTCCCTCGTCCAAATCATTAATATATATTGTAAATAGCTGGGGTCCCAGCACTGAGCCTTGCGGTACCCCACTAGTCACTGCCTGCCATCCTGAAAAGGACCCGTTTACTCCTACTCTTTGCTTCCTGTCTGCCAGCCAGTTCTCCATCCACATCAATACTGAACCCCCAATACCGTGTGTTTTAAGTTTGTATACTAATCTCTTATGTGGGACCTTTTCGAAAGCCTTCTGAAAGTCCAGATACAGCACATCCACTGCTTCTCCCTTATCCACTCTACTAGTTACATCCTCGAAAAATTCTATAAGATTCGTCAGACATGATTTACCTTTCGTAAATCCAAGTTGACTTTGTCCAAAGATTTCACTACTTTCCAAATGTGCTATCCCATCTTTAATAACTGACGCTAGCAGTTACCCCACTACCGATGTTAGACTAACTGGTCTGTAATTCCCCATTTTCTCTCTCCCTCCCTTTTTAAAAAGTGGAGTTACATTAGCTACCATCCAATCCTCAGGAACTACTCCAGAATGTAAAGAGTTTTGGAAAATGATCACTAATGCATCCACTATTTCTGGGGCTACTTCCTTAAGTACTCTGGGATGCAGCCCATCTGGCCCTGGGGATTTATCGGCATTTTATCCATTCAATTTACCTAACACCACTTCTCGGCTAACCTGGATTTCACTCGGTTCCTCCATCTCATTTGACCCCCGGTCCCCTGCTATTTCTGGCAGATTATTTATGTCTTCCTTAGTGAAGACAGAACCAAAGTAGTTATTTAATTGGTCTGCCAAGTCCTTGTTCCCCATGATCAATTCACCCGTTTCTGACGGCAAGGGACCTACATTTGTTTTAACTAATCTTTTCCTCTTCACATGTCTATAAAAACGTTTGCAGTCAGTTTTTATGTTCCCTGCCAATTTCCTTTCATAATCTATTTTCCCTTTCCTAATTAAGCCCTTTGTCCTCCTCTGCTGGACTCTGAATTTCTCGCAGTCCTCTGGTAGGCTTCTTTTTCTGGCTAATTTGTATGCTTCATCTTTTGTTTTGATACTATCCCTGATTTCTCTGGTTATCCACGGATGCACTACCTTCCCTTACAATGCTGAGAACTAGATTTTTCCCTCCGTATGTTTCCCTTAACTATACGCATGATACTCGAGTTTAGCTGGATTGTATTTATACATAGCATTCTCATTTACAGTACAAAACAAAACGTTTTACTGTACCCCGTTACACGTTACAATATCAATCGAAACCTGGTTGAGTGGTGCTGCAGCAACTTCTCACTTAGTATCAATAAAAGCAAGGAATTAATGGTTGAGTTCAGAGAGACGAGGTCAGGATGCCATGTGTCAGTATTCATTGGGGAGTTGGCAATGGAAACCATATAACCATATAACAATTACAGCATGGAAACCGGCCCTCTCGGCCCTTCCAGTCCGTGCTGACCATTTGTTTTCCCCTAGTCCCATCTACCTGCACTCAGACCATACCCCTCCATTCCCTTCACGTCCATATACCTATCCACTTTAGTCTCAAATGTTAAAATTGATCCTGCCTCCACCACTTCTGCTGGAAGCTGATTCCACACAGCCACCACCCTCTGAGTAAAGAAGTTCCCCCTCACGTTACCCCGAAACTTCTGTCCCTTAATTCTCATGTCATGCCCTCTTGTTTGAATCTTCCCTACCCTCAATGGGAAAAACGTATCCACGTTAACTCTGACTATCCCTGTCATCATTTTAAAGACCTCAATCAAGTCCCCCCTTAACCTTCTGCGCTCCAAAGAATAAAGACCTAACTTGTTCAACCTTTCTCTGTAACATAGTTGCTGGAACCCTGGCAACATTCTAGTAAATCTCCTCTGTACTCTCTCTATTTTGTTGACAATTTGCAACAAATTTGCAGAATAAAATTCCTGGGTGTTAACATCTCAAATAATTTGGCTTGGGCTGGGCACATTGATGCAATGACAAAGAAGTTCCATCAGCACTGCTACATTCTTATGTTTAAAGTGATTCAGCCATTGGATATTCTCCCAAGCTTCAATTAGCAGAACTACTTGAAATTAAACATAAACAATTTAATAACGCTCTATTTATTCTGAAGCCATAACAGGTTAAAATGATAATGTAAGTTCCACAGTTGCTTTTGTTGTATGCTGTATTTGTTCTGTAACATATCACTGCATTCTATTTTGGGCAAGTTTCATGTCACCAGGCTCAAGAACCATTACTTTCCACGAGATTCCCAAGCCAAACTGCACAACCCTCAACAGCGGAACACTATGGACTACCTCTTGCACTACGTGCAGGAAAGAACTGCAGACGCTGGTTTACATCAAAGGTAGACACAAAATGCTGGAGAAACTCAGCGGGACAGGTAGTATCTCTGGAGAGAAGGAATAGGTGACGTTTCGGGTCGGGCCAAGTCTGAAGAAGAGTCTCGACCAGAAACGTCATCTATTCCTTCTCTTCAGAGATCCTGCCTGTCCCACTGAGTTACTCCAGCATTTTCTGTCTACCTCTTGCACCACCATGGACATTTTCTAATTGTAATGTTGTGCTAATGTCTTCTTTACACAGTCATTCTTCTCACTCCCTTGTGTAATTTATATATAATTTCTGTTTGTGTGTGTTGCCTGAGACTACGTGCCTTTGATGCTGCTATGAGCAAGATTTTAATTGCACCTGTACATAACTGGACTTCATGTGAAGGTTCTCTCAGTTTGGCCATGTGCATTCAGCAGCTTATTCATTTTTATATTTCATGTTTTGTCATGCCATTCAGCCAATTGCATCTATGTCAGCTGTCAAAGAAATTCCATTAATCCCATTTCCCATTTATTTACCTGCAACCTATTCTATTACTCTTGCCCATCAACTTCAGCTCAATTCTCCTGCCATCCACCTACACAAGTAATTTACAATTGTAAATTTGCTCAAACAACATTTTTAGGACCTGGCAGGAAACCAGAGAACCTGATGTGATAATTCAGAGAACATTCTAACTCCACACATATATTACCCGAGACAGGATGAAACCCAGATCACTGAACATCTGAATGGTAGCACTAATTGGGCTGTGCCACCCAATACTGACGCATTAATTGAGGATGATGTTGCAGAAATTCCTGGTCTATCTTTAAATTCCAAATGGATTTGGTAGAGTGCGTCATATTAAGCACCTCACCCAATTAATTCCAGAATTTGGGTATTAATTATATTGAAGATATTTCACAATCTGGCAATTCCCAGGAAAACAATTTACAAGCAGCATATGAGGAAACCATAGCCAACTAAAATCAATAACCAGAAAATCATGGCTTACATGCCTATGATTTCTTGAGAAGCATTGATATATTAAACTGAATATTTACTTTCACAATGAAATTCTTAATAACTTGAGGCAAATGTGTTGAATCATTGAATGTTGTCACATATAAACCAGCAATTGAGGTCACATAATGTTTTCCGTGTTAGAACTGAACGAGGAGGAGGACACAAATGCAGGCTCAGACATAGGGCAGATCCGTTTTCAGAGTTTAATCGGTCCAAGTCGGTACACAGGTAAGCAAACACTGAAGCAACAGTAATCTAGGAGCAGGCAAAAACAGTGGTCGAAAAACAGGCCGTGGTCAAGTACACAAAGTCACAATATATCTAGCGCTGGAACAAGGTGATACCAGGTAGCATACACAACAAACTGGCAAAGAAACCTAAAGCACAAAGGCTTAAATACAAACTTAACAGGGGATAACGAGACACAGGTTAAACACATCAGGGCGGAGTCAACAATCACATGAGGGTAAACGACCTGACAGGAAATGGCACCTGAAACAAGAGGAGATGTGAGGCACCAAAATAAAACAAGAATGCAAACTCAAATACTCAAAACCAATAAGGAACAGAAACTAGATTACACGCGAGACCTGACAGTACCCCCCCCCCCCCCCCCCCCCCCCCCCCCCCCCCCCCCCCCTCCAGGGCCGGCTCCTGACGGCCCAGGATCATCAGGATGTTGGCGCCGATATTCCCTGATAAGATATGTTGCGAGCTGGCACCCATGACCGCTCCTCAGGTCCATAACCCTCCCAATCCACAAGATACTGACAACCACGCCGGCGCATCCCCAGCAACCAGCTGACCGTAAACACTGGACCCCCATCAAGGAACTGAGGGGCGGAGGGGGTGTGGAGGCAGGGACCAAAGAACTCTCCTTAACTGGCTTTAGTCGGGAGACCCCTCATGGCACGGGGGAGTCTGAGACAAACCGCCACAGGATTGATGACCTTCGAGATCGGGAAAGGACCAACAAAACGAGGAGCCAGCTTCCGGGATTCAATCCTCAGAGGTAAGTCTCGAGTGGAGAGCCACACATTTTGGCCCGGCGAGTATATCCTCTTGCGATGCGCAGAACTGCGCAACAGCGTCTGACGAGCCCCATTCCAAACCTTGCGACAGCGATGGATGAGAGCCTGAGCGGAGGGCACACTGGACTCCTTCTCCACTGCAGGGAACAATGGCGGTTGATAACCATAGACACACTGGAATGGAGAGCGACCAGAGGATGAGCAAGGAAGTGTGTTGTGTGCATACTACACCCAAATAAGGTGTTTGCTCCAAGTTGAAGGATTCTGTGCCACCAAGCACCGCAGTCCTGTCTCCAATTCCTAGTTAAGGTGTTCAGTTTGTCGATTGGATTCCGGGTGATAACCAGATGCAAGGCTGACCGTGGCATCCAACAGAGAACAAAACTCCTTCCAAAACCTGGACACGAACTGAGGCCCCCCGGTCACACAAAATGTCTCTGGGAAATCCATGAATTCGAAAAATGAGACAACATGACCTCTGCCGTCTTCCTGGCAGAGGGAAGCTTGTGCAACGGAATGAAATGGACCATCTTAGAAAATCTGTCCACCACAGTCATGACTGTGGTGTTACCTTCAGAAGAGGGCAGGCCCGTGACAAAGTTCATGGAGATCTCTGACCAGGGGTGCGAGGGGACAGGCAACGGATTCAGGAGGCCAAAGGCGGGCCGACGTGAGGTCTTGTTCTGAGCACAAACACTGCAGGCGGCGACGTACTCCTTAATCCCCTTCTCCATGGAAGGCCACCAAAACCACTGTTCGGCCACAAACAGGGTTCGGCGGACACCGGGATGACAGGGGATCCGAGACGTATGAGCCCAGTGAATCACCTGTGAATGAAGAGACTCGGGAACAAACAGACGATTAGAAGGACACCGGAGACTACACCAAGAGACTGAACACCAGCAGTAGCCTCGGAAACTCTCCTCTCAATCGCCCAAGTAACCAGCCCCAACAAAACAGGAATCAGGCAGAATGGGAGTTGAAACCTTAGGGGACGGGTCAGGATCAAACTGTCTGGAGAGAGCATCAGGTTTGCCATTCTTGGCACCAGGGCGGTAAGACAGTATAAAATCAAATCGATTAAAGAAGAGAGCCCACCTAGCTTGGCGCGAGTTGAGGCATTTGGCTGACTTGATGTATTCCAGGTTCTTGTGGTCTGTCCAAACTAGAAATGGCTGCTTGGTACCCTCCAACCAATGTCTCCATTCCTCCAAGGCTGCTTTAACCGCTAACAGTTCACGGTTACCCACATCGTAATTTCTCTCAGCAGGAGAAAACTTTGAGAGGAAAGCGCAGGGATGTAGTCGACCATCTGTGGATTGATCTCTGGGAGAGTACGGCCCCAATGCCCACACCCGAGGCATCCACCTCAACCACAAACTGGAGTGACGGGTCAGTGTGAACCAGGATGGGGGCTGAGGAGAAGCTCCTCTTGAGTCTCATAAATGCAGTTTCTGCTTGAGTGGACCAAGAGAAAGGCACGTGGGATGAGAGCATGGAGTGGTGCAGCAATGACACTAAAGTTCCAGATAAACTTCCTATAAAAATTAGCAAATCCAAGGAACCCCTGAAGTCGCTTATGACTGGAGGATGTAGGCCAGGTGGCCACAGCACTGACCTTGCCCAGGTCCATCTGTATCCCATCAGGTGACACAACATAACCAAGGAATTGAACAGTGTTAGCATGAAATTCACATTTTTCAGCTTTCACAAACAGATCATTCGAGAGCAAACGTTCCAGCACCTGGTGTACATGCTGCACATGGGAAGTTTCATCTGGAGAAAAAAATCAAAATGTCATCAAGGTACACAAACACAAATTTGTTCATTATGTCCTGCAATACATCATTAACCATGTCTTGAAAAATGGCTGGAGCATTAGTAAGACCAAACGGCATGACCCGATATTCATAATGACCACTGGGTGGGTTAAACACAGTCTTCCATTCATCCCCCTCCCTTATCCTTACCAGATAAGCATTTCCAAGATCTAACTTAGTGAATATTTTAGCATCTTTTAACAGTTCAAATGCAGAGGAGATAAGAGGAAGAGGGTATCTGTTCTTAACAGCAATATCATTGTCCTCTGTAGTCAATGCAGGGCCGAAGTGTTCCATCCTTCTTATCCACAAAGAAGAATCCAGCTCCTGCAGGTAAAGAGGAAGGTCTGATGATCCCAGCAGCAAGGGAGTCGTCAATGTACTTTTCCATGGAGAACCGCTCAAGTGAAGACAAGGAATAAAGACGACCCTTAGGAGGCGCTGTACCTGGCAGAAGGTCAATGCAGCAGTCATATGGTCTATGCGACAGAAGAGAGGTGGCCTTGGCCTTGTTGAACACCTCCTTAAGGCCTAGATAACACGAGGGAACCCTGGTGAGATCTGGAAAATCCCCCTCCTTAGAACGGGGAGGCTGCCGGAGGGTGGTCCTGGAAGATCCCAGCAAACTGCTCCTTGATGGATCCTTCAAAGACTTAGGAGAAGAATCATGTAGATAGACGAGTTTACAGTTATTTCCCGAAGAAATTACTTCCCCAGTACATGTGAGGATTATGGTAAGACAGCCAAGGGAGCCCCAAAACCAGAGGATGAAGAGAACAGTCAAGGAGATAAACTGATGGTCTCCAAGTGATTACCTGCCATGATGAGTTGAACAGGTTGAGTTCGGTGAATCACCCTGTACATTAGGCGCCCATCCAGTGCACTAGCCTCCTGAGGATCTTGAAGCTGTTCATGTTCCAGCTTCAATTCATCAGCCAAGCAAATGTCCATGAAGTTCTCATCTGCCCCAGAATCAACCAAAGCCTGCAGGGCGTGCCACTGGGAATGCCCCAACAATTGTACAGTTGTGAGTTGACGAGGGGAACGGCTCATAGGAGTGGTACAGCTCACCAATGTCCTCCCTTTCATTCAACAAATGTCCCAGTTCCCCACAGTAAAAACACCTCCCCTCCCTTAGGCGGCGCTGCCGTTCCTCCGGGCTGAGTTTGGCTTGTCCCACCTCCGAAGAGACAGGTGGCGCTGTAGTCTGACTGGACCGGCCGAGAGGGACGAAGTCCCGACCGGAAGGAGAAGGGCGACACTGCCGCCACTGTTGGGAGGAGGAACCGAACTGTCGCCGATCTCCTTTCTCGCTCTCTTTCTCTCAGCCTAGCATCAATCTGGACAGCCAGAGAAATCATAGACTCGAAGTCGGAAGGCAGGGTTAGTGGAGCCAACTGATCCTTGATAGCTTCAGACAGCCCATTGCGAAAAGCATCCAACAAAGCAGACTCATTCCATGCACTCTTAGCAGCAACAGTTCGAAATTCAATAGCAAAATCCATAACTGAGCGATTACCTTGTATGAATGGAGACCAGGTTCTGTGAAGCCTCTTGGCCAGGATTGGAGTGATCAAACGTGCGGGACAGAGCTTCCATAAACAGGACCAACGTCTGGCAACCAGGAGAATTCCGAGACCATTCCGCCGTGGCCCAAGCCTCCGCTCTACCCGACAGGTGCGTGATGATAAAGGCTACCTTTGAGCATTCTGATGGAAAGGAAGCCGCTTGAAGTTCGAAATGCAGCCCACACTGAATCAAGAAAGGTCTACACTTCTCCGATTTCCCTGAAAAGTGTTCCGGTCTTGCCAGGTGGACGAATGGAGACGCTGCGGCAACCGTGGCCATCGGAGCCCCTGGAGACACAGACAAGGAAACAGACTCGGCAGGCACGGGAGCTGCAGCAGGAAACAAAGAATTCAGCCAAGTAACCAGGTGTTCAAACCGAGAATTTAAAGTGTTCACCTGTGAACTGATGTCCACCGAGAGCCCGGAACCCGGCAACGATCAAGGTGAGTTGACAATCATAATGCAAGATGCGCTGCACAAAAAGGATCAGAGCCCGCTGAGTCCATTGTTGGCCAGTTCATACTGTCAGAACTGAATGAGGAGGAGGACACAAATGCAGGCTCAGACATAGGGCAGATCCATATTCAGAGCTTAATCGGTCCAAGTCGGTACACAGGTAAGCAAACACTGAAGCAACAGTAATCTAGGAGCAGGCAAAAACAGTGGTCGAAAAACAGGCCGTGGTCGAGTACACAAAGTCACAATCGTTCTAGAGCTGGAACGAGGCGATACCAGGTAGCATACACAACAAACTGGCAAAGAAACCTAAACCACAAAGGCTTAAATACACACTTAACAGGGGATAACGAGACACAGGTGAAACACATCAGGGAGGGGTCAACAATCACATGAGGGTAAACGACCTGACAGGAAATGGCACCTGAAACAAGAGGAGATGTGAGGCACCAAACTAAAACAAGAATGCAAACTCAAATACTCAAAACCAATAAGGAACAGAAACTAGATTAAACGCGAGACCTGACATTCCGCACCAATGCACCGTGACTATTCCCACCTTCCTTCACATTTCCCATACCTGGTAACGTTTATCTTTTTAAAGTATCTATTTAATGATATTGTAAGAAATTATGCGGGCTCAGTTTTTGCAACAGCCTTCCAAATGAAAATTGTGTAAAATGGCATATTTTGAAATTGGAACAAAGGTACATGTATGCCAATCAGTACCCAAATCTTGCTCCAACATTCAATTCTTATTCAATACCATTTACCTTCATTTATTCCATATTCCTTGGATCCTTAGCTTACAAATATCTATCAGTCTTAGCAAACGGAGCATGATTGAATTACCTCTTAACTCATAGAGTCAAGACATATTTCAGAAAATGCAGTATCAAGGTTAAATGCAGAACTCCAGGGGATTCCAGCTAATAATTTCTATATTTAGAATGAAAAGCTGCAGCACCCCATCGTACAAAGATGAAATAATAGAAAGGTATCTCAATTTAGGAGTCAATGATTAAAGTACAGAGAGTAAAGGGCCTGTCCCACTTGGGCGATCTAATCCGCGAGTTCTGGCGAGTTTGCCCTCGACTCATACTCGCAGCATGGCCGACACAAGGTCATAGGAGGTCTTCGTAACTCTCCTTCATGCTCGAGAGAGGTCTCCACGTACTTGAGGCCTCAGCTCAGTCGTGGCTATTTTTTCAATATGTTAAAAAATGCCCGCGAGTAAAAAAAGTCGGCATGGAAAAAAATAGATACTTTTTTACTCATAGGCTTAGTCATAGTAGGTCATAGTAGGACGTAGTAGGTTGGCATGTTAGTCGTAGGTAATCGAGGGTAGTCAAAGGTAGTCATGGATAGTCTTCATCATAGTCGAAGGGAGGTCGAAGGGAGGTCGAAAGAAATCGAAGGAGGTCGTCTTCACTTTCCACTATTCGGTGTCCAATTTTCCTGAAGTTAATCTTAGCTAGTCGTAGCTAGTCGAAGGCGGTCGAAGGATATTTTCTACATAGTTTAAGGAGGTCTTCAACATGTCATTTTTTCAAACTCTTCTAAACTCGCCAATTAGGTTGCTCAAGTGGGACAGCCCCTTTAAGTTATCAGTAGCCGAAAGAAACCATTAGGAGAAATTTCTTTAAAGAATGAGTTGGTGTTTTGTGCAATTGCTTCACTTGTGGAGAAATGAAATATATATTTAAAAAATACCGAACAATAGGTTAAGGGCCAATGCTTTCAATTTGTAATTGGCAAAAATCTCTCACTGACACAATAGACCAAGTGGCCTCTTATTTGTCATATTTGACAATTCAAAATAGTTGGGAAACTATACACATGTCCATCATCATTAGAGAACGAATCAACCCTGGTGGAGCAGAGTCATAGTCATAAAGCATGGAAACAGGTTTAGCTTTTCATTGTACCTCGGTACACGTGACAATAAAATAAACGTTGGCCCAACTTATCCCATGCCATTTAAAAATCAAATATCCCAAAGAGTAGGATGCCACATCAGAATGACGCACTCTATCCAAAGGCTAAACAATATCTTATTTCCCGTTAAAAAAAAAACAGAAATCTAAAACAGTTAATTATCAGTTCAGTAACTCAGTTTAGGAATTACCCTGCTCTGTATTACTTTTCCCTCTTCTGAACTTCAGCCTTCTGTCAGGTACATGGCAAAAATATTTCTCCAGTATTTAATTGAAGGCTTTTATGAACAGTAAGTGCATTAACTCAAAGATTTTCTAATTAATTAAATGTTAAAAAGGTTTGGTCTTAATACTTGCTTGAAATCTGTTCATATCATGTTCGACATAAATATCAGTTCTTCTGTGCTTCATGACACATCAGTCGAGAGAGAATCTAATAAATGACAATTGACCTGTTATAGTTACCGTTTCTCTCTCTGGAGATGTTGCTTGACCTGCTGAGTGGTTTCTCATATTTATGGTTTTGTTTCACTTCAACCACATTGCCATTCATGATATCTAAAGGACTTTTACCCAAGTTAGTAAGAATTGTGACTATTGAATGATGAGAAAAGTAACCTGTGGATTGGAACGTAGCTAATGTTATCCCCCCTTTTAAGAAAGGCGGGAGAGAGAAAATGGGGAATTATACACCAGTTAGCCTGACATCGGTGGTGGGGAAGATGCTGGAGTCAATTCTAAAAGATGAGATAGCCACACATTTGGATAGCAGTAACAGGATCGGCCCGAGTCAGCATGGGTTTACGAAGGGGAAATCATGCTTGACTAATCTTCTGTCATTTTTTTAAGATGTAACTAGGAAAATGGACATGGGAGAGGCAGTGGGTGTAGTGTACCTGGACTTTCAGAAAGCATTTGATAAGGTCCCACATAGGAGATAAGTGGGCAGAATTAGGGCACATGGTATTGGGGGTAGAGTGCTGACATGGATAGAGAAGTGGTTGGCAGACAGGAAACAAAGAGTAGGGATTAACGGGTCCATTTCAGAATGGCAGGCAGTGCCTAGTGGGGTACCGCAAGGCTCGGTGCTGGGACCGCAGCTATTTACAATATACATCAATGATTCGGATAAAGGGATTCAAAGTAACATTAGCAAATTTTCAGATGACACAAAGCTGGGTGGCAGTGTGAACTGTGAGGAGGATGCTATGAAAATGCAAGGTGACTTAGACAGGTTGGGGGAGTGGGCAAATGCATGGCAGATGAAGTTTAATGCGGATAAATGTGAGATCCACTTTGGTAGCAAAAACAGGAAGGCAGATTGCTACCTAAATGGCATCAAGTTAGGAAAAGGGGAAGTACAAAGGGATCTGGCGGTCCTTGTACATCAGTCCATGAAAGTAAGCATGCAGGCAATGAAGAAAGCGAATGGCATGTTGGCCTTTATAACGAGGAATTGAATATAGGAGCAAAGAGGTCCTCTGCAGTTGTACAGAGCCCAAGTGAGACCACATCTGGGGTATTGTGTGTAGTTTTGGTCCCTTAATTTGAGGAAGGACATTCTTGCTATTGAGGGAGTGCAGCGTAGGTTTACAAGGTTAATTCCTGGGATGGCGGGACTGTCATATGCTGAGAGAATGGAGCAGCTGTGCTTGTACACTCTGGAGTTTAGAAGGATGAGAAGGGATCTCATTGAAACATATAAGATTGTTAAGGGTTTGGAGGCGGGAAACATGTTCCTGACGTTGGGGGAGTCCAGAACCAGGGGCCACAGTTTGAGAATAAAAGGCCTGTCTCACGGTGCGAGTTGACCCACGAGTGACCCCAAGGTAATCACGTACAATTAACGTAGTGGGAACGTCGGAACTCACGCGAGCAACTTAGCGACTCGAGGCGCTAATGGCAGGTACCCATGGAACTTGTTAACTCATGAAAAAATTCAAACATGTTTGAGGTTTTCCACGAGTCAAATTTACTGTTCAAGTTAAAAATTGAAACATTTAAACTCGTTGTAATAATGTAGCGGCCCGTGCGTTTACCTTAGTGACTCGTGAGTCTACCGTGGGCACTCTTTAACTCAGCGGGCAGGCAGCATCTCTGGAGAGAAGGAATGGGTGACGGGATGACATTTCTAAATTTCTCCAGCACCATGTGTTCACTTTTTGTCAACCAGGATCTGCCCTTTTTTTGTGTATGACATTACTTGTATCCGTGGCGGTTGATTGTCGCTCCCTTCAGTTTCCCAGGGGGTCGGGGCGGGACTGGAGTTGGGAGGGAAAGGTGGGGGGGGGGGGAGGGGGGGGAGATATTGTTTCACAAAATGCTTAAAAAAAACTTTAAGTTATAGATTATGGACAATTTTAAGTTGAGTATGGACAAATCCAACGAACCACACTACATTATTCTTGAACAGATAACTTTGAACTCGTGATTTTTAAAAAAAGAACCAGCATCTACAGTGCCTTGTGTCTTGGCAATTCATGATTCTCCACGCTGGGCAGAGAATGGGATTTGTAAGCGGCTAACTTCATTCTAACACTTGGAATGTCACATTGGCGACACAGCAGTAGAGTTGCTGCCTCACAGCGCCAGAGACCCGAGTTCAATCCTGACGACTGGAGTTTGCACGTTCTCCCAGTAGATTTTTTCCGGGTGCTCCAGTTTCCTCCCTCATTCCAAAGAAGTGCAGGTTTGTATGTTAATTGTCGTCTGTATTTTGCCCCGCAATGTGTAGGATAGAACTAGTGTCCGGGTGATTGTGGTCAGCATGGGCTCGGTGGGCCGAAGGGCCTGTTTCCACACTGTATCTAAACTAAAGGCCCTGAAGAAGAGTCCCGACCCGAAACGTCAACTATCCATTTTCTCCAGAGATGCTGCCTGACCCGTTTAGTTATTCCAGCACTTTGTGACTTTTTGTGATAAGTTAATGCTTCAACCCTTTCTCGAGGAATGGGAATTAGGGGAAGCAGTAGAAAATATGTTGCTTGGCATTTAAAATAAATAGATTAGTCAGTACAGTAATTATTAAGTCAAAGTTACAGTTATGTAAGTGCAACTGCGGTAACAGTGAGGAGAGGGGTGGGGTAATCAGGGGAACTAATGTATAATCAGCCAATCTGGAAAACGAGCAGAACGACTGGACGAGAGTTTGTTTGATGCCCAACACAAAATGCTGGAGTAACTTGGCGGGTCAGGCAGCAGCTCTGGAGAGAAGGAATAGGTGACTTTTCGCGTCGAGATCCTTCTTCAGAAGACGAGCCCTTATCCGAAACGTCACCTATCCACGTTCTCCAGAGATGTTACCTGGCCCGTGTTGTTACTCCAGCTTGTTGCGTCTGCCTTCCGTCTAAAGCCTTGGGATCGTCACCGACATGAAGATGGTGCGAAGCCCCCGCGCCCGGTGCAATGGGCGGGGAGCTGGGGAGGGGAGGGAAGGGGTCACACACATGGCCGGGAAGCAGAGGGGTGGGGGTGTGGGTGGTGACAGACAGGGCCAACAATGAGATGGAGAAAGCAGAAACACCAACGTGCAAAGGAGACCAACAATAGCGCATGATCTCTCTCGTGTTATGGCGGGTGATTGTCGCCTACCCGCTGTTTCTGACCCTAAAGCCTTGGGATCGTTGCCCTTTGGGTTGGCGTGGAGGGGGAGGGGGGTATTGTGCTGTTTGATTGCCCCCTGCTATCCCAGGGACAGGGAGACACAGCGGCATTTGAGACTGGTGGGCAATCACTACCAAAGTGTCTGCCCACACAGTCAGTACACCTCTCCAACACATGTCTCCCGCACTAAGATCATCCCGCAGAGAATGATCCCAACCTAACCCAAGAGCATTGTCACCCCAGACCGATTAATGACGCCCACGCACCCCCCAACCTCCCTCCACCTCAACGTACGCCTGGGCACCAAAGCAGCTCAGGAAGCGAACCCTGAGCTCCGTCTCCCAACAATCTGATGTGCAACTGATGTAAAAGAACAGTGGCTGCGGCCGGCAGGCACCCAGCATGGACTTCTCACACCCTCAGACACTTACCTTCATTCATGGCTGGCTCAAGAGTAACGGGAGAGGAACTGGGAACTTCGCAGAAATGACATAACCGTGGGAACTCGGTTAAACACTTGAACATAAACTTGGAATCTAGTACATAACCACGAGTCTGTTTTTTTTCTTTCACTTGGGGTCACTCGTGGGTGGACTCACACCATGAGACAGGGCTTTAAGGAGTAAGCCATTTAGAACGGAGACGAGGAAACACTTTATCTCACAGAGAGTGGTGAGTCTGTGGAATTCTCTGCCTCAGAGGGCGGTGGAGGCAGGTTCTCTGGATGCTTTCAAGAGAGAGCTAGATAAGGCTCTTAAAAATAGAGCGGTGGGGGCTGCCTCATCCTTTTTCCTCCGCCTGCATTAGGCGGAGTTATAATTACTAAGCAGTCTGATTGAAGTAGCCAATCTACATCTCTTCTTGTATGAATGAAAAAGCAACTAAGGCATTTTAAACTGATTGGCTAACATGCAATAGCCAATCTACAAACCCAAACACATTTATCACAATGTTATATTTAGTTACGTTTTTTTTTTTGAATCATGTGTTGCAATGTTCCCAGTTTACCTCTCCACAATCACACGCGCTGTATTCACCTAGTAGAGCGCCAGATGAAATTGAATGTTCTCCATGTCCTCTCTGACTAAATCTGGGTTTTCTCATTGGTAGTGGCAGGTAATTGTGTAGACTTGTGTAAAGGTCATTAAAAATGAATGGCGCAAGATATTAATTTATTTGCATGGACAAAAAAAAACCCCCAATGTGCTGGAGGACAGAAAAAATGCTGGAGAAACTCAGCGGGGTGAGGCTATGGAGGGAAGGAAATAGGCAACATTTCGGGTCGAAACCCTTCTTCAGACTGATGTGAGAGTGGGGGGAGGGAAGAAGAAAGGAAGAGGCGGAGACAGTGGGCTGAGGGAGATCTGAGAAGGGGAGGAGGAAGTAGGGACTATTTGAAATTAGAGAAGTCAATGTTCATACCGCTGGGGTGCAAACTGCCCAAGCGAAATATGAGGTGCTGCTCCTCCAATTTACGGTGGTCCTCACTCTGGCCATGGAGGAGGCCCAGGACAAAGGTCGGATTCGGAATTATGAGGGGGAGTTGAAGTGCTGAGCCACCGGGAAATCAGGTTGGTTATTGCGAACTGAGCGGAGGTGTTCGGCGAAACGATCGCCAGGAACTGGTTATATGGCATTTGTAGACAAAATGTACAGTTGAGGGGAGAAAGCCGGAAAAGAGAGATTGGGGGGGGGGGGGAAATCTTACCAAGCGATAGGTGGATTAAGGCGAGAGGATGTGATTAGCTACACCACCTCTCCTTCAGTTTCTCCATACCCCTGATGCACAAGTTGCCCATCACCCTAGTCCCCCATCTCTCTTTTCCACCTTTGTATGGAAGGTGGCTAATGTTGTGCTTCTATTGACCAAGGGGTGCAAGGAAAAGCCTGGGAACTATAGACCAATGATAATAATAGGTAAATAAGGTTGGTAAGTTACTGGAGAGGATTCTGAGATAAGATATATATGTATTTTGACAGACAGAGGCATGTTAGGGATAGTCACCATGGTTTTGTACGTGGGAGATCGTGCCTCACGAATTTGATTGAATTTTTTGAAGAAGCAAACAAGAAGGTTGAGGAAGGCAAGGCGGTAGATATTGTCCATATGGACTTCAGCAAGACCTTTGATAAGGGAGAGCTAGTTCCCTGGATACAGAATTGGCTTCATGGATAGAAGTAGAGGGTGGTGGTGGAAGGTTGTTTTTTGGACTGGAGGCTGGCATTAACAATATGCACCATGGATCAATGTTGGATTTGTAGTTTATATCAACGAATTAGACAAGAATGTGCAAGGCATGATTCGTAAGTGTCGGTGATACTAAAGCAGGTGGTATCGCAGACAGTAAAGATGGTTATTAAAAATTACAGTAAGACGTTGGTCTGCTGTGCATTTGGGCTGTAGAATGGCTAATGGAGTTCAATGGAGATCAATGCGGAGAAGTGTGAGGTGTTGCATTTTGGAAATTATTTAATATTTTAGTTTACACAATGAGTCATGTTTAACTAATGATCAAATTTTTTGAGAGGTGGCAAAGATTATCGATGAGGGTATGGCTGTGGATGTTGTCTAAATAGATTTTACTGTGGTATGTGATAAAGGCAAAATGAGAGGCGTTAAAGAGGGAACTGCAGATGCTGGAGAATCGAGGGTACACAAAAGGCTGGAGAAACTCAGCGGGTGCAGCAGCATCTAAGGAGCGAAGGAGATATGCGACGTTTCGGGTCGAGACCCTTCTTCAGACTGGTCAGGGATCAGGGAAACGAGAGATATAGACGGTGATGTGGAGAGATTAAGAACAATGAATGAAAGATATGCAAAAAAGTATTGATGATAAAGGGAACAAGCCATTGTAAGCTGTTTGTGGTGTGAAAATGAGAAGCTAGTGCGACTAGGGTGGGGGAGGGAGATAGAGAGAGGTACTGTATTCATGGTGGCTTGGTCATACGGTGGGTTCAGGAAAGGTTGGACACACTCGGATTGTTTTCTCTACAATGTCGGAGGATAAGGGGAGACCTGGTGGGAATATATGAAATTACTAGACTAAGTGGGACCCATTGGGTCCCAGCTTCACATGGGAGAGCTGGTCCCCCAATGCAATATTCCACCTCTCCACCAATTCCAATATTGGTGGCCAGTGGGGGGGGGGGGGGGGGGAGCTTTCTGGAGTGCTAGTATGGGCATTGTGGGCTGAGGGACTAGTGTCCAGAGGGAACCAGCCTGATGTGCTACAGCTCACTCATGGCTGGTGGGCAAGCAGTTGACTCGCGGCTATCCTTGAAATTCCATTTCAAGCAGGGTGCAAGGCCACCAAATTCACATGCAGTTTCCTACCATTACAAGCAGGGGGCAAGGCCAGCAAATTCAAGTGCAGTTTCATACCACTTCAAGCAGGGTGCAAGGCCAGCAAATTCAAGTGCAGTTTCATACCACTTCAAGCAGGGTGCAAGACAACCAAATTCAAGTGCAGTTTCATACCATTTCAAGCAGGGTGCAAGGCCACCAAATTCAAGTGCAGTTTCATACCATTTCATGCAGGGTGCAAGGCCACCAAATTCAAATGCAGTTTCATACCATTTCATGTAGGGTGCAAGGCCACCACATTCAAATGCAGTTTCATACCATTTCAAGCAGGGTGAAACTACCATAAACCACCATAAACACCACATAAACCACACTCACAGTTCAGTAGACATTCAGTGTGTTCAGTTGATTCACAGCTCAGACAGAGACTCCCTCCCCCATCTTGCAGAGACTGGGCCACACCCACACTTCAGGGTTTTATAATCTCTCCCCTCCCACCAGAAGGGGCGTGGCCTACATGGTGTGATTGACAGGAGAGAGATTCTCAACATTTTTTTAAACACTACTAACACTTTTTTTTTTCATTGATGGGAAGAATCCTCTGCACCTGATGAGCAGAGGGGGACTAAGTAAGATGGCCAAAAATCACAGCCATAAGTGGTAGCGTTTTATCTACAATCAATATACAGTGCAAACAGGAAGTTTTCAAGTTTAGACTTACAACCATTAGCAGTGCAGCATTTCAAAGCAACCACCACCAACAACCATTTGCAGTGCAGCATTTCAAAGCAGCCACCACCAACAAACATGTGCAGTGCAGCATTTCAAAGCAACCACCACTGTGGTGTATATTAGATAAATGGTGTTACCTTTAACTTGAAGGGGGAGCAGTGTGATGTATGTGATATAATTAGCATATGTTATGTCTTGTGCATGCGCTGGGGGAGACTCAAGGTGGCGTCCTGGAATAAAGAAGCTTGTTAGTTTACTCCCGTATCTGAGTGTTATTTTAAGTCAGTTCCAAGCATCCAATTACACAATAATTGACGATGAGGATAAAAGAACAGCAAAGGAAAGAAGAATGGCAGTCAAGAAAAAAAAGTTAAAACAAAGAAATTGTGTTTGGAAACAAAGTGGAACGGCACCAAGCAAAAAAGATTTGGCACCAAATGGTTTTGAATCGGTGCCAAAGAAAAGAAAGGTCAGAACGGGAAGCAAGAGCGCAAGGAAAATAAGTGGGGCAGTAAGTAACCGAAGAACGCAGCCAAAAGCTGGAAGCCTAACCAGCAGGACAGCGACGATGTCAACTTACCTGGAACGCTTTCCACGGCAAAGGGGCAGAAGAAGCCCAGCAGCTTTCACCGACTTAGGGTGAGTTCCAGGGCCGTGCACTGTGCAGGCCACGGACAGGTCCGGTGACCGCCACTGACTTCTAACATTTTCCAGGGCTGTGTACCCCACAACCAGGCCAGGAGCCGCCACCGATGTCGAGTGAGGGCCTAGTACCGGGTAGGCCAGGGACAGGTCCGGAGAAGGCATTGACGAAAACGGAGTCAGCCCAGCTGGGAACAGAGTCAGCCCGGTCATGAGAGAAAGCCCAGCAACATTTTCATTTTCATTCCACATTAAGGGCACTCACAGTTCAGTAGACAAGTGTTCAGTGTTCACTCAGAGAGACGTGACCCTCTTGCTCCTCCATCTTGCAGAGACTGAGTGAGACACAACACTTCTGGATTTTATAGTTCCCCCCCCCCTCCCACCAGCAGGGGCAGCAGAGAGAATGTCAACATTTTTAAAACATTAATAATCCTCTTGTCCTTTGCAGCGGAGGGGACTCTCAGTAAGATGGCCAGAAATAACAGCCGTAAGTGGCAGCGTTTTTTCCTAAAATCATGAAACAGAAAAACAAGAAGTGGTCAAGATTTGACTTTTAGTAATATAGATTCAGCATTTATATAATAATACGTTAATCTTATTTTCACATTAAAACATCCATTTGACCCAGGCAGTTCAGCCTTGTGCTGCCTCAGGAATGGAATACAGACACTTGTCATTCTCACACAGCATATCATATAGTAAGGGAAGGGTGATCACAGAGGTGATCAGAGGAATATGCCTTTATTAATTTGGGGTATTTCTGTCCCTATTCAATATGCAAAAGGGGCACAATTCACTCAACTGCTTTCTACTGAAATTCGTACCCATTCTGCAGAACTAAACATGGTATGTTAGAACATGTTCACTTGGCACTCCATTTCTAAACTTTTTGTTTCATGGAATTGAATGTCAGAAGTGGAGGTCAGCACATTACTGCAACAATGTGGAGTGTTTAGTATGACAAACTAGTTCTGAATTCTTAGGCATTTTTGAAGATTGGATAAGATCAAAGCAAGCAGGTTAATGACGATTTACATACTTTTATGATTTATTTTCTTTACTAAAGACATTAGGATGATTTTCTTGATTTACTGCAATCCCCATAACTTGTACAAGTGTTATTGCCATGCGTATCTTCTACAGAAAGGTGAAGGAAAGGACATCGTGTTTTTTCTGACAACTCTTCTCAAACTTGCGTGTTTCACCAGCTAGAAGTATGCAATGTACGGGATACCATCACATTCCTAAAAATCACTGTTCTGATGGACATATATATGGCAGGCTGGATTCGATTTTTTGGATCTCTGTGTCTACTACCACTGTGAGAGAATCTCCACCACAAGCAAATATATTTATTAGCCTTTTCAAGAGTCAATAGGGATGTTGCCAGCATCATTAACAAGAAAATCATATGTTAAAGACCAAATGTAAACACTTGCTTTGACTCCAATGCAGCACACATTCTTTAACTTGTGATTCTTATCAAATATTAATCAACTGAGCTTTACAAGTGGCCATTGTTAAGAGTGCTAGAGAATGTTATTTAATTTGTATGCACATACATTTTTAACTTGTGGTTAATAGTATGAGTACACCTATCAATCAGTTTTCTCAAATACTGTTTTGTCTCAATTCAATCATGTTACAAATTCCTGAACCATACCAGATCTGAAAAGTGTTGCAGTTAATGACATTTCGGCGCTACTTAATTGGGGGCTTTCATGAAGACAACATAACTTGCTATCCAGAGAACTGTAGGTGTGTTATACAAATCAATCAATCAATCAATCAATCAATCAGATTTATTCATCACATACACAATAAAGTGCAGTGAAATGAACTTGCCAGCAGCAGTACAATCAAAACGAACACACAATACACAATAAAATTTAACCCAAACATCCACCACAGCATTCTTCACTGTGGTGGAAGGCACAAAGTACAGTCAGTCCTCCTCCATTGTTCCCCCGTGGTCGGGGCCATGAAACTCCACTGTCGCCACTGCGGGCGGCCAGATGTATAGGCCCTCTCGTCTGGAAGATAAGTCCCGAATCGGTGCTTCCCTGCTGGAGACCACAGCTTCAAGATGACGTGGGCCGCAGGCCGGCGGTCGGAGCTCTTCTCCAGGGATCCCTGGCAAGGGATCTCGCCCTGGATGGTAAGTCCACGCCGCATCCGCGGCTAGAAGCTCCGCAGACTGTGGCTTCAAGATGTTGCTTGTTAGCAACTATGCAAAAGTCAAAGTACTTCAGTAAAGCTGTTGCTTACCTAGGGACCTGGATAACCCTCTCCATTAGGACCAGCTGGTCTGGGGAATCCAAGATCTCCATGACGACCCCACAATAGCCACAATAAACGGCAGGGTTGAAATTCATCTCAATTTTAAAATGTATCATCACAAATGATGTTGAAAATAAAAATTTAAATCGAATATCAAGCATAACTAGTCCTCAGGCCTATCAATTTATGTGGCTGCATTCATTACCTTGGATCCTGTTGGTCCAACTCCTGGATCACCAATAGAACTTTGTGGCCCTGATAGCCCTCGGTCCCCCTAGAGCAAAACCAGGTTAGATTTTCAATCATTTTTAAAGGAAGCAGTTGCAAAAATGTGCAATTCTCCAATTACCACAATAGGCACATATTATAATTACTGCAGGTAACTCTAAAATCTTCAAATAACAAAACACCTGACTGTTAGTAACCATATTACTATATAACCATATAACAATTACAGCACGGAAACAGGCCCTCTCGGCCCTTCCAGTCCGTGCCGACCATTTGTTTTCCCCTAGTCCCATCTACCTGCACTCAGACCATACCCCTCCATTCCCTTCACGTCCATATACCTATCCACTTTACTCTTAAATGTTAAAACCACTTCTGCTGGAAGCTGATTCCACACAGCCACCACCCTCTGAGTAAAGAAGTTCCCCCTCACGTTACCCCAAAACCTCTGTCCCTTAATTCTCATGTCATGCCCTCTTGTTTGAATCTTCCCTACCCTCAATGGGAAAAACGTATCCACGTCAACTCTGTCTATCCATCATTTTAAAGACCTCAATCAAGTCCCCCCTTAACTTGTTCAACCTTTCTCTGTAACATAGTTGCTGGAACCCTGGCAACATTCTAGTAAATCTCCTCTGTACTCTCTCTATTTTGTTGACATCCTTCCTATAACTAGGCGACCAAAATTGTACACCATACTCCAGAATTGATCTTACCAATGCCTTGTACAATTTTAACATTACTTCCCTACTCCTATATTCAATGCTCTGATTTATAAAGGCCAGCACACCAAAGGCTTTCTTTACTACCCTATCTACATGCGATTCCACCTTCAGGGAACTATGCACAGTTATTCCTAGATCCCTCTGTTCCACAGCATTCCTCAATTCCCTACCATTTACCATGTACGTCCTATTTTAATTTGTCCTGCCAAGATGTAGCACTTCACACTTATCAGCATTAAACTCCATCTGCCATCTTTCAGCCCACTTTTCCAAATGGCCCAAATCTCTCTGTAGATTTTGAAAATCTACTTCATTATCCACAACACCACCTATCTTAGTATCATCTGCATACTTACTTATCCAATTTTCCACCCCATCATCCAGATCATTGATGTACATGACAAACAACAGTGGACCCAACACAGATCCCTGAGGCACCCCACTGGTCACCGGCTTCCAACCTGACAAACAGCCATCCACCATTACTCTCTGACATCTCCCATTCAGCCACTGTTGAATCCATCTTGCTACTCCGCCATTTACACCCAAAGATTGAACCTTCTTAACCAACCTTCCATGGGGAACCTTGTCAAAGGCCTTACTAAAATCCATATAGACAACATCCACTGCTTTACCCTCATCAATTTCCCTAGTTACCGCTTCAAAAAATTCAAGAAGGTTTGTCAAACATGACCTTCCAGGTCATTGTAAGTATTGTAAGTATTGGCCAAGTATTGACATACAAGGAATTTGCCTTGGTGCTCCGCCCACAAGTAACAACATGACATACAGTGACAGTTACGAATGACTCAGAAAACACTAAACATTAATAATAATAAAACATTAATGATAAAACACCATTGATCAAGCATGTGAACCGACCAAATACCAGATCGAAAGGTGGCTACAGATTTTTGGCTGTTGAATAGAGCAACTACTCGTGGATAAAATCTGTTTTTATGTCTGGCTGTGGCAGCTTTGACAGTCCGAAGTAGCTTTCCAGAGGGAAGTGGTTCAAAGAGTTTTTGGCCAGGGTGAGAGGGATCAGAGATGCTCTTGCCCGCTCGCTTCCTGGCCCTTGCAGTGTACAGTTCATCAATGGAGGGAAGGTTGCAGCCAATAATCTTTTCTGCTGATTGGACGATTTACTGCAGCCTCCAGGTGTCGTGCTTGGTGGCTGAGCCAAACCAGACCATGATGGAGAAGGTGAGAAGAGACTCTACGATGGCCGTGTAGAATTGGACCATCATTGCCTGTGGCAGATTGTGCTTCCTCAGCTGCCGCAGGCAGTACATCCTCTGCTGTGCTTTTTTGACTGTGGAGTAGATGGTAGCCCCCCACTTAAGGTCCTTGGAGATGATGGTTCCCAGGAACTTAAAGGGGTGAGGGGAGGGGGAGCTCTCCTAAAGTCTACAATCAATTCCACTGTCTTAAGAGGATTGAGCTCTAGGTAGTTGCTACGGCACCAGGACACCAGCTGTGACACCTACTGTCTGTAGGCAGATTCCTCCCCATCCTGGATCAGTCCAATCAGAGTTGTGTCATCCGCAAACTTGAGGAGCTTGACAGAAGTGTCTGTGGAGGTGCAGTCGTTGGTGTAGAGAGAGTAGAGGAGAGAAGGGAGTACGCAGCCTTGCGGTGCTCCTATGGTGAGTGTTTGCGTGTCCGAGATGTACTTTACAGCGTCACATGCTTCCTGTCTGTCAGGAAGTTGGTGATCCACTGACAGAGGGGTTCAGGCACAGTCAACTCGGAAAGTTTGGCGTGTAGTAGCTCTGGCACAATGGTGTTGAATGCAGAGCTAAAATCAACAAACAGGATCTTCGCATGGTATTGAAACCATTCTAAATTTTCTGAAGAGCGTCATCTCCATTCTATAAAACACAATATTCTCATACCTCAAATATTTTTCAATCACAAAATTTATTTGCCCACAAATTAATTTAAAATTAGTTGTTATTTTAAACAGATTTGTTTGGTTCTGCCAATCATCTTTTTGCTGAACTTCTTTTGCAGCATTTGATCGCACCAGCAGGAAAAACTGTATGCACTGTTGCACATATGCAATTGGTAAATTATCTGTCTAGCCAGCTGCTGTATGAACCCTGACCTTGCCCTCTGAAACAATGGCGAGGACAAAAGGAATACAGAATGAATGATTCAAGAAATCGTCAAAGCTTTATTTTCTTTCACAGAATCATTACTGTGATGCACAACGCTGTGGCAGCAAATGAAAACATGAGTTTTAGCCAAGGCCCAGGGCAAAACCTGCCTTCATATGTCTACTTTACTACCCTCAGCATGTTTCACAGCAAATACATTACTTTGTAGTAGCACCTTAAGATGGTAAATTCAAGCACTGATAAAGATTCCTAGCGCAAACTAAGTTGATACCTTTGCTTACCATTGAAGATTTTTATTATATCAGAAATACCATCTTGAGACATTGCAGTTGGCTTCTTGGCTGGATGTCAAGAAATGTTGGCAGTTTTAAAAAGAAAACAAGGGCTATAACTGACATTGGTCTCTCAGCCAATGCATCATAAAACTGGTCTTTCATTCCATTACTAGCTTATTGTATCATATTGGAACCTTTATTTGCTTACATATCAAAATTACATACTTTTCCAAAGTCACATTAATGATCATGTTTTGGGTCAAGATCAATATGGAAGTGGTAATATAGTTGGAGACATAAATCTAGAATGTAATTCACAGAGCCAACATGAATAGTTCTCACACTCTTTTGAATTTGCATTGGGATAATTTTTGCACAAGATTTTAATTTAGAAGAGCTCAGCCAAACTACATACTGTAACTCCCTGATTACTTTGAAAATATATATTTATTGAAAAAAAAAAATTGAAATGGAACTCTGAGCACAATCTGGATGCAATGTTAAAAAATGTGTTGGGCCATACAGAGTTTAAATCACAAAATACTTTTCTTGCACAAAAGGTAATGAAAGTCTGGAAAACAATTTCCACAAGAATTTCCATCAGCCATGATCACATTGAATGGTGGTGCTGGCTCGAAGGGTCGAATGGCCTACTCCTGCACCTATTGTCCATTGTCTATTGTCTTCTTCTTCTGTGTGGCGTGCACAGCCTAAAGTTGTTGGACAACTTGTTCAATATGATCTTCCGTTTGTGCACGTCAAGTTGATTGCATTAGTCGAAACAGGAGTGGAGCACGCGAAGGTTGCAATCCTCCACCCCGTCTATTGTCTAAGACTGTGGATAATGAGTCAATTAACATTTTCAGACTGGATCAACAGATGACATGAGAAAAAGGAAAAAACAAAGACTACTGAGTGGATTGGAAATTAACCTTGAATTTACTGAACGCTGGAATAGACTGAATGGCCTGAATGTTCCATAGCTATTTCTGTATTTGTTTGTGCCCATGGATACAAATGCGAAGCATCTCTGTTATTAAGTTAAGGGTGGAAACACAGGAAAAAAGGTTTCTCCGGACTCCTGACTGAGAACCTCAGTCGGCTGGTATTAATTTCGGATTGGTAGCTTTAGGACTTCAGGGCAAACCTACCTGCTTCCCATTGACCAATGGGAAAATTGGCACCATTTTGATCTGTCCATCACAGACTTCATATTTGAACTTTGGATTTCAACATACGAAACTTAGAGGGACATTTTACAAATAGTTCCAAAGTTCACAAAACTGGAAAATGAATTGGTTAAAACTGTCTTCACTGCTATAGAATGCACTTCTAACAGCATTTATGCACAATACAGCATTGATTTATTTTTACCTTTGGTCCTGCAAATCCCTTCCCTGAAGGTCATTGGTAATCCAACCACACCTTGCAACCCAGGTGTCCCCTGTGGTTGTTAAAAATACAACATTACATAATTATTGTGCCCTTAAGATTTAAGGACATCGAAACCTCAAAATGGGTTAATCAACTAGTCATAAACATTTCAACAGTGGAAACACAAAGAAAATTATTATTTCCATACATGGTCATTATGAATCACATTTCTTTGAGCAGTACAGTTAGTGCTGTTGCCTCACTGTGAGGGGTGTAGTCTGTTTTAGTTTGCATATTCTCCCTGTGACTGTGGTTCTACTGGGTGGTGCAGTTTTCTCCTACATCGCAAATATGCAGGAAAGGACTGCAGATGCTGGTTTAAAACGAAGGTAGACACAAAATGCTGGAGTAACTCAGCGGGATAGGCAGCATCTCTGGAGAGAAAGAATGGGTGACGTTACGGATCTAGGCATCACATTCCTTCTCTCCAGAGATGCTGCCTGTCCCACTGAGTTACTCCTGCATTTTGTGTCTACCCTCACAAATGTGATCTGGTAGGTTAATTGGTTACTGTAATTTATCCCTTAATATGATGGCCAAAGAAAATGGAGCCGAGGGCCAAGTGTGAAATAATATGTTTGCATGTTCTCCTGTGATTGTGTGGCTTTCTGCCAATTGCTCCAATTTCCTCCCACGTCCCAAAGACATGCTGATGGTTTGACTGGCTGATGTAAATTGCACATAATGTAGGTGAGTTGCAAGAGAATCAGGGGGAATTGATGGACACGTTAGGAATAATAATTTCCAGGAAAATAAGTGGGGAATTGGATTGAATAGATTGCATTGAGAGCCCACATAGACTTTATGTCTGACATTTGAGAAAATTACAGGGCTACAGGGATATAAAGAGAGAGGGAAATGGAAATTATAGAATTGCTTTGGGTGTTGGCTAAAATCTGATGGGCTGAATGGTCTCCTCTATGTTGAAATTAGTAATAGATATCTGTGCTCCATTTGTTCCCTTATTCGATTCAACACTCATGATAGACGCTTAATCATTCTGTTGACCTGTAAAAAATATATTTTCCCCATTTAGCAAATAATCTTAATTGTATAGAATGCAACAGAAATAAGTTTGATAATATGTTACCTAGAAAGAGTCCCAGTATAATCACTTGGTCACTCAGGGAATGTGGAAACGACTGAATAAGATAGCTGGCTGCAAAGCAAGGTCAGGCAACATCATTGGTGATAGTGCAACCCTACTCGATGAACCGCATGCTTTCTATGGTCGCTTCGAGCAGAAGGCCAACTAAGTAACACCGGACCCTTCAGACTCCCAGTGTGCCTCTCCCCAGGGTGACTGTAGCAGAGGTTGGATCGGCCTTCCTGAGGATAAACCCACGAAAAGCAACTGGCCCAGACAGAGTTCCTGGCTGTTTACTAAGTAGCTACATGAACCAGCTAGCGGGAGTATTTGCGGATATCTTTAATTTCTCCCTACTCTGTTCTGAAGTACCCACCTGTATCAAGCAGACCACCATCATCCCAGTGCTGAAGAAAAGCAAGACCTCATGCCTAATCGATTAACGTCCAGTGGCCTTGACATCCACCATCATGAAATGCTTTGAGAGTCTAGTTATGGAACGCATTAAATCCAGTCTACCCAGTGGCCTTGACCCATTGCAATGTCATCGCCCTAGTTCTACACAAACCCCTAGAAGACTGGAGAAGGAGAGACACACACCTACGTCAAACTCCGATTCATAGACTCCAGCTCTGCCTTTAATACCATTATACCATCCAAGCTTATCAACAAAGTTGCGGGACTTGGTGTCAGCACTCATCTCTGCAACGGGATCCTCAACTTCCTGACCAACACACCCCAACAAGTAAAGATAAGGAACAAATCATCCTCTACGATAATCCTCAACATGGGGACTCCTTCTCAGCCCCCTTCTTTACTCCTTATACACCCATGATTGTGCAACCATGTACAAATCTAATTCAATTTTCAAATTAGCAGACAACACCATCATTGTGGGCTGGATATCAAATAATGATGAGACGGAGTATAGGAAGGAGATGGAGAACCTTGTGTCCTGTTGTCGAGACAACAACCTTTCTCTCAACGTCAGCAAGACAAAGGGTGCCGAAATAAAGATGGTTGAAAACATTAAATTCCTAGGAGACAATATCACCAAAAACTTCTCCTGGACCACCCATATTGAAGCAACGACTAAGAAAACACACCAACTTCTCTACTTCGTTAGAAGGATTAAGAAGTTTGCATGTCCCCTACAACTTTCACCAATTTCTACAGATGCACCATATAAAGCATTTTATCAGGATGCAATAGACAATAGGCAATAGACAATAGACAATAGGTACAGGAGTAGGCCCTTTGGCCCTTCGAGCCAGCATTGCCATTCAATGTGATAATGGCTGATCATCCCCAATCCGTACCCCATTCCTCCCTTCTCCCCATATCCGCTGACTCCGCTATCTTTAAGAGCCCTATTTCACTCTCTCTTGAAAGCATCCAGAGAAACTGCCTCCACTGCCCTCTGAGGCAGAGAATTCCACAGACTCACAACTCTCTGTGAGAAAAAGTGTTTCCTTGTCTCCGTTCTAAATGGCTTCCACTTATTCTTAAACTGTGGCCCCTGGTTCTGGACTCCCCCAACATCGGGAATATGTTTCCTGCCTCTAGTGTGTCAAACCCTTAACAATCTTATGTGTTTCAATAAGATGCCCTCTCATCCTTCTAAACTCCAGAGTGTACAAGCACAGCCGCTCCATTCTCTCAGCATATGACAGTCCCGCCATCCCGGGAATTAACCTTGTAAACCTACGCTGCACTCCCTCAATGTTGCAAGAATGTCCTTCCTATACATCACAGCTGGTTTGGGAACAGCTCCATTCCAAGGCTGCAGGATTCAGGGACAGTTTCTTCCAAGCTATTATCAGGCAATTGAATCACCCTGCCACATCCCGAGAGCAGTGCTGAACTATTATCTACCTCTTTGGAGACCCTTGGACTATCCTTGATCGGACTTTGCTGGCTTTACCTTGCACAAAACGTTATTCCCTCATCATGTATCTATACACTGTAAATGGCTTGATTGCAGCCATGTATTGTCTTTCTGCTGACTGGACAGCACACAACAAAAACTTTTCACTGTACCTCAGTACACATGACAATAAACTAAACTGAACTGAAAAACTGGACACCCAACATCATATTTTACTTTCTGTAAACAAGAGATACACACGACATGTAATCCAAGATCATCTTTAATCAATATGCAGACTCTAGCAGTACAGTAGATTGTTTGTTGTCAGAGCATCCTGACTGCTACCAAAACTGAGCAGTGTAGGAAGTGGGTGTTAATATAAATGATACAGTAAGGTGGGATCGTGATGCTAACCTGTATATGATTGGTTGTCAAGCATAAACCAATCTACATCCTTTCCCCTAAAGAGTAAGCATAGTGGGCACCCATGCCATAGAGTTAAACATATTCGCCATATCTATCAGGGGGTCTACTAATACGGCACGAATGCGTACGGCCCAAGCCCCCTCCTCCTTCACCGGAACGATTAGGGGAGGAGGTGAACCCAGAAGCGAGAAAGGTGCGGGAGAGACTTGTGGTGGCCGAAAGGGGAAACAAGCAGGAGGGGTGATCCTGTGGTTAGTCACGGTCGTCGGTCGTGGAGGAGTGTGGGACATGCGGGGATCGGTGGAAGGTACGACAGCAAACGGCTGGAACTGAAGCGGTGGAGCATAGGGTCCGGCTCGTGGCAGACAGGGTTCCCGCACAGCAAGCAAATGTTGGCGACTTCTGCGGTAGACAGCTCCTTCATAATCCACAAGGTAAGATCGTGGTTCATTAGCCGGGCCGACAACAGTACCCAGATGGGAATGTCCCATAGAAGTTTGTAATCGAACGACCTGGCCCGGCAGTAGAGGCTTAAGTGGTTTGCTGGATTTGTCACACGATCGTTTCTGAATGTCGTGTTTCTCTTGAATAAGCTTTTGGATTGAAGCAGGCTTCAGCACCTGCAGTATTAGCTGTTGCTGAGCAATCGGAATTGGAGGCCTTGTTGTTCTGGACATCAGTCGCTGGGCTGGTGAACCATGGGAATGTTTCTGAGATTCAAAATTTCAAGATACACGTCTGAATTGGCAAGTGGCGCTCGTTCCAACAGATGTTTTGCGCTTTGGACGGCTCTTTCAGTGAGTCCGTTACTCTGTGGGTACTCAGGGCTGCTCGTGACGTGGTGGAAATTCCATTGGTTGGCAAAGTGCTTGAAATCATGGCTGGTAAACTGTCTTCCGTTGTCAGTCTGCAAACGGACGGGTGAGCCGAATGTAGAGAAGTGTTTCTTTAATTTTCGGATGACCATCTCCGATGTGATATGAAACATATAAAACAGGGATCAAGGTCAATGGGGGCACTTTCTGTTTTTAACCCTACTGCAATACAATAGATCCAATCAACACAATAATATTACGCACAATCAATCTGAAATGTTAACTGTTTCTCTTTCCACAGAAGCTGCTTGACCTGCTGACGGTTTTCTGTTTATACCTCACTCAATGGAAACTGTGAGGTTGTATTCTGGTGCACAACTTTTTTATTTATTATAAATATTTTTATTGAAGGAATGATACAATACAACTGACGTAATACATTACATTTCCCTCCATTTTGTTTTTTATATATAACAACAAAATAACCCTCACCCATCCTCCCTCAACACCCCTTGGCAGCTGATGTGTTCACAATACAACATATCACAAACACAAATGCACATTTTGACAGCAATACCTCTACATTCTTCCAAGGCGCAAGCCCATACACACCCACAACATGTCAGATGGTTCAGAATACACGCATTCATTATGCATCAACTGTCCTGTGAGATGATCAACATTTGTGTAAACAAAAATAAGTAAATAAATAAAAGTAAAACATAATTAAATGCAGATCCCCAATTACAATCAAATGCCCTCAGTCAGTGGGCAGTTCTTTTAGACTCTGGTGCACAACTTGACTATTACTATAACCAATGCGGTTTTGCATAGAACTGTTTTTTTCTGCAACCTGAAAAACAAGGGTATGATACATTTTCATTTTCGGTATAAACTTTGGACAATGTTAACTTGCAACCATGCTCTTTTTATTTAGTGACAGATTCCTCATGTGCATATTATTTTGATGACAAAAGGTGACACAGAATCTCTGTGAGAGTACAAGTGGTCAGCCAAAGGTGAAGCTGCATGTAATTTCAAGGGTAACGGTCGTGTATTTTGTGAAGAGAATAGTTGACCTGGAGTTGGATGAATTGTCTTTCAAACATTGATATTAACCGAGAAAACTCAGGCCATCCTGTTTGTCTTCTAATATCCTGAGCTAATTACAGACTAGTCAGAACAATCTACTTTTACTCAAATCCAATAACAGACAAAGCATAAAATGGGGGAAATCTAATTCTTGGAAAGCTTTGAGAGCTGCAAGTCTCAAGTCATCTCCTTCCTCACTATTTCATCTTTATCATTACTCCGTTCCAAAATTGGTACTTTTAAAAATTAAAATCTATTCAAACTGTTCCTGAATGAATCGATATTTATCAACAAATCCGTAACTCAGAGTGAGTCAATTGCTTGAAATTGCACGCATTTAATTATTTCTACACATTAGTTCTGAATTCACTGCTCTTTATCTCCATCTTCTGGTTCACATGGGCAAACTGAAATAGTTTGGTGTGGTCGACATTATTTTTAACAAAACATACAGGTTCCACTTAACTCTCACATTTCTATTAGGAATATGCCCATTTTACTAATAACTCTGCCAAATCAAGACCATTCTATTAATCAAGCTGGTATCAGATCAGCAGCTGCAATATACTTTTGCATCCTAACAGATGTAACTGTACACCTTATTTTAAGTATAATCTCACCAATAATTTATAATGTAGCAGAATTTCAGGTCAATTTTAACCATTAATCGTACCCAATATTCTCTTATTTTTAATCAGTCCCTTGAGATCAAGGATGACTAGTTTCCATTGCTATTGTTTCCATTGCTATTGTTTCTAGGGCAATTTGAGGGTCAATGTGGGACCCATAGATTTTGCCACAGTTTGGCACTTGGGTGAGCAGATTGGGAACTGAGGCATTCTAACTGCTGTTTACATTGGGTTTCAGTGTGCTCCTGATGCACAAAGTTAAGATTCTCGGTGCTATGCAGAATGCTCCTTCCCCACTTCAAACAGTCATGGTCCAGAGATTCTCCGGCGTCAATGTGGAAGTTGTATATCTTCAAGGAAGTTGTTTTGAGAATATCTTTGAATTATTTCCTCTGTCCACGTGTTGGACTTGAGAATGACATGTTCTGTCCAAAGGAGCCAATCTCAGTTCAATTGGAGATGTTGGCTTGGAAGAGGATGCTGATTTCAAGAGAGAGTTAGATTCAGCGCTTAGGGCTAAAGGAATCAACAGATATGGGGGAAAAGCAGGAACAGGGTACTGATTTTAGATGATCAGCCATGATCATATTGAATGGTGGTGCTGGCTCGAAGGGGCGAATGGCCTACTCCTGTACCTATTTTTCTATGTTTCTATGATATTGGTTCACTTATGCTGCCAGCCGATGTTAGACAGTTTTCGGTAACAATACAAATTAAACTCAATTTTATTACAACTTTTTCCTGCGATAATAAGTCACATGCTAACTTAATGTTAAGGGGAGTAATAACTACCTCACTTCTGGATTTCTGCTCTTTTGAATCACGGCTAAAATGATATATGGAGCCACTTGTTTCTCTGGAACTAAATTTAAGCATCAGTAAGCAGATTACTGAGCACATTTGCACAATGTTGCATTGGATTTTTGGCCGTTTGTGAAACATTGGTATACATTTTAGTTAATGTAACTGTCAACCCAATGTATATTCAAGACTGCCTGTAACCTATCCTCTACTGCTCTGTTATCTTTACCATTAGCTCTATATCATCTGCAGGTTTAGTTCCAAGTCAGCTCATGGTCATATTCTCCAAGGTTGAGATAATCCTTTTCTGTTTATAAGTGTCATCCTTTACTTTAGAGATACAGGGTGGAAACAGGCCCTTCGGCCCACCGAGTCTGTGCCAAATCAGCGATCACCTGGTACACCAACATTTTCCTGCACGCAAGGAACAATTTGGAATTTTACCGAAGCCAATTGATCTACTAACCTGTACGTCTTTGGAATGTGTGAGAAAACCGGGGCACACGGAGAAAACCCAAGCAGTCACCGGGATAACGCACAAACTCCGTACAGACTGCACCCGCAGTCAGGATCAAACCCGGGTCTCTGGCACTGTAAGGCAGCAGCTCTACCGCTGTGGCGCCCCAATCCATTATCAATGCTTCCCTGAATCTGGATTCAGATTCCTTATTTACGGTTCTAACTTTCGTAATTTATCTGAATAAAATGTTTTGCAGCAATTTAACCACACATATCCAATGCATTAATATAGCGATGTTACAAAACTTATCTTCAGTGGTGCTGCAGTTCTGCCGCTGGCCTTGTGCGCGACTTTGGCACCTTTGAGGGGGGGGCGGGATTAAAATGCCGTTTTCTCCTGCCTGTCGGAGGCGGACTTCCTCGGGCTGCGAGCTGCTGAAGAATAATCGATCCGACTTCCGTTCCCGATTTTATTTTTGTTAATCGCGAGGCAATTTAATGATTTGATTAAAATAAAATGCAACTTCTAACGCCCTCAACACCTACATTCGTGATGGATCGCATGAACGGGACAAAACAACGGGTAAGCCGTTTATTTTACATATAAACTTGCTTCTTGGGATGGCCTTAATTACATTTTACGTTGCGAAAATGTGATTTGGGCCCCATACGAACCGGCAGTGGTTTTCCTCCCGATATGGGGATCAAATTCACCGCAAATGCAACGTTCCAATTCGATCGCGTTCCAGAAAAACCCACTCGCAAGATGATTTAAATGCTCTTTTTTTTGGTCAATCATGTCATAAGAGCATCTAAATTGTCTATATTTTGTGTTATTGTCAACCCATAGTCAATATTTTTATACTAAATATCAGTTTTAGTCCCATGTATTGTGCAAATATTTGATTATATTGAGTGGTTGTTTCTAGATTAATTTATGGGAATTAATACATCAAATTCCTTCCATCTGGCATATGAATTCATGACAGTGAGATATAAAATCATGTTATATTGTGAATTCTTGTGTGAATGGGATTAGTTTGTTATTTGGATATTTAGGCTATTTAAAAAATATATCCTTTTCTTAAGAAATGGGATCTACAGGACATTCTTAATGGGAAAGTAGTGGGCAGAAAGGCATGTCATGCATGGTTTGAAGCAAAAACTTGTAGTTTACAATGCCAAAATTGAAAAGTTGAGGAAAAACAAGGTGCACAGAGTTGCTTATTGGTTACAATTTGAGGAGTATGATGATGCTACTGATTATGATATGCCAATGTACCAGCTAGCAACTGATCTTCTCCATAAAGACTTGGTCGATTGCTAGAAATTGTAATTTATTTACCTATCTGTTACGGACTTACAGCATATAATACAATAATATTAAAGTTCTGATCTTGAGAATATCACATTTTTGAATTTTCAAGGCAGTCTAGGAGTTTATTACTATTTCCGTCACAACAGTCAATTTTGTAATTGACTACAATTAGGTAATTAACTAATTATATGCTTTAATTTCAGGTCATCCAAGTAAGATGTTTTATACTTGTTTCAGAATGCTTCAATCTATAATAACTGAAAATTTCATTCAGTTCTCTTAATTTTTTATAAAGTTATGGGCTTTTGACTTTCCTCGATCACAGCTTTTGTGATCTTCAATTGGAGAAGGAATAGAGTAGATCGGAGGTGTCAGTGTTGCAGTTGAATAAAGGGGACTATGGGGCCATGAGGGAGGAGCTGGCCAAAGTTGACTGGAAAAATACACTAGCAGGGATGACAGTGGAACAACAATGGCAGGTGCTTCTAGCAATAATACAGAAGGTGCAGGATCAGTTCATTCCTAGGAGGAAGAAAGATTCCAAGGGGAGAAAGAGGCGACCATGGCTGACAAGGGACAGTATAAACATTAAAGCGAAGAAGTACAACGTAGCAAAGATGAGTGGGAAGCAAGAGGATTGGGTAATGCTTAAAGAACAACAGAAGATAACCAAAAAGACAATATGGGGAAAAAAGATGAGGTACGAAGGTAAGCTAGCCAAGAATATAAAGCAGGATAGTAAAAGCTTCTTTAGGTATGTGAAGAGGAAAAAATTAGTTGGACCCTTGAAGACTGAAAAAGGTGAATTTATTAATGGGGAACAAGAAAATGGCAGATGAGTTGAACAGGTACGTTGGAGCTGTCTTCACTGAGGAGGACACAAACAATCTTCCTGATATAATAGTGGCCAGAGGAACTGTGGTGACAGTGGAACTGAAGGAAATCCACATTGGGCAGGAAATGGTGTTGGATAGACTGATGGGACTGAAGGCTGATAAATCCCCAGGGCCTGATGGTCTGCATCCCAGGGTACTTAAGGAAGTGGCTCTGGAAATCGTGGATGCATTGGTGATAATTTTCCAATGTTCTATAGACTCAGGGTCAGTTCCTGTGGATTGGAGGGTAGCCGACTTTTTAAGAAAGGCGGGAGAGAGAAAACGGGGAATAATATAGACCAGTTTTGACATCGGTGGTGGGGAAGATGCTGGAGTCAATTATAAAAAATGAGATAGCCGCACATTTGGATAGCAGTAAAAGGATCGGTCCGAGTCGGCATGGATTTACGAAGGGGAAATCATGCTTGACTAATCTTCTGGAATTTTTTGAAGATGTAACTAGGAAAATGGACAAGGGAGAGCCAGTGGATGTAGTGTACCTGGACTTTCAGAAACCATTTGATAAGGCCCCACATAGGAGATTAGTGGGCAAAATTAGGGCACATGGTATTGGGGTTAGAGTGCTGACATGGATAGAGAAATGATTGGCAGACAGGAAACAAAGAGTAGGGATTAACGGGTCCCTTTCAGAATGGCAGGCAGTGACTAGTGGGGTACCGCAAGGCTCGGTGCTGGGACCGCAGCTATTTACTATATACATCAATGATTTGGATGAAGGGATTCAAAGTAACATTAGCAAATTTGCAGATGACACAAAGCTGGGTGGCAGTGTGAACTGTGAGGAGGATGCTGTGAGAATGCAAGGTGACTTGGACAGGTTGGGGGAGTGGGCAGATGCATGGCAGATGAAGTTTAATGAAGATAAATGTGAGGTTATCCACTTTGGTAGCGAAAACAGGAAGGCAGATTACTATCTAAATGGTGTCAAGTTGGGAAAAGGGGAAGTGGAATGGGATCTGGGGATCCTTATACATCAGTGTATGAAAGTAAGCATGCAGGTACAGCAGGCTGTGAAGAAAGCGAATGGCATGTTGGCCTTTATAACAAGAGGAGTCGAATATAGGACTTCTGCAGTTGCACAGAGCCCTAGTGAGACCACACCTGGAGTATTGTGTGCAGTTGTGGTCCCCTAATTTGAGGAAGGACAATCTTGCTATTGAGGGAGTGCAGCATAGGTTTACAAGGTTAATTCCCGGGATGGCGGGACTGTCATATGCTGAGAGAATGGAGCAGCTGGGCTTGCACACTCTCAATGAAATATATAAGATTGTTAAGGGCTTGGACACACTAGAGGCAGGAAACATGTTCCAGATGTTGGGGGAGTCCAGAACCAGGGGCCAGTTTAAGAATAAGGAGTAAGCCATTTAGAATGGAGACAAGGAAACAATTTTTCTCACAGACAGTGGTGGTCCTGTGGAATTCTCTGCCTCAGGTGAAGGCAGGTTCTCTGGATGCTTTCAAGAGAGAGCTAGATAGGGCTCTTAAAAATAGCAGTCAGGGGATATGGGGAGAAGGCAAGAACGGGGTACTGATTGGGGATGATCAGCCATGATCACATTGAATGGCGGTGCTGGCTCGAAGGGGCAAATGGCCTACTCCTGCACCTATTGTCTATTGTCTATGTCTTTTGTGTTAAGTCAATGCAAAAGCAATAGGGAACAAGATGCTAATTTCCGAGTATGAAAATAGCCATAACTCTTTTAATGCTGAAGATATGAAAGTGAATTAGGTGTCAAATTAAACTTCCTTTTGTGCTTTATCTGATGAGATAAATTGCAGACCTGATTTTTAAAATCTCAAAATTTTGTAACATTGCTAATTAATAGCACCAGGTTCCCTTGTTACAGCATCAAAGAATGAGGTCAACAAGGAAATCTCTTCACAATTAACATCTATTGGCTATGTACAGATGCACCATGAAATTATAATTTTACTCACAATGGATGGTCTCACTGGTCTCCAGCTTCCTGAATCATTTTTAGATAACACTAGACCAAGTGCAGACCCGTTGGGTCTGTTCCCAAATAACCACCCCCACACTAACTACCCCCTTGATATAATATTAATATTATTAATTTGCTCCTTTTACCACATAACCGCCCTGTCCACTGACGGATAGCCCCCAACTCGCAGGCGCATCTAGGGGGTGGGGGTGGAGGGGAGAGAGAGATGGGAGGAGAGAGAGGAGGAGAGAGGGGAGGAGAGAGAGGGGGGCTGATAGGGGGGGAAGGGAAGGGGAAGATGTGAGAAGGGATGGTGAGAGGTGGGGAGAGGGAGGGGGAGAGGTGGGGGGGGAAGGGAGGGGGAGGGTGGAGGGGAGGGTGTGGTGGGGAGGGGGGAAGGGGGTTTAGGGGAGGGCAGGGGGGGTAGCGGATAGGAAGGGGTGAGCGATAGGGAGGGGGAGAGAGGGGGAGGGGGGAGAGAGAGAGAAGAAAGAGGGGGGAGAGAGAGAGAGGGGGTGAGGGAGAGAGCGAGGGTGAGGGAGAGAGAGAGAGAGAGAGGGGTCTCTTAAAGGGAAGTCTTGCTGTTCACAGTTCCTCTTTTTACTAGTTCCAATTCCAACTCTCATGTTCCCTGAATAATTCTTCCATGTTACCAGATCTTCCCAAGTTCCATCCTTTCCTGATGTTCTCTGAATATCTTTCCCATCTTTGGCTGCCTGTCTGGGGTTGAGACATTAACAATACCCAATTATTAATCAAACTTTAAGTACTCCTAAGCCAAATCACACAAGTCAGTTTCAAATCTCAAACTTTAAAGTTCCTCCAATTCATCGCCATACAATTTAGAGACCAAATTCAAAATTTTATCAATTTACTTCTAATAACTACTAGACTAAGTGGGACCCATTGGGTCCCAGCATCACACGGGAGGGCTGGTCCCCCAACACAATATTCCACCTTTCCACCAATTCCAATATCAGTGGCCAGTGGGGGCTTTCTGGAGTGCTAGTATGGGTGTTGTGGGCTGAGGGGACTGGTTTCCAGAGGGCTAGTAAGGACTTTGTGGGCCGAATGGATTATTGGGCTGGTGGCTCAGTCACTCAAGCCTGGTGTGCTGGCAGCTCAGTCACTCACGGCTGGTGGGCTGGCAGTTGACTCATGGCTATTCCTTGAAATGCCGCTTCAGGGAGGGTGCAAGGCCATCAAACTCAAGTGCAGTTTCATGCCACTTCAGGCAGGGTGCAAGGCCACCAAATTCAAGTGCAGTTTCCTACCACTTCAAGCAGGGTGCAAGGCCACCAAATTCAAGTGCAGTTTCCATACCATTTCAAGCAGGCTGCAAGGCCACCAAATTCAAGTGCAGTTTCCTACCATTTCAAGCAGGGTGCAAGGCCACCAAATTGAGGTGCAGCTTCCTACCATTTCAAGCAGGGTGCAAAGCCACCAAATTCAAATGCAGTTTCATACCATTTCAAGCAGGGTGCAAGGCCACCAAATTCAAGTGCAGTTTCATACCATTTCACGCAGGGTGCAAGGTCACCAAATTCAAATGCAGTTTCATACCATTTCAAGCAGGGTGCAAGGCCACTAAAGAGAGAAGGCAACTTTAATTAGGCAAGGCAACTTTAGCATTTTCAAAGGCAAGGCAACTTTAGCATTTTCAAAGGCAAAGCAACTTTAGCATTTTCAAAGGCAAGGCAACTTTAGCATTTTCAAAGGCTAGGCAACTTTAGCATTTCAAAGGCAAGGCAACTTTAGCATTTTCAAAGGCAAGGCAACTTTAACATTTTCAAAGGCAAGGCAACTTTAGCATTTTCAAAGGCAAGGCAACATTAACATTTTCAAAGGCAAGGCAATGTTAGCATTTTCAAAGGAAAGGCAACTTTAGCATTTTCAAAGCCAAGGCAACTTTAGCATTTTCAAACCCAAGGCAATTTTAGCATTTTCAAACAGAAGGCAACTTTAGCATTTTCAAACTGAAGGCAACTTTAGTATTTTTAAACCGAAGGCAACTTTAGCATTTTCAAAACAAAACACACTTTTGCATTTTCAAACCAAAACACACTTTTGCATTTTCAAACCAAAACACACTTTTGCATTCACAAACTACATTTTCAAACCACAGGTCAGTAAAACCACTCAGTTTAGTAGACATGTGTTCAGTGTTATTCACAGCTCAGACTGAGAGTCACGACCTGTCGCTCCCCCTATCTTGCAGGGAACTGAGGCACCTCCGCACTTCCGGGTTTTATAGTCCTTCCGGAAGGGGCGTAGCCTTCATGGCATGATTCACATGAAAGAGAATCGCTACATTTTTAAAACATTAATGTCTTTGATTTTTCATCGATGGGAAAAATCCTCTTGTCCTGCGCAGCGGAGGGGGACTCTGAGTAAAATGGCCAAAAATCACAGCCGTAAGTGGTAGCGTTTTTTTCTAAAATCAATATGCAGTGCAACAGGAGGTGGTCAAGATCAGTTTTAATTATATAGGTAATTTAGGCGCAAAGTAGGTGTTTTGCCCCCAAAGCACAGAGGTGTGTCTGTTTTCAAATTCAAACTCAATTCTTCAAATTAGAGCTCGCCCCAATAGTCGTCATAGGTTATTTGTATCCTTTAGAAAAGGTTGGATGGTGTTATTTTTCTTCACTGGTGTCAAAAACTAGATGATGTTAAAGTTGGGCACTACGGTCGGTATCTTCTTCTTCCTTGATGTTAGTTTCAAAGGAGTAGGGATGCTGAGGAGCAGCCTGTCTGTTGGCCTTCCCAGATGTGCCTTAAAGGGACAGGGCAGTATCATTTCCTCCTTGTTGTTGGTCTCTGTTTCTGGGGAGCTACCTTACCCGAGCTGCGTCTTCCGCCCTTTCTTAAGGGTCCACATATTCTTTATCTCACTCCCCAGATAGTATGTTGTCGATTATACTGTTCTGCAGGCACAACAACTTAGTAACAAGTTAGTACAATTACTGCTTTCCCTACTCCCGTACCTCCTGCACAATAAGTTTGTTTCTTCTCTCCCTAGTGCCAGTTCAGTTCTCTGTAGTTCTTATTCTCGTTGCCACCAGTTACTATGTTTCCCTTTCCATAGTCCTTCCTTTTAGTGAGGTTTCTCGATCCCAATTAGATTCTTTGTGACTCTCTTCCTAGGATTCGGAAGAGGTGGTGTTCTTTCTTGTTCTTATAATTTATTGTTATTTTTGGGCCATGTGAGGATGCCCTCGGATTTCATACTTTGTATTAGCTGGCAGATCAGGACTACCAGAATGGATTAGGCTGTCAGAATGTCCATGCCCCCTGGTCTTCTGGCCAGTGTCCTCTTCCTCTAACTTCGGGGTCCCAAGTGTCCCTGTAACCTCTAGCGATCCGCTTACTTCTTAAACTATGTGGCCCTCTTCTTTGCCCCCTTCCTTCACGGTATTCCCTCACAGGGCAAGATTGGCTCCAAAGTCCTGATTCCCCACAGTTGTAACATTGAACATATCTAACAGCTCTCTACCCTCTCCAACCAAACAGAGGGAAAGTCGGCTGTCAGAATGGCATGCCTATCCACGCTTTGTTCCTCCTCCTCCTTATCTTCCTTTGAAGTTACTTCCTGTTTCTGGATTCTTAGTACGGGTCTCTGGAAAGATTTAGCTGCCGTTGATTCAGGTTGCATTGTAATGTGGACGTCTGTGGCCCGGGATCATTTACACCTTCTGCGGGATCTAATTTTAAAGGTGGAGTAGGCAGCTTCCTACTAGGGAATTGCCTACGGGGAATCTGCTCCATACGCATATCGTCGGGAATTTGCTCTGATCTTATAATGTTATTAATCATATAACAATTACAGCACGGAAACAGGCCCTCTCGGCCCTTCCAGTCCGTGCCGACCATTTGTTTTCCCCTAGTCCCATCTACCTGCACTCAGACCATACCCCTCCATTCCCTTCCCGTCCATATACCTATCCACTTTACTTTTAAATGTTAAAATCGATCCTGCCTCCACCACTTCTGCTGGAAGCTCATTCCACACAGCCACCACCCTCTGAGTAAAGAAGTTCCCCCTCACGTTACCCCTAAACTTCCGTCCCTTAATTCTCATGTCATGCCCTCTTGTTTGAATCTTCCCTACCCTTAATGGGAAAAGCTTATCCACATCAACTCTGTCTATCCCTTTCATAATTTTAAAGACCTCAATCAAGTCCCCCCTTAACCTTCTGCGCTCCAAAGAATAAAGACCTAACTTGTTCAACCTTTCTCTGTAACATAGTTGCTGGATCCCAGGCAACATTCTAGTAAATCTCCTCTGTACTCTCTCTATTTTGTTGACATCCTTCCTATAATTAGGCGGCCAAAATTGTACACCATACTCCAGAATTGGTCTCACCAATGCCTTGTACAATTTTAACATTACTTCCCTGCTCCTATATTCAATGCTCTGATTTGTAAAGGCCAGCACACCAAAGGCTTTCTTTACTACCCCATCTACATGCGATTCCACCTTCAGGGAACTATGCACAGTTATTCCTAGATCTCTCTGTTCCACAACATTCCTCAATTCCCTACCATTTACCATGTACATCCTATTTTGATTTGTCCTGCCAAGATGTAGCACTTCACACTTATCAGCATTAAACTCCATCTGCCATCTTTCAGCCCACTTTTCCATATGGCCCAAATGTCTCTGTAGACTTTGAAAATCTACTTCATTATCCACAACACCACCTATCTTAGTATCATCTGCATACTTACTTATCCAATTTTCCACCCCATCATCCAGATCATTGATGTACATGACAAACAACAGTGGACCCAACACAGATCCTTGAGGCACCCCACTGGTCACCGGCTTCCAACCTGACAAACAGCCATCCACCATTACTCTCTGACATCTCCCATTCAGCCACTGTTGAATCCATCTTGCAACTCCGCCATTAACACCCAAAGATTGAACCTTCTTAACCAACCTTCCATGGGGAACCTTGTCAAATTGACGTCAGGATCAGTCACTTCATAACCTCCTGCTGTCTCACCGTCAGAAAAGCTGCTCGTTCTGCTACCGGAATCTCTATACTTTAGGAAGGATTCTTTCACTTTCCCTCTTGATTTCCCAATTAATTTTGGCACCTGCGGAACCTTCCTTCTAGCTCCTTGATCCCCCACACTGCCCTCTGCTGTTGAAGCAATCATCGGAGCGAGAGAGTCCTTTCCCGATTTTCCTACTTTGGATTTGAATTTAGTGGGTGGAGTCAAAGATACAATTGACTCCTCCCGAGCGCCCTGTTCGCAAGTTGTGCATGGTGTCTCCAAACTAAGAACATGAGAGTGCTGAGAAGAATGCTGTGACTCTGTTCCTTAAAAGTCTGTATATATTGGGCTTCCCTCCCTTCGAGGTCCACGCTAATCGCGGCACTCTTACTAAATTTAATGTTTGATTTTAGTCTGCACCTCCCCTTTAAGAGCCATCTCAGTCATTTATCTTTTAAAAGCTGATGTTATCTCCTGCTGCTGGCTTCCACTATCTTCTTTTCCCTGTTCCAGAATCTCCAGAGAAGGACCAGTTCTCTCTTTTTCCATTCTAATATCTAACTTGAACACTGCAATTCTTAAAGTAGAAAGCAGAACTACTTATTTATTTACTTCCCTTTCAGTGAAGAACATTCTCCATATTTCAATAAGCTCGTTCCCTTCTTCACTGTTTCCATATCGTCTAACAATAGTCTCTGTAGGTTATTCCTATTATAGATTTTAGTCCAACTATCGGCCAAAGTCCATTCCTCGAAACTCTATTTAATTTTCCCGATAATTTTCTTAATCTCTCTGCTTCATGCGGAATTTTCTCACAAATTATTCTTATCGGACTTTCAGGTGTATTTGATAGGTCCTTCTCTGGAACATTCCCCATCCTCCTGCACAATAGACATAATACAAATAAAATTCCAAGCAGTCACACCTATTCAATACTCGCTCCTTCCTTTCGGACTCCAAGGCCACTGAAATCGCTCCAACCAAATGACTAACATCTAGCAGATTCACACCTCTCACACAATTGTTCCTTTAATCTCTCCCAGCAGTTATTCAATCACCCACTCAATCGCTCCTATTCAATTATTCGAATCAATCACTCTTATTCAACCGTTCTCTCAACTTTCTTGTCAGCTAGATCACAATCACTTTGTTCAACTCTCAGCCTTCAAACAAAGAATCTCTGGTTTCCCAAACTAACTTTCCGGCTCTTAATAGCAATCTCTCCCAAGCAGCAATCTCTCTCACTCAAAACACTTTAAGTTCACACAGACAAACAATCCCGAACTACGCAAGTAAAACTACAATCAAACAATAAATTATTTCCCCTATTACAAGTAAACCCAGACGCACCCCAATATAAACTATAAGCATCCCCTTATTATGATGATAAATCACACTAACAAATCCTCCTCGTGGTGTACTCGGTCAACGGAATGACTCCTCTCCTGACACAGCGATCGAAAGAATACGAATCCTGATCGAACCACCACAAATCAGATTCTAACAACACTACAAATACAAATATTTAATTCGAACACACTTTTACTTCAATTATCTAACATCTTAATCCTTAAGCACACACAGGCAATACAAATAGCAGTCCGGGAACCTAACACACTTTAATTCTTAACACACTCTAAATCTTTTTACATACACAAAGTATTTATACAATTCGTATCTGATAAAGATGCTAAAAAAAACAATTCTGCATCCATTCTTTCAAGCCCTGTAAGAAGTTTGCACATTTGCCCATTTCCACGAGGTCACCTCTCATTCTTCTAAACCTATGCAGCTTACACACAGACTGCTGGCAAACCTGCATTCCTTCTCTCGCAAGATTATCCTTCTTCAGATAAGGAGAACAGATCTGTGCACAATACCTCAGATTCACTCTCACCAGGGCCTCACATAATTGGAGCAAGTCATCTCTTTTGTATTCAAACCCTCTTGCCATGAAGAGCATTGCACCATTTACATTGCAGTCCTTTCAATGACTCATCTACATGGTGTTGTCTATGTGGACTTTGCACATTTTCCCTAGCACCACACTAATTTTATCTGGATGCTTTGGTTTCCTCCCACATTCCCAAGATGTGTGGGTTGTAGGTTAATTGGTCTCTGTGAAATTGCCCCTAATGTGTAGGGAGTGGATGAGGAACTGGCACAATAAAGAACTAGTGTGAATGGGTGATGGATGGTCAGTGTGGAATCTTTGGGCCGGACAGCCTGTTTTCATGCTGTATTTTTTAATCAATCATTCAATCAATTTCACAAATGCTCTGGCTTTCCATTTTTCTACCAAAGTGAATGATCTCATATTATATCCCATCTGCCATTGCTAGCCCATTCACTTATTCTCCCTGAAGCCTCTGTATCACCCGTACAAATTAACTTTGCCACCTCACCTTGTAGCATCTGCCAACTTGGATATATTACACTTGAATCCCTCATCCGTCCATTGATGCAGATAGTGAACAACTGCAGCGAAAGCACCAATCCCTACAGTTTCTTGGTAGTCACAGCCTTCTAAATCAAAAATACCCTTTTTTCCCCTACGTTCTGTTTGTTTAACTTTCCTTAAGCCTATTCTTTATTCCCAGATAAAAAAAACAATCTACAGGTTGTCACGTTTATTCCGAAACTATTGGGATTTTAAAACCTAATTTATCTAGCAAGGAAATTATTCCAATAATTATAGTTCGTTAGAATGAATGGTTTCTTACACCCGATAACATCCATATCCTGTGACCATTGATGCAAGTTGATCATTGCAAAATCCCACCTTCAGTCGTGAGCAAATTGATACAAGTTTAATGGGGTCCATGAGGAGTCTTAACATTGCAGTAAACACAAACATAAGAATTAGAAACAGAAATAGGCATTTCAGTGTATTGGTCCTGTTCCATCATTCAATTAGATTGTGAGTGATCTTTTACCTCAATGCCACTTTTTCGCACTAACCCCATGTTCCTTAATTCCATTAGAATATACAAATCTATCCTTCTTTGTCTTAAGTATACCAGGGCTGCCAACATTGTATGAGAGTTGAGAGTGAGAAATTGTGAGGGAGCTTTTGCAATTTTCAGCTTGAAATTGTGCAATCTGGTGCATACTGTAGTGAGTCATTTAACTTACACTTTAATGCAACTTTTATGCTTCAAATTGGATTAGGTATGAATAAGATTAGGCTAAATTACATTCTTAATTACATTCCACAGTAGTGCCAGGCTCTGATCAACAGGTGCAGCACACAAATGACCTTAGTATATTCATATATGGAAATCAGATTATAATTCATGCTGTTATGCATATTTAGAGGGAAACAAAAATATAGAAACAAGGCAAGAGGAGTCAGACTTCCATAATGCCACATATTCAACCATATATGGTTCAATGAAATTAAGATATATATGTAAAACATACATATGGAAACAGGCCCTTTGGCCCACCAAGTCCACACCGACCACAATCTAACATACACCAGTTGTATCCTACCCGCCAGGGACAATTTACAGAAGCCAATTAACCTACAAACCTGCACTTCTTTTGGATGTGGGAGAAACCGGAATATCCTGAGGAAACCATGTGGTCATAGGGAGAATGTACAAATACTGTACAGACAGCGCCTGTAGTCAGGGTCAAATCTGGGTCAGTGGTGCTGCAAGGCAGCAACTCTACCGCTGCGCCACTGTGCCACCCCATTAAAAATGTTTTCTGTAATATATTTATTATGGTGTCACATCAATAAGGATGAACACATGATTCTGATTTCTGCCCTTAGTTGGATAACACACATCTCCAGTCATTGTGTTTTATGGCTGGTTTTCAACCTCTTCAGTCTGAAGGTCTCGATCCGAAACATCACCTATTCTTTCTCTCCAGAGATGCTGCCTGACCTGCTGAGTTATTCCAGCTTTTAGTGTCTATCTTTAGTTTAAACCACCATCTGCAGTTCCTCTTTACACTCTTTGTTAAGCAAAACAGGTCTTATTCTCATAATATTATTCACCTCAACTAAGTATTTTCTTCACCTCTGTTGCTGCAGAGAATACAATCCCAGTTATCAAATCTTTCTTCAAAGTGAAAAAAAAATCCAGCCCAGCCAATATGTTCATAAATCAATAGACAATAGACAATAGACAATAGGTGCAGGAGTAGGCCACTTGGCCCTACGAGCCAGCACCGCCATTCAATGTGATCATGGCTGATCATCCCCAATCAGCACCCCGTTCCTGCCTTCTCCCCATATCCCCTGACTCCACTATTTTTAAGAGCCCTATCTAGCTCTCTCTTGAAAGCATCCAGAGAACCTGCCTCCACCGCCCTCTGAGGCAGAGAATTCCACACTCACCATTCTCTGTGAGAAAAAGTGCTTCCTCGTCTCCGTTCTAAATGGCTTACTCCTTATTCTTAATGCCTTACTCCTTATTCTTATCGCCCCTGGATCCTCTCCAGAGCAATTGCACCCTTTCTACAGTGTGTCATAGTTTTACAGCATGGAAACAGACCCTTCATGCCAACTTGTCCATGCAGATCAAGATGCTCCATCTAAACTAGTCCCATTTTACTTCGGAGTCACGTGAGCGTCGCTCCTCCAGCGGTAAGTTTAAAACAGACCTGCAGGTAAGTACTTACTATTCTGAGGTTGTTTTTTGGGCGCTCTGTGTGTTTTCTCTTACAGAGCAAAACCCATTATGGACAAGTCGAGGACTAAGTCCAAACGGACCGCTATAAGACTGACTGCGGAATGCGGGCTGTCAGCAGCGGCCGACTTCACCGGAGCTGCTAGTCATTCAACCAGCAGCCCCCGACTTGGCACCGCTACAGCCCATAGGTGTACCTCGGAGTGGCGGTAAAGCCACCCGAAAGTCGGGCAAGCCCGTAGACTCGGCAGGGTCCGGGCTGGAAGACTCACAGCCTGCGGGAAGTGTCAGCAGTCGTTTATCCCGCATGGAGCGGTTGATGGAGCAATTGCTCCAACATGACCTACTCCAGCAGGAGTCTGGTCACCGTGGGTCTCCTAGGACACCCACGGCAGCACCTTTTACAGGGCTGCCAAATGTCTCTCCCTCCTCGGAGGGGAGCATATGGAGTCAGATCTGGGCTGACTCTGAACAGGGGAATTTGGCTGAAGAATCGTCCAGCATGCTAGGATTGCAAGAACAAGAGCTACTCGGCATGGTATCCAAGTTCGCGATGCCTTCGCAAAAGGGACTGCCATTGCAGCCGCAGCTGGCAGCCAGCATAAATTACCTCACCACCAACCAACTACAGGAACAGGCCATGAACGACATGGCTGCTAAATATTTAGCTCCGGAGAACTGTGTCTCCCTCAAAGTGCCTGCGGTGAACAACCCCATCTGGGGAAACATCAGTGCTGGCATCAGGAACCAGGAAGTAAAGATGCAAAAAATCCTGAAACTACTGGCCTCTGGAATTACAGCATTTTCCAGGTCAGTGGATGGGAAGGATATGTCGGAGGAGCAACAAGACGCCCTGGCACTCTTCTGTAATGCACAGTTCGAGATTAACTGTTTTAGGAAGAGTGTCATCCGACCTGCACTAAACCCCAAGTTCGCGGGGTTGTGCAAAACCAGCAGCGCGCAGCCGTCTACTTTACTGTTCGGGGACAACCTGCCGAAGCAGGTTAAAGACCTCAATGAGGAGGCAAAGGCTATTGGCATGATGAAAGTGCCGTCCACTACCAGGTCCTCATATCCTCGGCGGCAGCACCCCTACGTATGCACTAGCAAACCGCGTTACTACAGTGAAAGAGCAACAGCTGGTGAAAGCTCGAAGGCCGTACGACCAGGACAAAGGTCTTTTTGGAAGATGCGCCAACCCCACACCTCAGCGCCTCCACCTCCCAAGAAACAAGGACGGAAGAAACCAACACAGCACCATCGGTAACCATGTGTTGTGGGTCTGGTTGCTTCTGGAACATAGCATCTGTAACTTCTTCACAGATTGGGGAAGGTTACACTTGTTTAGAAATGCATGGAGTTCCATAACTTCTGATCCTTTCATACTGCAAAGTATTCAGGGATACAAAATTGAATTTGTTCACAAACTCCTCCTACCGGTTCAGCATGCACCTAGCCGAAAGTTTGTGCTTTCACAAAAATAAAAATTGGAAGGTTATGCGGAACTGTTAAGACTACATACAAAAGGAGTAATTGAGAAAACCAAACACGAACCTCTTGAGTTTGTGTCAAACATCTTCACAAAAATTACAGTATAAAGCGCTACCTAATGGATTAACATCAGCCCCCAGACTGTTAACTAAAATATTAAAACCAGCCTTGGCGTTTCTCCAGAAACAAAAACATATTGTCATGGCATATCTGGATGACATCTTAATTGTGGGGAAAACCCTGGAGTTGGCCAAATTGTCTGTCTCAGGCACCAAGCTCCTATTTTAAAAGTTGGGGTTTATCATCCATCCAGATAAATCCAAGTTAATGCATTCTATGATGATGGACTACTTGGGGTTCATGATTGACTCTGATCACATGTCTGTCATTTTGCCAAAGGACAAAGGAACAGACTTGATAGAGGCATGCAACAGCCTTGTTTGCGTTAGTAAACCATCTATCCGACAAGTAGCCAGGGTAATTGGGAAGCTCGTGGCTGCCTTCCCAGCCACACAATTTGGACCCTTACATTACCAAAATTTACAGAGGGCCGAGAATGTAGCACTCAAACACCATGCTGGCCACTTTGACAGGCCAATGCAGTTACCAACCAAAGCAAAATTGGAATTGCAATGGTGGATTAACAATGCTCGACATTGCTCTAATCCCATCATAGTCAGAAACCCTTCGGTTGTGTTACAAACTGACGCCAGCGCTCACGGCTGGGGGAGCAACCAATACCACCTCCAGTTGTGGTGGTAGATAGAATGCACATGAGTTAACCTTACTTCAGGCACTGGGTATCAATCATCTAGAGATGTTGGGAGCATTCCACAGGCTTCGGGCTTACTGTTCAGACATGCACCATCTGCATGTTCGCCTACAAATTGATAATACCACCGTGGTGGCATACATTAATCATATGGGTGAAATTAAGTCGGTATCTTGTGATGAATTGGTCAATACAATCTGGCACTGGTGCATAGAAAGAAACATTTGGATATCAGCTACTTACCTTTCAGGTAAGCTCAATACAGTGGCGGACACCAGGTCACGCAAATTCAATGACAACACCGAATGGATGTTGGACCACCAAGTATTTACTGACATTGTAGCTCGGTATGGAATGCCAGATATCGACCTTTTTGCATCCAGACTTAATCACCAGATACCAAAATATGTTGCATGGGAACCAGACCCTGGGGCAGTAGCGATGGACGCTTTCTCGCTACACTGGGGGGAATTGTTTTTCTATGCATTTCCCCCCTTCTGCCTCATCAGTCGGGTCTTGCGAAAAATACAACAAGACTCCGCATCGGGTATTTTGGTTGTACCCGACTGGCCTACTCAGCCATGGTTTCCTGTGGTACTCAACATGGTCTCAGAACCATGTATTCCAATCTCTAAACGGCCGAGTTTGCTGGTACATCCTGTGACAGGCGAGAGTCACCCATGCCATGACAGAATAAACCTGTTGATTTGCAGGATTTGAAAAGACCACTCCTGGAATTTGAACTGTCGGACCGAACTATGAACATCATCACGGCATCATGCAGCGAGTCCACAAGGAAACAGTATCTCACATATATCAGAAAATGGGTATTCTGTACACAGGGCAAACACCACTTATAATACAGCCACCATTACGGATGTGCTGGAATTCTTGGGGAGCCTACATTTTGATGAAGGCTTGAGCTACAGTGCCATCAACTGTGCAAGGAGTGCCCTATCTTCATATCTGGGAAAGGGGTTAGAACACCATGGGGTCGGATCTCACCCTCTAGTGTCGAAACTTATGAAGGGTATTTTCAACTCAAATCCCCTCAGGCCTAGGTATTCCCAAACATGGGATATTGGTATTGTGTCAACCCTGCTCAGAGATTGGGCACCAGCTACGTCCCTTTCACTAACAAAACTGACGTATAAAATGGTGATGCTGATGGCTCTCGTAATGGCACAGCTGGTCCAATCTCTGCACAAACTAAGACTGGACGCCATGGTAACATCCAAAAATAAGATAACTTTCCACATATATGAGTTACTTAAACAGAACAGGCCTGGATCATCTGGCCTCAAATTGGAGTTCCTGGCTTGTCCTGTAGATATTCGCCTATGTATAGTGACCCACCTTCTACATTACCTGGAGGTCACCAAAAGTCTCAGGGGCACAGAAATGGCTTTATTGATGTCATAAACGTCCTCATCATAGAGTGACCGTTCAAACCATCTCAAGATGGCTTAGGATGGTATTAGGTGCCGCGGGGGTGGACACTGATGTTTTTAAATCTCATTCCACCAGGGCTGCAGCAACATCGGCAGCAAGGATGATGGAAGTTCCTATGGACCACATCCTTGCAACAGCGGGATGGTCTAATGAACGAACCTTCCAATGGTTATATAATAAACCTGTTGCCACACCTGAGACATTTGCAGACAAGATTTTGAGTTCTGTATTATAATTTTCCCCGAAGTTAGGGGTTACTATTATTATTTGTTAATAAATACATCATTGTTTTTCAGCAACCAATTCATGTCTGAAATATGTTAACATATTTCCTCCATTGGTTTTTATGGCAGTGTGTGAGCATGGACTCGTTTCCACGGCATGAAATCACAGAGCTTTGAAATCTTCACGTAGTCACTCACGTGACTCCGAAGTAAAATAGTAAGATTAAACGAGAAATTACCAGTTTGAAGTTTGATCTTTATTTATGAGGATTACGATTTATGATCTTTATTTATGAGGATTATGATTTATGACGATGAGGGATTACGTGCCCTCCGCTCCCAATCCTCTATTATACAGGTCAACTGGTATTTTAGTTCTCGTATCGTACTATCTTTAGTCAACTCTACTATCTGTGATTTCACACCGCTGCTTTGTGTGTGCGTCAGTGAAGCGGCGACACCACCCGGAGTGAGCGGAGACTTGGCGATGCCCGGGGAGTATTTCCCTCTCTCCCCCCCTCCCCGGGAATGCGGGCTGGCTCAGGTGCTCTGTGTCCAGCTGGGGTCTGGGGGAGGTGAGAGTCAGTGACCCGGAGGTCGGGCATCAGGGCGGAGCTATAGATCGAGATTCATCCCCACGGCTCCGGAGGCGGCACTCACCCGGTTCACTCCTGGCCGGGGTTAAACTCCATGCGGTGTGGACAGAGCAGCCGCCAGACACAGGGCCGCCAGACGTGAGGGTGGGAAGTGTGAGCGGTGCCTCGGGGGGAGCGATGCTGGGACCACCGCTGTGTCTCACCTATCACACCATCTGCACGAGAATGTGAATGCGGGTGAGGCAGCATCTATAGAGCAGTAGAAAAAAATGCTGGAGAAATGCTTGAGTCTGAAGAAGGGTGAAACTCAGACATAGATGCTGCCTCACCTGCTGAGTTTCTCCAGCAATTTTGTCTACATTGCCATTTTAAATAGTGTCCGATGGCTTAAGCGACAGAAAACTATTCTCATTGGTGAGTGTGGAGGTGTGTGACTTTATTTATTTATTTATGTATTATTTAAAAAATATTGAGCGCGAGAACTTCTGTCATCAGCGTGCGAGCGTGAGAATTTTGTCAAATGCGTGAGTCTCACGCTCAATGCGTGAGAGTTGGCAGCCCTGAGTATACTCAGCTACTGACACCCTATTCTCCCCCCAGCCATCTTGGGAAGCCCTCAATAGGTTTGCTACCCCAGATTAAGAAGTGGCTTTTTAACATGATTGCAAAAATAGTCATGGCCAGATGATTCCAGCTTTGGGATATCCGTGTTCATTTTTGGAGGCAAGGAAATTGGGACATTGCTCCCTGTTACAGCTCTGACGTTGGTAACACCAGCTGTTTTACTGAAGTTTCCCTGCAAAAATCTGGGCCATGTTAACCACAATGTGGCTAATATCCAGGTGTGCAACTAAAAGTGGAATCCAGCTTGTGATGCAGATCAATAGCTCCAGCAGCGCTTTGAAGCAGGATCTGAGAAAGGAAAAGCAGAGGGATGCCACTGTCAGTGGCCATGCAATATAAGCATCTATTTCCATCCCCCAGTAGCTAAAAACATTCATAGTAGATTCGCAGGCTGCATAGTGTCGCAGCTGGTAGTGAGTGTTGCCTCACGGAACCAGATATCCATGTTTGATCTTAACCTTGTGGAGTTTGTGACACTCTGTTGTAACACTCTGTGGAGTTTGCATTGTCCCTGTGACGACGTGGGTTTCCCCCAAGTGCTTCGGTTTCCTCCCGGATCCCACAGATATACAGGTTTGGAGGTTAATTGGTCTCTGTAAATTGCCCCACGTGTGCTGGGAGTAAATATGAAGTGGGAAATGTTAAAGTGTTAGCTTGGACTCAGTGTTTCTATGCTCGATCTCTTAACTAAATTGAAGGAAAAAATATTTTATTTGCAAATATAAAAATATATAATAGCAGCAGGAAGTAGAATATGTTCCAGATTGAGTGGGCACCCCTTGGAGAATTCCTGCCTGAGGACAGGACATAACTTGCCAATAAAGTGCGGCAGGCACACATGCTGGATGAGGCAGCATCGATGGAGCGAAGGAAATAGGCGACGTTCCGGGTCGAGACCCTTTCTCCGCTCCATGATGCAAAGATACCAGAGGAGCTCCTCTAGGATATTTGCTATGGTGTTTGTTGACAGCCAGGGCCCGGCGCCGCTCTCTCTCTCTCTCTCTCTCGTTGGCCCCATGTCCTGCCAGTCACGGCGTTTGCTGCAGCACCTCCTCCCTCCACTTCCTTGGACTTCCCAGTGGCGATGGAAGAGCTTGGGGTGGGCAGTGAGCTCAGCGGAGCGGAGGTTATAGCAGCCGCCCTGAAAGAGCAGGTGAGTGGCGGCGCCAACAACAAATATATTTTAGCAACAAGGAGATGAAAGCTGCTAAGCCGTTGCAATCTGCCGTATTTTTTAAACAATGGACGCTGCCACTTTGGAATTAACTTTTGTCAACTGCAATGCTCTTGTATTAATCAGGAAAGCACTACAGATGTTATCTGCTGCCATCGTTTTGCTGCGCAGCTCAAGTAATCTTTAACACACTCTCTACTCACCACTGTGTCCTCCCTGTAATCACAAAACATGTTATTGTTCCCCTACATACAAGGCCCCTAGGTAGAATGTAATGGTGTTGTAAAGAATCATAGACATTCGCTGCACAGAATTAAACTAGTGGATCCATACTCCAGAAATAGTTGTTTCTCAGCTGTTGGCTACACCTACACCTCTGTAGTTCACCCTGGTACCTCTGAGATGAGGGGTGGGGGAACATTGGTTAGTGTGGCTGTATCACTGACCCGGGGTTGGGTTTCAGTGATCCAGTTTCCTTACACCAGGAAGATTAATGATGTGGGTAAGCAGGAAAAGGCTCAAAGGAGAGTTGATGGCCATGTGAGATACACTTGTAAAAGGGAAGGGGAATAGGGAGGTTTCACGGCAGTCGGGTCACGACCCATGACCCGTACTGTCGCTACGCCAAGTGGAGTACACGCGATGGACTGCAGGTAAACACTGACCATTGATTCCAGCGTAGGGAGCCCGTTAAAACCCGCCAAAATCGTCAATTTTTGCGCCGTAAATATTTATGGAAATCGGGATAAGCGTGAGAGCCATTTAGCCTACATCAGAATTCCAAAAGTGAGGAGAAATGATGGTAGATAGAAGCGAGAGCTGAAGGGACAACAACAGTCCGAGTACTTGGCGAACATTGGCCATTTGCTCCCTGCATTTCATCAACAGTAAGGCATTATTTGTGTTTTTCTTGATTCCTTTGGCATCTAAAAACTTTCAGAAGTGATAAATCTGGCTGTAAAATTTTAAAATCGGCCATGGTTCTCAAATGGGTTTTTACATACAAAAAGAAAACGCCTCTGAAGCAAAATTTACAGCCAGATTTATCACTTCTGAGACTTTTTAGATACCAAAGGAATCAAGAAAAAACACAAATAATGCCTTACTGTTGATGAAATGCAGTGAGCAAACACGATAATCCCAATATTTTCAATTCCGATATCTGCACGGCCAATGTTTGCCAAGCACTTTAGCTGTTGTTGTCCCTTCAGCTCTCACTTCTCTTTACCTTCATTTCACTTCACGTTTGGAATTCTGAAGTTGGGTACATGTCTCTCACGCTGACCCCGACTTCCACAATTCTTTACAGCGCAAATATCTATCATCTTGGCGGTTTTTAACAGGTAGGAAAGTACACGTTTCTTGCATTAATAACATATACCAGGAGTTACGTATGTCCTCCAGATGGATTGAGCGGCTCCGTGCATCAAGCCCTATGATCAAGTGACCTTGCATGCTAACCCCCTATAGGACTGAAGAGACTGCTCTCCTGGGAGCTGAGGTGAACCTGCTTTCTCTCCAGTGCAGTCACGTCATTCCTATAGGGGGGTTGCACGCAAGGTCATCGGGTTAAAGGGCGTGATGCACGGAGCAGCTCAGTCCACGTGGAGGACATGGCTGCCTCGGCATGCACTGTTAATACACGAAACGCGTACTTTCTTACCTGTTAAAAACTGCCGAAATGGTCAATTTTTGCCCTGTAAATAATTGTGGATGCTGTTATTGAAAGCGGGAAGGTACAAGGTTTAAACTGGGGTTATCTCATGGTGTAGCGTCTTTTACAAACTGCGACTAATAGCCGCATTCATTGTCGTGTCCAGACAGCACCATCTCGATATGCTTTCGCTATATAAAGCAAACTCAGGGCAATTTGATTGCAATATTGTGGGGTTATTTTTTTGGGTGACTGAGTGCTCTGAATCAAATGCTCTAATATCTTTGCTCTGAACCCGAGCACCAAGGTTTAAGCGGCGGAAGGAATGCTTCCCTCGGGACAGCCCCCACTCTCCCACCCGGGGTCAGCGCTGTCCGGCCACGGCCGCCCTCCGCCCTGTCTCCCCCTGTGGGCCGCACTGTCACTAGCTGTGGGTTGGCAGCGCCCACACACGGGGACGGAACAGGGCCGGGTGGAGCAGGTCACGGGGCAGCGGCTCCGGGCAATGTCAGCTACAGCAGAGTTGGGGACGGTCTGCACCCTTCGCTCACCCAGAGTCACTGACCACGCTGCACCGGCACCACAACCTCCTCCTTTCTCCCCTCCGACCCCCCATGGCCGCGGGGATAGACGGCTCGGGGTCTGCGAGAGTGCAACCAGTCTGGATGCTGGGACAGAAAAAGGGTGTGCTGTGCTGGCAGCCATAGTAAATGCTTACCTGCAGTTTATCGCGTGTACTCCAGTTGGCGTTGCGTGGCAACAGAACGGGTCACAGGTCGTGACCTCGACTGCGTGCAACCTCCCTATAGCGTAGTGACCAGAACTGTGCACAACTTCCAAATATAGTCTAACCATGTTTGGTAAAATTGCAACATCAAATGCCAACTTTTATATCTTGTCTCTGAGGGCAAGCAAACCGTATGCCTTCTTCACCATCCTATTGACCCATATTACTACTTTAAAGAAATTGGGGACTTGAAACCACAGTCCCCTCAATCCTTTGTGTCCAACCATTTATTGTATATGCCCCCACCCCCCATAAGGCTTCACAAAATGCATCACTGTGCACTTGTCGAGATTAAATTCCATCTGTTAATAATCACCTCAACTTTCCATCTGATCTACATCCTGCTGTTGCCTTCCTTGCTATCTACCCTTGCAATACTACCCATTTTTGTGCCATCAGAGAACATAGAACACAGAACAACACAGCACAGGAACAAGTCCATCATCTGTGTAAAACACGATGCCAAGACCAACTCGCCTCTGTCTTTACATAATTCAAATCTATCCATTCCCTGTGCATCTATGTGCCCATCCCAAGTCTCACAAACGTCACTATTGCATCTGCCTCAACTACCCTCCGGCAGGGCATTCCAGGCACTTGCCACCTTTGTGTTAAAATAAAATTCTCCCGTATATCTCCTTTCAACATTGTGCCTTTCACCTTAAAGTTAAGCCCTCTAGTATTTGATATTTCTGTCCTATGAAAAAATATTCTGACTGTCTACCCTTTTTATGCCTCTCATAATTTTATTTTATCAGGTCTCCTCACAACTTCTGGCATTCCAGAGAAAACAATCCAAGACTGTCCAACCATTTCCTTCCAGTAATGGGGCGACCAGACTTGCAAATCATTCTTCTACATTCGCATATCGTTTTGCAAGCCACAAAAGTCCCAGCACTGATTCTTGGGGTACACCACTGGTCACAGACGCATTAAGAAAATCATTCTTCCACCACCACCCTCTCCCTCCAATCACCAAGCCAATTTGGGTCAATTTAGCCAGCTTGAGTCCATTTAGCCACTCTTTAATTTGTGGGAATATTTTTGTTGTTATTGTTCTAATTATCCATAACTTTATCTTGAGGTTCATAAAAAATGTGAAGATTTTGTAATCGAAACAAAATATTTCATTCTTAAATTGAGGCTGAGAATATTTAATAAGACTTCAGTAATTAGCGGGTCAGGCTTTTTTTTATTTCTGCAGGATGTCCGGTACATGTTTGGTGTTGTTGGTATCCCAGTCATTGAAATTGCAATGGCCGCCCAGGCTGCCGGAATAAAGTACATTGGAATGAGAAATGAGCAAGCTGTAAGTAGAATAATGGTTTACTTTGTCTTTCCCCCGAATACAGAATTCTCAAAGCCAGGAACTAGGATGTTTTACTGGCCCTTTGTTTTTCTATCTAAACAGGCTTGTTATGCGGCTTCTGCGGTGGGATATCTAACAGGAAGGTTAGTTTCTTGATGCTTCACTTTTAATTTTGTGGTCATGTTGTGGTCAGCACATTAATTTACATTTATATGTGAGTCCCTGCCATTGAAAGGTGATTGTAATTCATGTTTTGTTTCAGGCCAGGAGTTTGTCTTGCGGTCTCTGGGCCAGGCCTTATTCACGCCCTAGGAGGAATGGCAAATGCAAACATGAACTGCTGGTAACTTTAGTACATTGTTGTAGCACAAGTGAATATTTCAGTTTGTTCTGCATAGCTTTAAGTTGACCGTGGTAAAGTTTAATGGATTTATGTGGCAAGTATTTTTACACAGAGAGTACCTGGAACGCTCTGTCAGGGGAGGTGGTGGAAGCAGATATGATAGCAGTGTTCAAGAGGCATTTCGACAAACACAGGAATTGGTTGGGAATTAAGGAATTCAGACCATGTGCAGGCAGATGTGCAGATCAAATTGGCATCACTCAACACAGTCATGGTTCCTGTGAAAAATCCCTTTCCCGTGCTGCACTGTCCAAAAACCACAAAAGAAGGTTGCAAAAATAGTAATCTTTAATTGAATGTGCTTGTGTCTTTAATGGACATTGTTTTTGCTCTAGTAACCCTGCACAGCTCGGAGAATAAACCTGTATTCATTTGGGGTCTCTATAAATCACCTTCATAGTGGTTGGTGTATTACCAAATAAGTAATTTTGGAGAATAATGGTTGATGGAATTATCCTGATTTAGGTTCATTTTTTGTGTTGTTGTTATAATGAACATGAAATACGAAGCTTCAGTTTTTGAGTTGTAATAGACGATGCTTCCAGTTGACACTCTTTGACTGTCCTGACCCGAAACGTCGGCTGCCCATTTCCCTCCACAGATGCTGTCTGACCCACTGAGATCCTCCAGCTCTTTGTTTTCTTGCTCAAGATTCAAGCATCTGCAGTCTCTTCTGTGTCTCCTATCCTTTTCCATACCTATTATAAAATTAATATTATGGTCACAGGTCCCAAAATGCTCCCCCCACTACCACTTAATGTACCTACATTGACTTATTTCTCAAGAGGCTAGCTATTGATTCTTCTCTAGCTCATTCTGATTGAGAAAATCTTCCTGAATACAGTTAGCAAATTCCACCATTTAAGCCCTCAGTACTATGGCAGCCCTAGTCAACAGTTGGGGATTTACAGTGGTTTGTAAAGGTAAAAATACCCTAATGGGACTTACAGTGGCTTGCAAAAGTATTCATACCCCTTGAACTTTTCCACATTTTGTCATGTTACAACCACAAACGTAAATGTATTTTATTGGGATTTTATGTGATAGACCAACACAAAGTGGCGCATAATTGTGAAGTGGAAGGAAAATGATACATGGTTTTTAATTTTTTTTATAAATAAAAAACTGAAAAGTGTGGCGTGCAAAAGTATTCAGCCCCCTTTATTCTGATACCACTAAATAAAATCCAGTGCAAACAATTGCCTTCAGAGGTTACCAAATTAGTAAATAGAATCCACTTATGTGTAATCTAATCTCAATATAAATACAGCTGTTCTGTGACGGTCTTAGAGGTTTGTTAGAGAACATTAGTGAACAAACAATGTTCCTTGGGCATCGTGAAGCCCAAGGAACACACCAGATAGGTCAGGGATAAAGTTGTGGAGAAGTTTAAAGCAGGGTTAGGTTATAAAAAAATATCCCAAGCTTTGAACATCTCATGGAGCACTGTTCAATCCATCATCCGAAAATGGAAATGGTATGGCACAACTGCAAACCTACTAAGACATGGCCGTCCGCCTAAACTGACAGTCCAGGCAAGGAGAGCATTGATCAGAGAAGCAGCCAAGATGCCCATGGTAACTCTGGAGGAGCTGCAGAGATCCACAGCTCAGGTGGGAGATTCTGTCCACAGGACAACTATTAGTCGTGCACTCCACAAATCGGGCCTTTATGGAAGAGTGGCAAGAAGAAAGCCATTGTTGAAACAAAGCCATAAGAAGTCCCGTTTGCAGTTTGCCACAAGCCATGTGGGGGACACAGCAAACATGTGGAGGAAGGTGCTCTGGTCTGATGAGACCAAAATTGAAGTTTTTGGCATAAATGCAAAACACTATGTGTGGTGGAAAACTAACACTACACATTACCCTGAACACACCATCCCGACTGTGAAACATGGTGGTGGCAGCATCATGCTGTGGGGATGCTTTTCTTCAGCAGGGACAGGGAAGCTGGTCAGAGTTGATGGGAAGATGGATGGAGCCAAATACAGGGCAATCTTGGAAGAAAACCTGTTAGAGTCTGCAAAAGACTCGAGACTGGGGTGGAGGTTCACTTTCCAGCAGGACAACAACCCTAAACATACAGCCAGAGCTACAATGGAATGGTTTAGATCAAAGCATATTCATGTGCTAGAATGGCCCAGTCAAAGTCCAGACCTAAATCCAATTGAGAATCTCTGGCAAGACTTGAAAATTGCTGTTCACAGACACTCTCCATCCAATCCGACTGAGCTTGAGCTATTTTGCAAAGAAGAATGGGCAAAAATTTCAGTCTCTAGATGAGCAAAGCTGGTAGAGACATACCCCAAAAGAATTGCAGCTGTAATTGCAGTGAAAGGTGGTTCTACAAGGTATTGACTCAGGGGGGCAGAATACTTTTGCATGCCACACTTTTCAGTTTTTTATTTGTAATAAAATTTGGAAACCATGTATCATTTTCCTTCCACTTCACAATTATGCACCACTTTGTGTTGGTCTATCACATAAAATCCTAATAAAATACATTTACGTTTGTGGTTGTAACGTGACAAAATGTGGAAAAGTTCGAGGGGTATGAATACTTTTGCAAGCCACTGTAAATTCATCCTTTATTACAACCCTATTAATCTGGTTGCTATCTGTGACCTCCCTACATATTTTTTCCTGTAACTGCTTATTGGGATGGTCTGAAACAATTCCATCACAGTGATCATTCCCTACTTATTTCTCAATTCCAATCATGTAGTTCACTGGATGATCCCCCAGGAGTATCTCTCCAAGTACCATGATGACATTCTCTCTGATCAGAAACACCTCTACCACTCCTGTGGCAATTGTATCTTTGACCATTGACCATTGACTGTCCTGTTCGTCTCTCAGCCAAGTTTCTGTAATAGCTATAATATCACTTTATTTAGTTCATCTGCCTTACCTGTCATGTCTCCTGTACTGAAATAAATGCAGTTTAAATCATTAGACCTCACTCGCTCCCTGCCGTATTCCTGTCTACCTTGCCTACTGAACTTACTTGCATTAACTTCTGTATGTGCTTCAAACTTTGCAACTGCCTCGCTCCTAGTTTGGCTTCCACCTCCCTGTCGGACTAGTCTTAACCCTCTAGAATAGCTCTAGCATATTTCCCTAGCTGGAAACCGCCCCCCCCCCCCGCAGGTCAGGTGCAACCTGTCCTTCTTTACAGGTCACCTTTGTCCCAGAACAAGTCCCAATGGTCCTTTTAAAACATTTATTGAACTTGTTTATCGTGTCATCTATGAGTGCTGTGTTTACAGACCTGTTATGCTGCTGCAAGTAAGAATTTCATTGTTCTGATTTTGGTACATGTGATAATAATTATTTTTTTCCTACGCTCACTGGTACGTGGCACTGGAAGTAGTCCTGTGTTTACTACCTTTGAGGTCGTGCCTTTTAATTTCTTGCATCACTCTGCAGGAGCTCATCCCTTTTTATGCCTATGTCATTGGTACCAATATGTACTTCAACCTCTGGCTGCTCATGCTCCCCCTTGAATATTTTCCACAACCGCTGATAGATATCATTGACCCTACCACCTCCTTCGAACTTTTGGTTCTCCTATCACTACAGCTCTCCTTTTCCCCAGCCTTCCCTTCTGTCCTCCAAAGCCTGTCATGATATCAAAGACCTGGCTGCTGATGCTGCTCTCCCTTGGAAGGCCACCCCCCCCCCCTCCCCCCGTAAACAAATAATAACCACATTGAAGCAATGGCAAAGAAAGCACGGCAATGCCTCTACTTACTTAGCAGACTTAGGAGATTTGGCATGTCCCGAATAACCCTAACCAACTTCTATAGGCATGTCGTAGAAGGATGCATCACAGCATGGTTTGGGAACAGCTTATCAGGATGCATCACAGCATGGTTTGGGAACAGCTGCACCCAAGACCAGAAAGATTGCAGAGTTCTGTATGTAGCCCAGATCATCAGGAAAACCAACTTCCTTTCCATGGACTCCACCAACACTTCACACTGCCTCAGAAAGGCCACCAGCATAATCGAGGAACAGTCTTGCCCATGTCACTCATGCCACTCCACTCTCTCATTAGGCTTAAGGTACATTTTTGTTAGAGTTAAAAATTTAAAAAAAAGATTTATTGTGTAAAGTTTTTCTTCTCCAATTACAACAGCTAATTATGACTAAAATCAGCGTATTACTAAAATAATGCAGGATGCATCAATGGTAATCACCAGAAAGTGACCTTCAATACAGTAGTAAATTGTGCTTGTGAGTCGTGCTATCATGTAACATTGGCCTGTATGAATAGCTAATACACTTGTGGTGCTTTCACCATTGTGAATGTGAAGGAAAGGTAATGCAAAATCACAAAGAAAGAAAGTTTGTTCCCTGAATAGAATTTTGAAACTCTTCTGGAGAAAGTTATTCACTCCATTGTGTGAGTTTGTTGAACTTCAACTTCGAATCACTTGATTGTGTTTCCAACTATTTTAATTTATTTAAAATGTGTACATTAATGCCCCTCTAACTTCACTCTCATAAGTTAAGAGTGCATGCATTAACTCTTGCATAAAACAGGAATGTTAATGTTACGTGGAGTGTCCTGGTAAAAAACGCCCCTCATGAAATGGAACGGATGTACTCTAGACTGGAGTTCACCATGTCCTAGGTGAAAGAATGGCAGTTCACTGTTATCCTGTCCAGACCTATTTTCTATCCACATACGAATGAATGAATGAATGAATATGTTTATTAGCCAAGTATTCACATACAAGGAATTTGCATTGGTGCTCCGCCCGCAAGTGACAACATGACATACAATGACAGTTAGGAATGATACATAAAACATTAAACATTAATAATAAAACAATATTGATTGAACATATGAATTAACCAAAATACCAGAGGAAAAGTATATTGCTTTTAAAATAAAACCCCAGAGCAAAAGAATACATTCAGTATTGCAATGACATATGATTCTACCTAGAATAAAACCAGTTCACCTATGAAATTGGCATGTAAATACAGACTGATTTTGTTTCTCTGGCTCTTTGAATTGGACTGATACAACAAGGAAACAGGTTATTCAGCCCAAATCATGAAGACCAAGATGCCCCATCTTGCGTCCCATTTTCCCACGTTTGGTCCATGTCCCTCTAAATCTTTCCTGTCTACTAGTCAGACAGTTGATGTCCAAGGGTCTTTTAAATGTGATAATATCTGCCTCAACTACCTCCCCAGGCAGCTCATTTCACATCTCACCACCCTCTGAGTGTAAAAGTAGTCCCTCAAACCCTTCTCACCTTAAATACATCTCTTCTCTACCCTGGGTGAAAGACTCTGTGCATTCATCCCATCTATTCCCCTCATGATTTTATACACCTCTATAAGATCACCTCTCAACCTCCTGCAATCCATGCCAAAAAGTCGTAGCCTGCTCAACCTCTCCTGATAACTCAGCCCCTCATACTTCTAAATCTTTTCTGCACTCTGCAGCTTAAAGCACCCGTAGTCAGGATCAAACCCGGGTCTCTGGTGCTGTGAGACTCGAAGTTTCTACATTCCAATTGCTAACTAGAAAGTTGTTTATTATCTTTAATTTGTGTCACAACTTGTACATATTTCAATTTGAAGAAATATCTTAGAAATTGAAGTGATAAATTGAATTGATGTCACCTAAAACCATTACATATTAATTCTTTTGAAGACTACATAATTTGGAAGAGCACTGCAGTCGGCATGATTAGGTACCAATAGTTGATATTTGGTTATTTTTTAAAACACAATTTAATGTCTTTCAGGCCTGTAATTGTCGTAGCAGGATCATCTGACAAAAATCAGGAAACAATGGGTGCTTTTCAGGAGTTTCCACAGGTTTGTAAAACTTGTAATCTCTTTACGATTATGATAAATTTCCTTTGCTTATTTTGGGATGTTTGAAGTTGCTGAAATCACTACTTGTTTGCTGTTCACATTTTGAGATACCTCATTAACTTCAGTTTGACTGAATGGTGTGTCATTCACGCCTTTTGAGTTTAGATAAAATAATCTGAAAATTCAGCAAAATGTGGAAATTAATATAATTTGCCCTTTGATAGCAGTTTAGTTATACCGTCTGCTGCTAAGTTAGGCCATTTCAAATTGTAATGTGTTTTCTTGTTTAATCAATCTACTTGATAAAATTGTTTGGCATTTTTTCATTGTCCATTATTCCAATAGATGATGCCATTGGCTTAATGTACTTTACGTGGCTCTTCCTGCTGTGGATCAGTTGTCACGGTCTCATCTTCGAATCAGATTGTTGGAAAGTTTTTGAAAAGTATCAAACACTTAAGATTTCTCTCCACTAATTCTATTTTACTTCACGCTTCCTTGGAAAGCAGACAGCATATCAAAGAGGGTACACAAAATGCTGGAGAAATCAGCGGGTGCAGCAGCATCTATGGAGCGAAGGAGATGGGTAACGTTTCGGGCCGAAACCCTTCTTCAGACTGATGGGGGATGGGGGGAGGCGGGGGGAAGAAAGGAAAAAGGAGAAAGGAGGAGGGGGAGCCCGAGGGCTGAGGGAGAGGTGGGAAGGGGAGGAGACAGCAAGGGTCAACAGAATTGAGAGAATTCAATGTTCATGCCAAGAGGATGCAGACTCCCCAAGCGGAATATGAGGTGCTGTTCCTCCAATTTGCATAATCAAAGATTTGTCCCAACCCGGTCAATCCTTCTTCTCCATGCTCCTGTCCAGCAGAAGGTACAGAAGCTTGAAAGCATACACCACCAGACCCAGGAACAGCTTCCTCCCTTCTACTATCAGCTATGGAGGACATTGGACATTGTCTATGGAACTGATGCACTATAATGCTGAGAATTATATTCTGTACCCTTTGCTCTAATTTGAGTGATTTGATGGTATTTATGTATTTTATCATCTGACCTATTTGGATAGCATGTAAAACAAAGCTTTTCGCTCTCCCTTGGTACACGTGACAATAATAAACTTAAACCTAGACACAAATTCTGAATGTGGGAAATCAGATGGAGGGCAATCCTCACAATATGTCTGTGTAACAATGTGTGCTCTTTGGTGGCACCTGGTGGCTTACAGAGGAGCTGCAGGCTGTCCAAAAAAATTAAATTACTGCACTAATAGAGTGGATAGAGTATTTTCATTCTGAGTGCCACCAGCACATATTTTGGGATAATTCTGCATGATTTTTTTTCCAAGAAGGCGCCAGCAGCTCGTGTGTTTCTTTCTGCTTTTTGTTATTTTCAGTATGTATTATGTCTCTCGGTATGTTTTATGTGTGTGTGTGTGTGTGTGGGGGGGGGGGGGGGGGGGGGAAGGGAACTGTTTCAGTCACTTATCTAGATGGAGATATGACTTTTCCCCTCATTTTTGCCCCCCTCGCTGCCTATCAACTGGATTGGTGCGGCCTTTCCGACCGGAGACCGGCCCAGAGCTTCAGCAGCAGGCGCAGTGTGGTCTTTAACATCGCTGAGCTGTGATCCTTTGGCGAGGATCGCTAGTTTTGGAGCTCCAACCGCAGGGGCCTGCTGACTTTAACACCGTGGAGCTCGGTATGTGGAGCTTCTGACCGCAGGCACGGCGCGACGTTAACATCGCGGAGCTGCCTGAAGAAGTGCTTCGACCGTGGGGGCCTGTGGACTTGGCACCATGAAGCCGTGATCTCCGGTAGGAAGCGGCCGATTCGGGAATTCCAAGACGCGGAGTGTTCCGATCTGTCCCGAGGTCGGAGTCTCGATCATCCCGTCGAGAGAGCCTGTACGTAGAGGCGACTGCGGAGAGTTCAGGGCCCTGACCATGGGTGAACAGGAGGAAGATTGACTGGTCTTTTGTGCCTGTCATCACAGTGGGAAGTGCTGGTTCCACTGTGGTGGATGTTTATGTTGAAATGTTTATGTTATGTTCTTTCTTTCCTGCTCGGAGAGAACTGCACATCCGCCAGCTTACGTATGAGTAAAACTGCATCATGATGAATGGCCAACACAACACCTGGGTTTGAGCCACTGATTATACTATATCAACTCTCTGGTCAGAGCTAGCACGCTAGCTGGGAACGGAAGAGAGTGGCAGGACATCATGAAGCAGATGGCACCACTCAACACCGAGTTGGAGTGAGTACCTTACATAGATAGATAGAATCCTGCAGGAACCACTTTGTAAAGTGCCTTTAAGACAATAAGACATAGGAGCAGAATTAGGCCATTCAACCCATCACGTCTACTCAGCCATTCAATCATGGCTGATATATTTCAAGGTTTCAATGTGAATTTATTGTTACATGTACCAATTAAGGTAAAGTGAAATTCAGATTTCCATACAGTCATATCAATGATGAGCAACAAGACACCCAAATACATTTTTAACATCCACCACACCGACTCCCCCACATTCCTCATTGTGATGGAAGGCAAAAAAAAGTTCAATCTTCTTCCCTTCTTTGTTCTCCTGTGGTTGGGACACTCGTACCTTCCGTTGTTGGGGCGATCTTGGCTCCCACTGCCGGCGGTTGTGCCCTCTGCGTCGGGGCGATCTCAGTTCCCCGCGCCGGGCGATCGGACACCCGAGTCAGGGCTGGTCGAACCTCCTGCGGCTTTGGAGCTTCCCGACATCAGTCTCTACCCGGGACTGCGAGCTCCTCAATGCTGAAATCCGCAGGCCGCGGTTGGAGTATCAATCCCAGGCAAGGGATCGCAGGCTCTGATGGTAAGTCCACAGCCCCGCCGCCGGGCTCAAAATCAGTCTCTAGCAAGGTCGCCAGCTCCATGATGTTAGGCCGCAGAGCGACCGGAGATACGATCCGGAAAACAAATATCGCATCTCCGGCAAGATAAGGGATTGAAAAATAGTTTCCCCCCACCCCCCACATAAAACAAACCAAAGAACATTAATACATACTTTTTAAAACACACTAAAAATAATTTAAAAAGACGGACAGACTAGGCGAGGCTGCCATGGCTGATGGCGCCTCCCTCAACCCCATTCTTCTGCTTTCTCACCATAACCTTTGCCCTTCCTAATCAGGAACCTATCAATCTCTGCCTTAAACATACCCAAAGAATGTTGATTCCGCATGTTCATCTTAAATTCTATCGTGTATTGTGTTCTTTTTAATCTGTATGGCTGTATGGTGACTCAAATTTCACTGTACCAATTGATGCATGTGACAATAAATGTAACTTGAACTTGAATTGCTCCCCACTGCCATCTATGGCAATGAATTTCATAGATTCACCACTCTCCGGCTAAAGAAATTCCTCATCTCCATTTTGAATTTATATCCTGTAGATCAAACAGTATTGTTGATTTGATCCGTGTCTGGTTTTGCTGCTGATGACCTGATCCATATCCATGTCAGGTTTTCCACACCACCACCTAGTGGCATGCGGGCAGCCATGCTGGTTGGTTCTACTTACGACTCGGAGCCTACAGTACTCATTTAGATGGTCTCTGTATCTATTCTAATTAAAGTATTTGTTATGATATATAACAACTATGTATTAATAGCACTTTGCACATGGTGTCAGAAGTGGGATAACATTGCGGTCGACGACACAGAATCGCAAACTATATGGTTGATCCCCGAGGTGGCACGGCAGCTTCACAATACCGACTGTATTAACCTCGCTTCCCCATATGCGAGAAGAGTAACATCGCTGGGTTTTAATAGCTCTGCCTTCCTCAGACGATTAAGCTGTTCCCGAGACAAAACATTGCATTTCGCTCCAGTGTCAATTTTCATCTCGATCCATTGTTTATTGTTAAGGTGGCCATTGGCTCAACTATTCTGCACATTTTGGGCGATTATAGAATGTGCCTGCAGAACAATTCCATCGACCTCTGGCCTCTCGTTCATGCTGCTATCGGACAAATCTGACGGGGGCGCAGCCTGCAGCAAATGTATGTGCTGCTTTGTCTGCTCTCTGTTAGGTCGGGATCTGCAATATCTCCAGAAATGGTTTAGCCTCTTGCACTGATGGCAGACTTGACCAAAGGCAGGACACTTCTCTCTCTTAGCCAAATGCACACCGCCACAGTTATTACATTCTTGAATAAAACGAGCCGCAGGATAATTAAACTTTCTCTGCCTTGTTAATTCTTGCCTGGGTTTACTGGGAGATAAGGCCTGAGCGCTGACCTTGCGCTCTCTGCTCCTGCCTTTGTTGCCTTGGAAATGGAGCGAGCATGCTATCAACCTCTATACTGGAATATATACTATCTACTCCCACGTTGGAATATTGTGCCCCAGTGAGCGTTTGAGCATTGCGAATTGACAAGCTCGTAAATCTCACAGACCGCTTCAGCTCTATCGAGAGTTATTGCAGGATCGCGGACGAGCTTTCTTCTTAACTTGTCACTAAGAAGACCATGCACCAACAGGTCTCTATTAAATTTGTCTTTGAGTTTTTTTTTATAACACATACCAACGATTCAATAGTTTCACCATTCTGGCATCTTGAGAAAAAACTTCACACATTTAATGAGTGGATTAGCTTGAGGGTCACACAATCTTTCTTTTGAGACACTCATCTTGAGGTTGGGCCATCTGGACATCATTTCAATGTCCAGTCTAACTAGCCTTTCATTACATGATTGATTTTAATGAGATCCTTCCTCATCCGTGTAAACTCCGGTGAGTACTGGCCCAGAGGCTTTAAACGTTCCTCTTATGTTAACTAAAGTATCCTCGGGATATTCGTCTCAATGTATTCTGAAATGATCTACTTACCACTTTTAAGATGTGATAGATATGAAGTTATACAGTGAATGGTTTGATAGTTATCAATTTTTTGTTTAGCTAGTGCTTGAAGTCTATAGTCAGGATTTCATATGCTTTTTAACAATCATTAAGGGAAGTTAACTTAACAAGGTTCAGGTAACAATTGCTTATTTATGTTGAAGTAATATTTAGTGAATGTGGGGTGGAGGCATGTAGGCGGTACTGGTTCTTGAAAAGGACGTAATTCTATTGGCATTAACCATCCTTAAATAAAAACATCAGCAAATTATTATGAGCACTGTGCACTTGTAAATATTTCTCTCTTCCATGCGTGCATTCCAGACTGCAGGATGCAAACCGTTTTGTTGATGTACAGGTTCTGAAAGTCGGGGCATTCTGTGCTCCTAAGTAATTTGAGAAAAAAAATCTTCTTCCATGTACCTATAACATCTATTTTCAAACTCTCAAACCTGCATCATGACAAGCTTTTGCTCTACCTCTACTCTTTATTAACCGGCTTCACATTTATTTTGGCAGGTTGAGGCATGCAGACTTTACAGCAAATTCTCAGCTCGACCAAGCAGCTTGGAAGTTCTGCCTGTCATTATTGAAAAGGTAATTTGGAATTCAAAGGGGATGGTAGGTAAGATATCCTGTTCGTTGAATATTATGCCGTTTTTAAAAAAAAATGTTGGAATGGGTGTTCAACCTTCTGCTATGTGTGGAACAGGAAGAAAATTGTTGTGGTAATGTCCATGTACTCCAGAGATGCTGCCTGACCTGCTGAGTCACTCCAGCAGGTTGTGTCTTTGTTTGTAGTTTGGCATTTGCAGTTCCTTGTGTCTACTTTTTTACTGTTACTTGTGTAATATTCCACCTTGCATATGAAGGGTGTGAGGGTATGGACACAGGTTTGAAGCCAGCTTTAACAATCTCTAACCTATTATGAGTTGAGGCCAGAGATTTTACTAGTCCCTTTCCCTCAAGTAGCTGCCACCTTTAATTTTTATTGTTATTCATTGCCTTCACTTCAGACCTGTTTCTCCCATCATTTTCTGTACTCATATGATCATCTTGCTGACCCCTCCAGAACAATATCCTTTCCTCAGTCCTGACCATCATGCCCACATCCTCGCTTCACCACATGATCCTCTCCCTAATACAATTGTCAGCAGATCATGAAAGAAAGGCATAACTTGCAACAACCTTGGGCCTAGTGTATGGTGGATATTGGAGGTCTTTATATGGACCAGTGAAAGAATAACCTTACTGGCTAGTATTTGAGCACCTGATAGAAATGGACAGAACTGAATGAATGCATGAGCAAAAAAAGTTCATACTGTGAGCAGAACTTGTTATTAATCGTCTAAAATAAAATTGCCTCTAAAAATTATTTCAAATGCTATCCTTAAAGGTTATCACCTATGATTATTAAACACTTTTATTAAAGTAAGAGGGGGGAAGTTCCTTTCCCCACATTTACAAGTGGAGGAATTCCTGCAATTGTTGATTGCGAACAAGAAATGTGTTTTGTGGTGGATATTTTGATACTGTCCTGAGCAACAGGAATATGTGTTTATGTGGTCCAAAACAAGCGGGGTATGTATCTCGGTAACGATAAGCAATTTTATCAGGTTTTTGCATTAAACGCACACAGTCTTCAGCTACAGGGAGCAGAATTCATTACGCTTTGAGTCATAGAGTCATACTGCATGGAAACCCATATTTGCCCATGTTTGGCCCATATCCCTCCAAACCTTTCCTATCCATGTACCTGTCCAAATGACATATAAATGTTATTATTGTACCTGCCTCAACTTAAAAAAAAAACATATGCACAAAATAAACTTATAACCATGTATATGGGAAAAAGGTGTGCTAATATGTACAATGACTTTAGTGCGGTACTGAGGGAATTCTGTGGCTGCGGACATAGCACCTTTCAAATGATGTGCTGTTTATCTGTCATGTGGGTTTGTTAGAAAGACTATATCGAAACCACGTAGTGGAGTTAACGTCCACACGTTAACACATAGATGTCCTGACCTGTTCCCCTCCCCCTTCAATATTTTTTCATCAGCAGATTTTCTGTTTCGTGCTGCTTCTGGGAATTTGCTTTATACAAATTAACTGCCACATTTTCCACATTCAAGTAGTGGCTACACTTCAGAAGTGATTGTCTGTAAAGTGTTTCATGGCGTTCCGCGGTCATGATCTGTGCTATGTATATGCGCATCATTATTTTTTTCTCTTTACCATCAAATGTCATTGTAATTTTTTTTAAAGGCAGTTAGAAGTAGCATCTATGGACGTCCTGGAGCTTGTTATGTTGATATCCCTGGTGATATGGTGACTTCAAAAATCCACACTGCATCACTGAGGTAAGTGTGCGTACCAAGATGACTCATCGTTGGTCATTAATTTTAGAAATTTAATTGAATCAGTGATTCTGTTTGTTGAACAGAAATTGTTGGAGATACTTAGCAAGTCGGTCAGCCTCTGCAGAAAGGAAAACGGTTAACAATTCTGGTTGCTAATTTTTCATCAGAACTGGAAAAGTAAAAAATCAGTCTTAAGGAAGGATCCGAACCCAAAACTTGGGGTGGGAGATTGCAACCTTCACGTGGTCCGTCATGTTTCGACGAATGCAATCAACCCGGTGTGCACAATCAAATAAGATCAAATAGAACAAATTGTCGTACAACTGTAGGCTGTGCACGCCATACGCAAGAAGAAGAAGAACCCAAAACTTCACCTATCGAAAACAAACTTATTTTAATTTGCAGAAAGGTAATGCAAACACAATGCATTTGCCCACCTGGAGGAAAATTGATTCTCTTAAAATTGATTCTATTTTCTAATGGATGGGGCCAGGGCAGGATGGAACATCAGCAGGGCAAAGTGCCGATTTAGGATTGTGTTTTGCAATGTTTGTTCTTGTTAACCGGTTATCTGGCTGTGATTTTTCATCCAATACAGAGGAAATCATTGAACATTGATTTGGTTTTCAAGTTGCAGTGGATTGATAATTTCTGGTCCTGTGGTCAAGGATACCACGATGAGTCACCTTAACACTCGAGAAGATTGCAGGGCCACATCAGCGTGTTTCACTGCAGCAGTTTTTAAATCTTCTGAGAATCAGAAAAGTGGACAGGGCTTGAGAAGTAGCAAAGAACGATCATTTAATGGTCTATGATGTTCTGGGAATTTGCAAATAAAGCTCAACTACTTAAGTCGAAATGAATATCTGCAGATTTCCAGTGTAATATTGACTTTTACACTTTTACTCATTTTACTCATAGTCATTTTGTTATAGTAAACTTGCCAGCCGTAAAATATCAGGAATATTAGCTGATGAAGGTGCTGATCTCATTGGAGCATGTTTTGCAGTTTTAAAATGTCTGTATTTTTCCAAGTTAGAGTTACCCACATTTATTTAATCCACTGTTTTACAAAGCAGTCCTGAACCAAAAACGTTTTGTTTCGGCTTTTACGGGAAAGTTGATTGACCTTAATTAATCATAAGGCTGTAAATGATTATCAGTTATGTAGGTGAATGTAATTGATATGATAAACCGTTCATCTATGAAACTATAGTGAATGCAGTATTGATATTGAAGCATATCACATGTTTCCAGATGATCAGAGACAGAATAATCCATAAAATTGCCTTTCTCTCTTAGAACAGTTCCATGTTGTTCCAGTCCTCCATTGGGCACAGCGGATCCCACAGCAGTGAGGGAGGCAGCTTTGATCATAAAAAATGCCAAGAGGCCCCTTGTTGTTGTTGGAAAAGGTATGGATGGCCATCAAAGAAGTAGTCTTTAAATGACAAGATTTGGAATCTCTAGAGAGAGAGAGAGAGAGAGAGAGAGAGAGAGAGAGAGAGAGAGAGAGAGAGATTTATTGTCACATGCACCAATGGGTACAGTGAAATTTGGGGTCCCATACAGCCATACGACTAAAAAAAGAACAAAACACAATATTATTTTAACATAAATATCCCCTGCACAGCGGAATCAAAGTTTCCTACTGTGAGGCCCAAAGTTCAGTCATCCTCCTCTTTGATGTTCTTTGATGTTCTCTATCTGACGTTTCACAATGTTGAAGCATATAGAAACATAGAAAATAGGTGCAGGAGGAGGCCATTTGGCCCTTCGAGCCAGCACCGCCATTCGTTGTGATCATGACTGATCATCCCCTATCAATAACCCTTGCCTGCCTTCTCCCATATCCCTTGACTCCACTAGCCCCTAGAGCTCTATCTAACTCTCTCTTCAATCCATCCAGTGACTTGGCCTCCACTGCCCTCTGTGGCAGGGAATTCCATAAATTCACAACTCTCTGGGTGAAAAAGTTTTTTCTCACTTCGGTCTTAAATGACCTCACCTTTATTCTAAGATAGTGGCCCCTGGTTCTGGCCTCACCCAACATTGGGAATATTCTAGCTTGTCCAGTCCTTTTATAATTTTATATGTTTCTATAAGATCCCCCCCTCATCCTTCTAAACTCCAGTGAATACAAGCCAAGTTTTTTCAATCTTTCCTCATATGACAGTCCCGCCATCCCAGGGATCAATCTCGTGAACCTACGCTGCACTGCCTCAATCACAAGGATGTCCTTCCTCAAATTAGGAGACCAAAACTGTACACAATACTCCAGATGTGGCCTCACCAGAGCCCTATACAACTGCAGAAGAACCTCTTTACTCCTATACTGAAATCCTCTTGTTATGAAGGCCAACATTCCATTAGCTTTATTCACTGCCTGCTGTATCTGCAAGCCAACTTTCAGTGACCGGTGTACACCCAGGTCTCGCTGTACCTCCCCCTTACCTAACCTAACCCCATTGAGATAATAATCTGCCCCCTTGTTTTTGCTGCCAAAGTGGATAACCTCACATTTAATCTATATTATACTGCAACTGCCACGCATCTGCCCACTCACTCAATCTGTCCAGGTCACCCTGCAACCTCCTAACATCCTCTTCACAGTTCACACTGCCAATCAGCTTTGTGTCATCTGCAAACTTGTTAAGTGTTGCTCCTAAATTCCCTCTTCCAAATCATTAATATATATGGCATACAGCTGCGGCCCCAACACCGAGCCTTGCGGCACTCCACTCGCCACTGCCTGCCATTCTGAAAAGGACCCGTTCACTCCTACTCTTTGCTTCCAGTCTGCCAACCAATTTTCTATCCATGTTAACACCCTACTCCCAATACCATGTGCTCTCATTTTAGTCACCAGTCTCCCGTGCGGGACCTTATCGCAGGCTTTCTGAAAGTCTGGGTACACTACGTCCACTGGCACCCTTTCATCCATTTTACTTGTCACATCCTCAAAAAATTCCAGAAGATTAGTCGAGCATGATTTCCCTTTCATATATCCAAGTTGACTTGGACTAAGCCTTTTACTGCTATCCAAATGCCCCATTATTACCTCTTTAATAATTGACTCCAGAATCTTTCCCACCACCGAAGTCAGGCTAACTGGTCTGTAATTCCTCGTTTTCTCTCTCGCTCCTTTCTTGAAAAGTGGGATAACATTAGCTATCCTCCAATCCACAGGAACTGATCCTGAATCTATTGAACATTGGAAAAGATCACCAATGCGTCCACTATTTCTAGAGCCACCTCCCTGAGGACCCTGGGGTGCAGACCATAAGGTCCAGGGGATTTATCATCCTTCAATCCCATTAGCCTACCCAATACTATTTACCGCCCAATGCAAATTTATTTCAGTTCCTCCACCCCCTTAGATCCTCTGTCCTCCAGTACATCTGGGAGATTGTTTGTGTCTTCCTTAATGAAGACAGATCTGAAGTACCTATTCAACTCTTCTGTCATTTCCTTGTGCCCATAATAATTTCACCCGTGTCAACCTTCAAGGGACCCACATTTGACTTTGCTACTCTTTTTCCCTTAACATATCTAAAAAAGCTTTTACTGTCCTATATATTGCTGGCCAGCTTCGCTTTGTACTTCATCTTTTCAGCCCGTATTGCCCATTGTGTTTCCTTCTGTTGTCCTATGAAAGTTTCCCAATCCTCTGGCTTCCGGTTACTCTTTGCTGTGTTATACATGAGATAAATCAGATTTGTTGGTATTTGGGAAGAATTTGTATGAAACCAATAGAATTTTGAGAAGTTCAAAACACCCAGCAAAATTGGTGTAAGGTAACTACCCTTCTGAACAGTAGGTGGCAGCAGCATTCTGGGTTGTACACTGCAGTGTGCAGAGCCTTACAGCAAGGACTATGAAATCAACAACATTATTTCTGTTGCTCTGTGCATCTATGTTTAAAGGCGTAGGGGATTCCAGTCACATGCTGGGGAGAGTCATAGAGTCATACAGAGTGGAAACAGGCCCTTCAACCCAACTTGCCCACACCGGCCGACATTTACTAATCCCACCTATCTGCATTAGGTCCCTCTAACCTGTCCTATCCATGTACCTGTCTAATTATTTCTTCATCGCTGCAAGAGTACCTGCCTCAACTACCTCCTCTGGCAGCTTGTTCCATACACCCACCACCCTTTTTGTGAAAAAATCACCCCTCAGATTGATATGTCAAACCATTGCAGAACATGGTTAGATTGAGATAAACATATCGATTTTATTTGATTTGCTGGAATTTGTGGATGATATCAGCATGTTGTAGCTGGATGGTGGAGTTGTCTACATGCCTTTTCTGCAATGCAAAATGATGACTGAATGTTGCTAGCCAGCAGCCCAGTCTTGTAAATAATACTTGATCCCACACGAGAAGGGTAAGGCTTACAGAAGCAGATATGTAGGCAAATCACAGATAGGTGTAGGAATAATAGGGTTGTGATAGAAATTGATTTTAATGTCCCCAATATTGTGCTATGGGATTAGATGGGGCAGAATTTGTTCAGTGTGTCCAGGTATGTTTTTGGTACTAGAGAGGTCATTCTAGAGAGGCAATACTTGACCTCTTCTTGGGAAATAAGGGAGGGCAAGTGACTGAGGTTTCAGTGGATGAGCACCTTTAGACCAGGCAATCGACTCTGGCATAAAGAAAATGCATTAGGTTCCTTGCAACAGTTCTCCTCCAAGCTCCTCCAATCCCCACCTTCCTGGTCATGCCTCCCTATACATCCCACACCCCATTTCATCTCCAGCACGCTACCTCACAATTGTAAGCCAGATCCTCGCCAGTCACTTCCTTAAAGGGCCTGTCCCACTTGGGCGGCATTTGCACGTCACGCAGGTGGTGCGCGAAGATTTTGTGAATCCCAGAATCCTGAGGCGCCGCACGTGACCGTGCGTCACTGCCTACGCCACCACGTCTCACCACGCGCCACGCCTGCATAATGCACAACGCGCGCATAACGCGTAAATGATGTCGCGTCGTGACGCGTAAATGACGCGCAAATAATGCCCAAGTGGGATAGGCCCTTAAGTCTGATCCTGGCCTCACCTCACCCATCAAGGGGTTTAGTTCAGTTTAGAGATATAGCACGGAAACAGGCTTTTTGGCCTATCAAGTCCGTGCTGACTCGTGATCCACGCACACTCGCACTATCCTACACACAAAGGACGATATACTATTTTTACGGAAGCCAAATTAACCTACAACCTTGTATATCTTTGGAGTGTGGGAGGAAACCATAGCACCCGGGGAAAACCCACCCAGTCACAGGGAGAAATTACCAACTCCGTACTGACAGCATTCTTAGTCAGGACTGAACCCGAGTCTCTGGCGCTGTAAGGCAGCAGGTCTACTGCTGCACCACTGCATCGCCCTAGTTAGCATTGGTTTGGTTTGGTTTATTGTCACATATACCAAGGTACGGTGAAAAGCTTTTTGTTGCGTTCTATCGAGGCAGTGAAAAGACTACATGATTACGATCGAGCCATTCTCAGTGTACAGATCATAGTTAGAGTAAGAAATTATGCTGTTAAAATTGAGGTTTAAAAGAGTGGAACGATTTTAATGAATGATCGCAGATCTGCTTCTGGGACCAGTACACAGGGAATCGTCCGATTTGTCACCATCATTGCTCCCTATCCGACTACAGCATCCCTTCTCACAGCCTCTCACGGTTCTCATCCCATGTTCTCATTCCCTGAAACTCCTGAACGTGCAACCCCCGCCCCACCTCTTCCTGAGTCCTGGAAAGATTCTGTTTTTGTGCATAAAGTCTACGATCTACTGTGAACCATGATTTGTGCCCCATGCTTTCGATGCACAAAAAAAAACAATCTACAGCACCACTGAGCTAATGCAGCCTTCCAGAGCACAGAAAAATGGAATAGCTCCAATTTTGGTAAAAAATGTTATATTGGTAGCATTCGCTCACGGAAACAACAATTTCTTTAATTTCTTGAAGGTGCAGCCTATTCCCATGCTGAGGAATGTATTAGGAAGCTTGTTGATGTCTGTGGGTTGCCATTTCTGCCCACTCCAATGGGGAAAGGTGTGGTGCCTGACGACCATCTACTCTGTGTCTCTGCAGCCAGATCCAGGTCAGTGTCTGAAACAAAGCTGATATGTTTATGAGTTTCAAAAGCAACTCGAGGCACATTCTGAACATTGAGCAAAGCATAAGACCTCTAATTTAGGCCAGTTCAATTTGCTGTGCATAGAATGTCTAATCCAAATTGTACACTTTATACACTAATATTGCCATCTTGTTGACTTTGCTAACAGGCTCATTGCCATTAAATTACTTTAGCCTTAATTGATCCATTCATATCACATTCACTGAACATATGCCCTTGCCATATGCCCACATCAAGCATGCCAGACTAATGCTATCTTTTGTAGAGGCTGTGAATTTGAGTCTGCAGATTCCCTCTGCCGTGTTTCAGAATTACAGTAGGGAGACTTCAGCTGCTCTCGAGGCTTGCTTCTCAGTTAGCTTTGCCAGATGGCGGGAATGTAGCTGATAGTTTGCTGTTGTACAAAGTCAAAAGTGCTAATGTTAAGCATAACATCATGGTTCAGCGATTCTTCAAACTTCTCATCGAGTCACAGTTATACAGCATGGGAACAGGCACTTCGGCTCAACCCGTCCATGCTGACCAAGTTGTCTGACTTGGCCTGTTATGAATATTGATTCCTTAACTTCAAGTAACCCTTGCATACCCACTCTCTCCGTCCCTCCCCCACCCTAGTTGCCATACTAGTTTTACTGTTGTCCTATTGAGTTCCACCATTTGTATAAATAGTTATCATCTACCTCACAGCCAACAATGGACCATTGTGGGTTCCTCCTTCCCTTGGTCATCATTCTTTTTTGCATATCTTTCATGTATTTGCTCTATTTACCTTCAATATCTCTCGTTTCCCATTCCCCTAACTCTCAATCTAAAGAAAGGTCTCCACCCGAAACATCACCTATTCCTTTTCTCCAGAGATGCTGCCTGACCCACTGAGTTACTCCAGCTTTTTGTGTCTATCTAAGTTCTCTAACAGAGCTGGTCTCACTTGCCTGCATCTTGTTCATATCCCTCCAAGCCTTTCCTATCCCTTATTTTCTGTGCAAGTGTTTTTAAATGTCGTAATTGTCTCTACCACTTCCTCTGTCAGCTTGTTCCAGGGCCCTACCATTTACTGTGTAAGTCCTGCCCTGGTGCAGCAGTAGAGTTGCCAGAGATCGAGGTTCAATCCCGACTATGAGTGCTGTCTGTATGGAATTTGTATGTTCTCCCTGTAACCGCATGGGTTGTCTCCAGGTGCTCCGATTTCTTCCCACATTCCAAAGACGCGCGTGTTTGTAGGTTAGTTGGCTTCTGTAAATTGTCCCTAGTGTGTCGAATTGAATTAGTGTACGGGTGATCGTTGGTTGGCGAGGACTCAGTGGGGCGAAGGGCCTGTTTCCACGTTGTAAACTAAACTAAACTGCAAAACCCTGCACTTATCTGAATTAAACTATATCTGCCATTTCACGGTCCATTGGCGTGGTTAATCATTAATCCATTATAATTGTAGATAACCACCTTCACTGTTCATCATACCACCAATGTTAATGTCACTGTGTAACTTGCCAACTGTGCCACCTACATTGACATACAAATTGATAATATAAATTTCCGACCTTCAAGCCAATTTTCTACCCAATTGACTTACTCACCCAGGTGGCTAAATGACCTTGTACTGGCTATAACCATTCCATAATTTCCCTCCGTGTGTTTGCTGTTGATTAGTAATAGTTGCTGTAATAATATTCACAATAGTCACCTGGTGAGGTCATTTGAATTTTGAATCTAGGACACTTGAAGAGAAAGTTTTGCGATTTATTGTGGAAATATCAATATTTGAATTTTCTAAAATGGATTTTTATTCATTAAAGTTTGATCTGCTGTCAAGCACCCTGGGCTGATTTTGCTGTAAACTGAAGTTTTCATAAATGTTAAAATGTTTTTAATTTTAAAATTTTGGTTGCTTTATTTTAAAATTATATGCATTGATATTTAAAAATTATATGCATTGATATTCCTTGGCAATAACTCATTTTAAGTACTGAATATGTAACTATTTACCGTATCACAATCTGTAGACTCTCACATTGATATATGTGTACAGACAACCGTCATCAGGACTAGATAGTGCAGCCTCCTGAGCATTTTGCATTAGTTTTTGAAAAAAAATCGTCTGTTCCCTAATAGTCATTTAGTGGAGTTCTTGATTAACTGCCTGAAGTCAAGGCTATAGCAATTCATCTGATCCAATTATATCCTCCCCTGTTTGTCAAACATTGAACGTTAAGGCACAAACATAACTCACTTTAGCTTTGCGCATGAGGGAACAGGCTATGCGAGATTTGGTATTGTGAAATAAGAAAGGGTTATTTAACGATCTGGAAGTTAAGGGGCCTTAGGGAAATGTGAACTATAGTTAGATAGAATTTTGTATAAGTATTGAAAGTGATTTAGTCGGATTTGAAACAATTCCTTTAAATCTAAATAAAGAAAACCTCAATGAATGAGGTGTGAACTGCCTCTGGTAGATTGTGATTATTTACTTTGCATTAAGATGTGAATAAACAAGCAATGGATAAGAGTTAATGTTTTGTATGTTGTTTAGACAAAATATATAACCCTTTTAGGAGAAAACAAACCCCAACATGAAAACTGTTCTTGCCCCAAAATAAAAAGTTTAAAATGTTGCCACAAAAAGTAGCAAGCATGAGGATTGGGAACATTTGTGAATGCAGAACATGAGGGCCAAGACATTGATTGGAAAAGGAAGTTGTAATGCAAGAATAGATTTGCAGAAACCATTAAAAATGAATTACAAGAAGTTGTAAGAAGGCAAGATTAGTAAAGGTTAAGATTCTGAAAGGAGTCCGAAGAAGGGTCTCAACCTATCCATGTTACCCAGAGATGCTCCCTGACCTGCTGAGTTACTCCAGCACGTTGTGTCTTTCCTTTGCAAATGTTAACATGGGTTCCTTACAGACAGGACAAATTGTATTGGGAAGTAAAGAAATGAAACAAATATTTTAAATTAGTCTGTCTGCCAAAATTACCTTTAATATTGTGTTGGTGAGTTAATGGGGCCATTAGGCAATAAATCTCCAGGACCAGTGGCGGTACAGTGGTCATAGGGTCACACAGTGTGGAAACAAGCCCTTTGACTCAACTTGCCCACACTGACCAGTGCTCGTAATTAATTGTTGCCCGGGCGCCAATACCCACCTACAGTCCCGCCGGGCAACCTAAAAGTTGCGCCATTTTGCCCGGCTTGGCAAGCAGCCGGGACACCTATTGTTCAACTCTGAGCGGGGTTCCCTCTCTACCTCTTTCTTTGTCACTCGCTTTCTCCGCCCGCCATCCGTATCCGTGTCGCCGGTTCTCTGCCCTCCGCTCTCCGCTCGCTCCTCATCCGCTGGCATGGCCAGCCGCCTTACACATGCACGCAGCCACGGCCTGCACATCCTCCCCCTGCACATGCACACAACCACAGCCAGCACATCATCGGCCCTGGTTGTGCGCATATGCTGCCCTGCACATGCGCACTGCCACGGCAACTGGTCGGCGTCGCCCACTTTCTCCCACCCTTTGTATTGTGGGAGATCTGGCCGCCATTGCTGTCCGGTTGCTGCCTCGCCGCGACCGCTGAAAACTAACGCAGAATCACTCCCTGGAGCTGGAGAAACTCCCTGGAGTAACTCTTGCTTCTTGGTTTCCTGGTCCTCCAAAAATATTCCAAATGGAATTTAAACTGGAGTGGACCCACCACCACCAAACTCTAAACTCTGAAAAATAACAGCCTATTGCACTTTATCTGTTTATTTATTGAGTATATATATGATCTATGATATATAGACACACTGAACCTTTAGCTAATGTTCTGTATTATGATTACATATTCTGTTGTGCTGCAGCAAGCATGAATGTCATTGTCCTGCCTGGGACACATGACAATAAACTCTCTTGACTTGGACTTAAGCAAAAACTTGGGGAAAAAAGAGCTAACTTAAATTTAGGTGCGTCTGGTTGGGTAGCTATGGTAGGGTGAAGACTATTCCATGCTTTATGTGTGTGGGGGAGCCCCATGGAGCAGCCAGCATCTCCGGATAGAAGAAGTTGGGTGATGTTTCGGGTAGAGACCCTTCTTTAGATTTCCTCTGGTTTTAGTGTTTTTAGTTTAATTTAAAGATTCAGCGTGGAAACAGGCCCTTTGGTCCACCGACCACCGTACACCGTTACACTAGTTCTATCCCACACATTAGCGACGTAAGTCGAGTGTTTTATTCTCTCACGTCCCAGTTAGAAACATTAAATCCTTACTTGCAGCAGCACAACAAAATATGTAAACATAGTAGTTTGTAAACAATATTATAAACAAGAAAATAAAACAGTGTATATATATATGAATATATAACTTATATATATATATAATGTGTGTGTGTGTATATATATATGTGTATGTATACATACAGATATGTGTGTATGTGTGTATAATATATATACCCACACACACACACACACAATTTCCCTCCTTGGATTAATAAAGTTCTGTCGTATAGTATCATGTGTGTAGGAAGGAACTGCAGATGCTGGTTTAAACTGAAGATAGACACAAAAAGCTGGAGTAACTCAACAGGTTCAGACAGAATCTCTGGACAAAAGGAAAATATTACATTTTGTGTTGGGTCTGAAAAAGGCTCCTGCTGCACCTTTGGAATGTAGAAGGAAACGAGCACCCGGAGAAAAACCATGTGATCAAAGGGAAAAGGAACAAACTCCACACAGACAGCGCCCATATTTGGGTTCAATTCCAGGTCTCTGGCACTTTTAGGCAGCAACTTTATGGCCAATGTACTGCCCCATAGTCTTGAACTGAATTAAAACATACAGTAGCTGCAAAGGGGGACATAGAGTCACTTAGAGATTTAAGACTGAAAATGGATAGTTGTTTTTTTTTAGTAACTAAAGTTATCAACGTAAAATATTTTGTGTGTTGGAAAACACAATATAGTGGCAGAGCTGGTGGACTTGCAGCCTCACACGCCAGAGATCTGTGTTCGATCCTGTCCTCGGGCACTGTCTGTGTTGAATTTGCACATTCTCCCTGCAAGTGTGTGGGTTTCTTCCCATATCCCAAAGAAGCATTGGCTTTGTAGGTTAACTTCTCTCTGTAAAATTGCCCCTAATGTGTAGGGAGAGGGTGATGAAAGTGGGATAACAGAACTTGTGTGAATGGGTAGACAAAAATGCTGGAGAAACTCAGCAGGTGAGGCAGCATCTATGGAGCAAAGGAAGTAGGCAATGTTTCTGGTCGAGACCCTTCTTCAGACTGATGTGAGGGTGGGGGTGGGGGGGGGGGGGGGGGGGGGGGGGGGTTGGGAGAAGAAAGGAAGAGGCGGAGACAGTGGGCTGAGGGAGAGCTGTGAAGGGGAGGAGAAAGCAGGGACTACCTGAAATTGGAGGTCAATGTTCATGCCGCTGTAGTGTAAACTGCCCAAGCGAAATATAAGGCGCGGCTCCTCCAATTTATGGTGGGCCTCACTCTGGCCATGGAGGAGGCCCAGGACAGAGAGGTCAGATTCAGAATGGGAGGGGGAGTCGAATGCTAAGTCACCGGGAGATCAGGTTGGTTACTGCGAACCGAGTGGAGGTGTTGGCCGAAGCGATCACCAAGCCTACGCTTGGTCTCGCCGATGTAGAGCAGCTGATACCTAGAGCAGCGGATGCAATAGATGAGGTTGGAGGAGGTGCAGATGAACCTCTGCCGCACCTGGAAAGACTGCTTTGGTCCTTGAATGGAGTCAAGGGGGAAAGTAAAGTGACAAGTGTAACATTTCCTGCGATTGCAAGGGAAAGTGCCAGGAGAGGGGGTGGTTTGGGTGGGGAGGGACGAATTGACCAGGGAGTTACGGAGGGAGCGGTCTCTGTGGAAAGCCGACAGGGGAGGAGATGGGAATATGTGGCCAGTGGTGGGATCCCGTTGGTAGACAAAAAAATTGGAGAATATCAGGGGTGCGGCAGCATCTATGGAGCAAAGGATGGGCGACGTTTCGGGTCGAGACCCTTCTTCAGATTGATGTCGGGTGGGTGGGGGGGTGGGAAAAATAAAGGTCGAGGCGGAAACAGTAGGCTGTGGGAGAGCTGGGAATGGGAGGGGAAGGAGAGAGAAAGCAAGGACTACCTGAAATTGGAGAAGCCAATGTTTCATATACCGCTGGGGTGTAAACTTTCCAAGCGATATAATAGGGTCTTGCCCTCCAATTTGCGTGGCCTCACTCTGGCCATGGAGAGCCCAGGACAGAAGGGTCGGATTCGGAATGGGAGGGGGAGTTGTAGTGCTGAGCCACTGGGAGATCAGGTTGGTTATTGAAAACACTTCGCATGGTTCATGTATTGCATATATTTATTACCTGCAAATGAGTGGAGGGTGTTGTGCGTAGTGATCGCCAAACCTGCGCTTGATCTCACCGATGTTTATAACGACTGAATAATCCAAACCACATTTTGTTTGGAAGTGGATGTGAATAATATAAATTAAATTGCATTCATTGCAACGTGTAACAAGGGTTGAGATACTGTATATACTGGATTATAATTTTGTTGCATGTCATTGTGGTATATATCATGTCTTGATTGGTGAATATGTTTAGTTTATGACTTTATTTGAAGCAGAAATAATATGTGAATGCTTCATTGAGCATAATTCCGACTGGTAACTACGCACTTCGTCCGAGCACATTATCGCACGCGTCATGCAAGCCGTCGTGTCATTTGGCAACCTAAAAAGCTGCCTAGGGTTGCCCGGCTGGCAACAGAGAAAAAAAGTTAAGTGAGAGCCTTGTTGACCAACATGTCCCATCTACACTAGTCCCACCCTCCTACGTTTGGCCCATATCCCTCCAAACCTATTCTATCTATGTACCTATCTAATTGTTTCTTAAACATCACAAATAGTCCCTGCCTCACCAACTTCCTCTGGCAGCTCGTTCCATACACCCGCCACCTTTTGTGTGAAAATGCGACCCCTCAGATTCTTATCTATATTACTAAAACTCTTTGTTTGTGCCGGCAATGTGTCACTCTGCTCTGCTTTTTCCTATATTCTTCCAAACGCTGGGCCACAGCCTTCCCAATTTCACATATTCTACTCACATTTTTCCCATCGAAGCGATAAACATCTTCCTGTCACATTCCGACCTATATTTCTGAAGTTATTCATGATTTAGTTTTATAAAAAAGCCAAAACCTTCTTCCTCACCCTCTCTGCCCCTCAACCTACCTCCCCCCTCCCTCTACCCTCCCTCCTCTACTCCCTCATTCTACGCTCCACCACCTTCCCCTCCCTCTACCCCTTCTCCTCCCTCTCTACCCCCTCCTCCTCCCTCTCTAAAATCACCCCCCTCTCTCCCGTCTCTAACCCCCCTCCCTCTCTACCCCCCACCTCTCCTACCCCCCTCTCTACCCCTCCCTCTCTACCCCCCCCTCTCTGCCCCGTCCCTCTCAGCCTTTTGCCCGTCCCTCTCTGCCCCTCCCTCCCTCTCTACCACCCCCCCCCCCCCCCCTTCTCTACTACCCCTCCCTCTCCAGGGAGTGGTGAGTATTGAGACCTATGGATTGATGTAGTGGATGGAACTATTGTGTTCGGGGGAAACACCGAAACAAACCACCCTCCCCTGTGACGCTGCGAGTGCCCCCCCCCCTCCCCGCGTTGGGGGACGGGACAAAACAGGTCCCAAACTGGTCTAGGACGTTTCTTATAAAATAAATCTATTCTCCCTTCACCTTAAACCTATGTCCTCGGGTTCTTGAATCCCTTACTCTGAGCAAGGGATTCTCTGTGTGTCTATCTGATCTATCCCTCGCATGATTTTATACACTTCTATAAGATCTCCCCTCATCCTCCTGTGCTTCAAGGAGTCCCAGTCTGCTCAACCTCTCCCGATAGTTCAGACCCTCGATTTCTGGCAACATCCTCGTAAATCTTCTCTGTACCTTTTCCAACTTGACAACATCTTTCCTGTAACATGGTGCCCAGAACTGAACACAATACTCTAAATGCAGTCTCACCAACTTCCTATATAACTGCAACATGATCTCCCAACACTTATACACAGTACTCTGATCGATGAAAGCCAATGTGCTAAAAGCCTTTTTGACCACCCTATCTACCTGTGTTTTCACCTTCAAGGAAATATGTAATTGCACTCCTAGGTCCGTCCGCTCTACAACACTCCGCACTGTCGACCATTCACTGTGCAACACATCACATTTCTCTGTATTAAATTCCATCAACCATTCCAAACCTCATCTGGCTAACCGATGAAGATCCTGCTGCAATTTTTGACATCCATCTTCACTATCAGCAATATCACCCACTTTTGTATCATTTGCAAACTTGCCATGTATGTTCTCATCCAAACCAGATGACGAACACTAATGGGCCCAGCACTGAACCCTGCACACCACTACAGGCCTTCTGTCCCCTTCCACCATCTCCTGTCCCCTTCCTTCCATGAACCCAACTTTCTATCTATTCATCTATCTGTCCTTGGATCCCATGTGATCTAACCTTCCGGAGCAGCCTACCATGTGGTACCTTGTCAAATGCTTTGCTTGAACCAGGGCTGTGGAGTCGATTCCGAAAACATCCAACACTGACTCTTTGATTTCTTGTGTATCCGACACCGACTCCAACTGCGACTCCGATCCCTAGATATAATTATTCTAAATCTGCTATGATGATATTACACAAGATGGCATTTCATAAGAACTACATGAATCATCAGGCTACCTTTTAAACCCATGTCCTTAAAGTTTTGAGTCTAATGGTTCTAGCTGTGCTATTGTGGCTTTTTTATTGTTTATTCTTGAAAAAAACCCATAATTCATTATACTAAAAGAATAAAAAATTACATCTAGGCCTTTGCCAAAATTAAAATTCCATTGAATTAAATAAAAATTATTAAAGCATTACACCAAATTTTATTAAAATAAGGCCACGGGTATGAGCTAAATGGCAAAATTATGACCAAAAAAAATCTCAATTTCAATAGACAGTAGGTGCAGGAGTAGGCCATATGTCCCTTCAAGCCAGTACCGCCATTCAATGTGATCATGGCTGAATCATCCACAGTTCAGTACCCCCCGTTCCTGCCTTCTCCCCCCATATCCACTGACTTATAGAAACATAGAAACATAGAAATTAGGTGCAGGAGTAGGCCATTCAGCCCTTCGAGCCTGCACCGCCATTCAATATGATCATGGCTGATCATCCAACTCAGTAAACCCGTACCTGCCTTCTCTCCATACCCTCGGATTCCCTTAGCCACAAGGGCCACATCCAACTCACTCTCTTAAATATAGCCAATGAACATGGCCTCAACTACCCTCTGTGGCAGAGAGTTCCAGAGACTCACCACTCTCTGTGTGAAAAAAGTCTTTCTCATCTCGGTCTTAAAGATTCCCCCTTATCCTTAAGCTGTGACCCCTTGTCCCTGGACTCCCCAACATCGGGAACAATCTTCCTGCATCTAGCCTGTCCAACCCCTTAAGAATTTTGAAAGTTTCTATAAGATCCCCTCTCAATCTCCTAAATTCCAGAGAGTATAAACCGAGTCTATCCAGTCTTTCTTCATAAGACAGTCCTGACATCCCAGTGAATCAGTCTGGTGAACCTCTCTGCACTCCCTCTATGGCAATAATGTCCTTCCTCAATTTGGAGACCAAAACTGTACGCAATACTCCAGGTCTGTGGTCTCACCAAGACCCTGTACAACTGAAGTAGAACCTCCCTGCTCCTGTACTCAAATCCTTTTGCTATGAAAGCTAACATACCATTTCGCTTTTTTCACTGCCTGCTGCACCTGCATCCTACTTTTCAATGACTGGTGTACCATGACACCCAGGTCTCGCTGCATCTCTCCCCTTTTCCTAATCGGCCACCATTTAAATAATACAGTCTGCTTTCCTGTTTTTTGCCACCAAAGTGGATAACCTCACATTTACCACATTATACTGCATCTGCCAAACATTTGCCCACTCACCCAGCCTATCCAAGTCACCTTGCAGTCTCCTAGCATCCTCCTCACAGCGAACACTGCCCCCCCCAGCTTAGTGTCGTCCGCAAACTTGGAGATATGCCTTCAATTCCCTCATCCAGATCATTAATATATTATTGTAAACAGCTGGGTCCCAGCACTCGGGGGGGGGAGCCCTGCGGTACCCCACTATTTTACGCTACTGCCTGCCTTTGTTGAAAAGGACCCGTTTACCTCAACTACTTTGCTTCCTGTTTGCCAGCCAGTTCTCAATCCACATCAATACTGAACCCTAATATACCGTATGCTTTAAGTTTGTATAACTAATCTCTTATGTGGGACCTTTGTCGAAAGCCTTCTGGAAGTCCAGATATACCACATCCACTGGTTCTGCCCTATCCACTCTACTAGTTACATCCTCGAAAAAATTCCACAAGATTCGTCAGACATGATTTACCTTTTGTAAATCCATGCTGACTTTGTCCAATGATTTCACCACTTTCCAAATGTGCTGCTCAATCCCCATCTTTAATACACTGACTCTAGCAGTTTCCCACACTACCGATGTTAGACTAACTGGTCTGTAATTCCCCCCGTTTTCTCTCTCCCTCCCTTCTTAAAAAGAGGGGTTAAACATTTGCTACCCCTCCAATAACCTCAAACTACTTCCAGAATCTAAAGAGTTTTGAAAGATTATCACTAATGCATCCACTATTTCCTGAGCTACTTCCATAAGTACTCTGGGATGCAGCCTATCTGGCCCTGGGGATTTATCGGCCTTTAATCTATTCAATTTACCCAACACCACTTCCCGACCTGACCTGATTTCACTCAATTCCTCCTTTGACCAGCACAGTTCCCTGCTATTTCCGGCAGATTATTTATTCATTTTCCTTAGTGAAGACGGACCAAAGTAGTTTATTCAATTGGGTCCGCCATATCCTTGTTCCCCATGATCAACTCACCTGTTTCTGACTGCAAGGGACCTACATTTGTTTTAAAAACTAACCTCTTTCTCTTCACATAATCTATAAAAACTTTGGGTGCAGTCAGTTTTTTTTTATGTTCTCTGCCAGTTTTCTTTCAATAATCTATTTTTCCTTTCCTAATTAAGCCCTTTTCCTCCCTGCTGGTCTCTGAATTTCTCCCAGTCCTCTGGTATGCTGCTTTTTCTGGCTACTTTGTACGCATCATCCGGGTTGGCTTTGATACTATCCCTGATTTCCCTTGTTTTATCCACGGATTCACTACCATCCCCGATTTATTCTTTTGCCAAACTGGGATGAACACTTTTTTGTAGTTCATCCATGCAGTCTTTAAATGTCTTCCATTGTATATCCACCGTCAACCCTTTAGAATTAATTGCCAGTCAATCTTGGCCAAATCTCGTCTCATACCCTCAAAGTTACCTTTCTTTAAGTTCAGAACCATTGTTTCTGAATTAACAATGTCACACTCCAGCCTAATGAAGAACTCAACCATATTATGGTCACTCTTGCCCAAGGGGGCACGTATAACAAGACGGCTAAATTACCCCTTCCTCATTACTCAAAACCCAGTCTAAAATAGCCTGCTCTCAACGTTGGTTCCTCTACATGTTTGATAATTAAGATAACTATCCCGCATTACATTCCAAAAAATCCTCGTCCACAGCACCCCTGCCAATTTGATTAACCCAATCTATATATGTAGATTGAAGTCACCCATTATAACTGTTTTGCCTTTGTCGCACGCAATCTAATTTCCTGTTTGATACCATCCCCAACTTCTCTGCTCTGTTAGGTGGCCTGTACACAACACCCACCAGCGTTTTCCTGCCCCTTAGTGTTTTGTAGCTCTACCCATACCGATTCCACATCCTCCAAGCTAATGTCCTTCCTTTCCATTGCTTTAATATCTCTCCTCTCTAACCAGCAAACGCTAATATACCCCACCTCCTTTTCCTTTCTCTCTATCCCTCCTGAATATTTGAATATCCCTGGATGTTCAGCACCCACCCAAGCCTACGTCACCCTGGAGCCATGACTCCGTGACCCAACTAATCATAATCAATAATATCTATCTGCACGTTCAACTCGTCCACCTTATTGACCGAATACTCCTTGCAATTGAGACACAAAGCCTTCAGGCTTTGACTTTACAACGCATTTACCCCTTATACACAATTTTTGCTGAAAAGTGGCCCTTTTTGATTTTGCCCTGGTTTTGTCTGCCTGCCACTTTTACCTTTCACCTTGCTACCTAATGCTTGCTACCCTCATTTTACACCCTCCTGCCTCTCTGCTCTTGTACCCATCCCCCTGCCACATTAGTTTAAATGTCCTCCCCGACAGCACTAGCAAACACTCCCCCAAGAAACATTGGTTCCATTACCATTCCAGGTGCAAACCGTCCTGTTTGTACCCAACGGTCCACCTCCCCAGACTAGAACTGGTCCCCGTGCCCTAAAAATTTGAATCCCTCCCCCTTGCATAGACCACTTATTCAAGCCACGAATTCATTTGCATTATCCTCCTATTTCTACTCTGACTGGCCCGTGGTACTGGTATTAAATCCGGAGATTTACTACCTTAGTGAGGTCCTACTTTTAATTAAGTTTATCTCCTAGCTCCCTAAATTCACCTTGTAGGACCTCATCCCTTTTTTTTTACCTATATCGTTGTGCCAACATGCACCACGACAACTGCTGTTCACCCTCCGCCCCTCCAGAATGTTTTCTGCAGCTGCCGTTTCAGTGACATCCCTGACCTTTGCTTCCAGGGAGGCAACATACCATCCTGGAGTCTCGTTTGCGCCGCAGAAACGCCTATCTATTCCCCTGACAATTGAATCCCCTATTACAATTGCCCTTCCCCTCTTATTTCCCCCCTCATGTGCTGCAGAGCACCCATGGTGCCATGAACCTGGCTGCTGCTGCACCCCTGATGAGCCATCTCCCTCAACAGTATCCAAAATGGTAATACCTTTTAGGATGGTTAAAGACCGTTAGGGACTCCTGCACTACCAGCCTTATCTGCAAGAGCCCGATCAAGCTCTCTTGAAAGTTTCCAGAGAACTAGCCTCCACCGCCCTCTGAGAATTCCACAGTCCACGACCTCTAATTTTATGAAAAAGTGTTCCTCATCTCTGGTTCTAAACGTTGTACCCATTATCTATAAACTGAGTCCCCCTGGTTCTGGAACTCCCCCAACAACGGAACACGTTTCCTGCCTCGAGCGTTCCCAAACCCTTAATAATCTATATAATATATTTCCATAAAGTCCTCTCCAACTATTCAAAATTCCAGATATATACAAGCCCCAGCCTTCCATTCTCTCAGACATACTACAGTCCTGCTAATCCCGGGATTAACTTGTGAACATACTCTGCACTCCTCAATTGCAAGAATTCCTTCCACCACGAATTTGGTAGACCCAAAACCTGCACATAATACTCCAGAGTGGTCTCACTAGGGCCCCTGAACAAATGCATAAGGAACCCCTTTACTCTTAACTCAACTCCTCTTGTTATGGAGGCCAACATGCCATTCGCTTTCTTCACTGCCGGCAGTACCTGCATGCTTACTTTCATTGACTGATTAAAAGAATAGAAATTAAAACTAAATGCATAGGTAGTTAAGTTTGCTAGCAAAGAACATACCTAAGATTTATTAATAACTTGTCCTTAGGAACAGAATTGCTTCTGCCAGATCCTCTTTCATTGAAGCCCTTAAATCTGATTTAATTATTTTCAGTGCGGAGAACAATCTCTCCACGCTGACCTGAGTGGGTGGTATGGCTATTACTATCATAGCTGCAAATGTTACTATTTCTGGATAAGCAGGAATTACTTCTTCTACTGCAAGTTTAGATGAGGGATCATATTTCCCTACTTCTTTTAAACCACCAATAAAATCTTGCTTAAATTCCATTAGTTTAACATCATAAGGCAGCCTTCGCACGTTTAAATGGGAACGCTTTGCTCTCGACTGTTCAATTTTATCTAAATATTTTGCAAAATCTGACTTCATCTTTTGAAGAGGATGAGAAGGATTTGGTACACCCCTTCATTTTGTGGTTCTGACTTTTCAGGTAGTAGCCCTTTTATCTGAACTACAACATCACAGATGGCTTCTTTTGCTTTCACAATTTGATCTTCGCTCAACAAGATTCAGTTTATTGGATCTACATAGACAGCAGCTAACAAGATCTGATTTTCAAGTTGCAGACCCTCTCTTTTCTTCATTGACGATACAATTCCTTCAGCAATTAATCCTCCAGCTTTGGATAGGTGAAATATTTTTTTTTTTCCATAGGAATGTACGAGGAGTTAAATCCTCTGCTTGCAGCTTTTTGGTGACTGCATAAGGGTGAGCAAGCAGAGCTTCTAATTGTGATACCAACCTCCATTGACTTTTAGTCAGTAAGACACTGGGATTATCAATGTCTTCGAGAAAGGGTTTTAGGTCAAGCAAATGCTTAACCATCATATATATGCTGCCCCAGCGAGTTGCTTGGTCCAAAATAGCTCCCTTTCCTGCACGTCTCTGGAGGATAGCATCCCCTACTTGCCTCCCCTTACATATCAGAGTAGCTGCATGGCGTTCTTTCATTTAATCTCTTATTGCTATTCTGCTGTTTCCATTTCAGAATCTGCATCAGAGAATCCCCTTTCAGTAGTGACTTTTTCTTCTTCAACTTTATTAATCTTTTCTATTGTGCTTCGCATATTTGAAGCATTATCAGAGATGATGCATAGAATCTGGTCTTTCTTAATTTCAAAATCTTTAAAAATGTCTTCCACTAAGTTCTCGAGATAAATGCTCTCATTGGAATTGTTTTGTCCATGCATGTTAAATTTAGATCACCATTAACAGCAGGTCTCTGACTTCAGCTTGAGTAATTCTCCTGATGTGCTCTCATGATGTGCCATGGTGTCCTTTACTCCTAATGTACAAGTTACTATTTTGCTTTCATCAACATATCTAGCATTGATGGCAAAATAGTTAACTGTGACAAGTGGTGGTATCCAATTTAATGAACATGAACCACTCCTTAAGAGTTTTTCAAAGCTTTTCCTTTTCATTCTTGGCTTCTTTAAGTATGTTTTCTGATATTCTCCCTTGCCAGAAAAACTCCTAGTTTCTTAGCCATTTCTCCATTTAGGCTGAGAAAACTTGGTTGTGAAAATAAAGTTAAGGCTACACCATTTCTTACAACAAGTTCGAAAAGATGTTTCTTAAACATTTCTGTGGTCATTGTTACAGTTACTTTGTCCGTAGCAATGAACCCTGTAAGTGATGCTTGTCCAGGTTGTCCCTCAGGAGATTTGTTTTTTTGCTGACTTTAATGTAGTTGTAAGATTATTATTGGCTCTTGTATCTTTCTCATTTACAATTTTAGGGTGGAAACGCTGCAAATGTATTTTCAAATTTGAAGCTCGTTGGAGCATTTTTATCAGAGCCAGAGAAACAACTGAGTTTTGTTTCACACAATCTTTCACCATCATCATCTTCTATCATACACTGACACACAAAATGTTTTTCACCTGTAGTTATTGTAAAATATTAAAAAAAACAGCAGATCTGGTTGGAGTTTTCTTTGCCATTAAGAAAGGGGCTTTAGATTTCAAACTTGCTAACTTGGGAAATTTTTAATTCACTCAAATTTTTTTCCTGAAAAAGAAAATAATTAATGACAGTAGCGAGTGAATAGTGCCTGAAATGGAATTATTAATATATTTTATATATCACAAAATACGGGGTTAAAGTATAGTAAATACCGGCGGAAGAATTGACATACTTTACTTACCTTTACTAACTCACTTTAATGGTCTATTCATTGGTAATAATTAAATAACTTGAGGAAACTTCTTTTAAAGGATTAGCGGGGGTCAAGGGGACGCAGCCCCCCCCCCTGTTAGTTTAGGTTAAGTTAAAGGGGGGGGGGGGGTCAAGGGAACGCGACCCCCCGCTAGTTAGGTTAGCCGATGTTTACTATACTTTGGTACACCTTTTTTTCCCTTCATTAACCAACCCCTTACAAACCTCTTAACCTTGTGTCAAACATCCCACTGATAGTAGAAATTATGGTTTGTATTGACGAAAAATTACCAAATTCTTTGACGATTTGCCAAGATTAGTGTTTAATTCTGTTGAGAAGGTTGTAATCATCACTGACGATTGATTTTGCGGTATATCATTAAAATTCGTAGTCTGTATTCATAGTATATTTCCCCATAAATGAATGTCTAAATTTACCTTTTGAATTCAGAAATTATCCAGACATGTTCACTCAGTAGCAGGTGAAGGGGAATCAGCTGGTGATGGGGTTTGTTTACATCTTGTTTTTCGTGGGTTTGCCGGCAGATGGCAGCACCGATGTGATTTTTCATTCTCTCGGGTGGAAATAAAGTGTGCAGTATGTTTAAAAAGTGGGATTTTTTCCGATTTACGTAATCTGAAATTTATGTTGAGGGCGGAGTCGTGACTTTTTTACTGACTCTGACTCCTGCAGCACCAGAATTGCTCCGACTCCGAATCCGACACCGACTCCGACTCCACAGTCCTGTACGCAATATCTATACAAGCTCTGCCCTCATCAATCTTTTTGGTCACATCTTCAAAAAAACTCAATCGTTCTCCCAGGCACCAAACCATGATGACTATCCCTACTCAGCCTTGCCCATCTAAATGCATGCATATCGAATCCCTTATCTTCCTATAGCCCAGTCCCTCAAGTCCTGACAACATCCTTGTAATTCTTCTCTGAATTCTTTCCAGCTTCTTGACATCCTTCCTATAGCAGGGTGACCAAAACAGAACACAGTACTATAAATGTGGCCTCACCAACATCTTGTACATCTGTCCCAACTTCTCTACTCAGTACACTGAATGATGAACGCCAATGTACTAAAGGTCTTTTTTACCACCCTATCTACCTGTGACGCCATTTTTCTGGGAACTATGTACCACTACTCCAAGATCCTCCTGCTTTACAACACTCCTACCATTCACTCTGAAGGTCCTGCCCTGGTTTGAGTTCCAAAATGCAACACCTCACACTATCTGCATTAAACTCCATTAGCTATTCCTCAGTCCACTTGCCCAGCTGATCAAGATCCTGCTGTAATTTTTGATAACCATCTTCACTGTGATACCACCTACTTTAGTGCCATCTGCAAACTAATGCCCCTGTCCCACTTAGGAAACCTGAACGGAAACCTCTGGAGACTTTGTGCCCCACCCAAGGTTTCTGTGCGGTTCCCGGAGGTTTTTGTCCTCCAGCATCCACCTTCAACTAGCATCACAACCGGCTTCGACTAAAAAATTACCGATTTTTAAAACAGAAACCACTTTCGACCATTAGGGAGACTGACAAAAACCTCCGGGAACCGCACGGAAACCTTGGGTGGGGCGCAAAGTCTCCAGAGGTTTCCGTTCAGATTTCCTAAGTGGGACAGGGGCATTACTAATCATGCCTTGCACATTGGGCCTACAACAATCCGTGAGGTACACCACTTGTCACAGGCCTCCAGTCCGAAAAACATCCTTCCACCATTACCCTCTGCCTTTTCTGTATCCAGTTAGCTAGCTCTCCCTGCATCCCATATGATCTAACCTTCAAGAGCATTCTACCCTACGGAAATTTATCAACAACTGCCACAAGACCTCCCAACATTTCTGCTCAATGTTTCAACTGGTGAAGCCAAATGTGTTGTATGCTCTCTTTATCACTCTCTCCATGTGTGTTGCCATTTTCGGGGAGCAATGGACTTGTGCTCCCAAATTCCTCTGTACATCAATGCTTTTAAGGTTCCCGTCTCTATACACTGTAAATGGATCGATTGTAATCATGTATTGTCCTTCTGCTGACTGGTTAGCACGTGACAAAAGCTTTTCACTGTACCTCGGTACACTTGACAATAAACTAAACTGATATATTGTATACTTTGCTTTTGCATTTGAACTTCCCAAATTCAACAACACACTTAGATGTGGAAAAGACTGGCCCACAAATGAATGTCCTAATGTGTAGAAAGGAACTGCAGATGCTAGTTGATACTGAAGATAGGCACAAAGTGCTGGAATAACTCAGAAAGTCACTAAACTAAACAGAAGAGGTTCAAGAGAGTATTCATTGACATGCTGAATCTTCTTAATCTTCTAAGGAAGGAAAGGTGTTGATGGGCTTTCCTTATGTTTACATCAGTGTGTTAAACCCAAGAGAGATCTTCAGAGATGTGCACAACAAAAAACATGAAGTTATTGATTCTCACCATTGGCAACTTGTTGATGAAAACTTGTTGTGGATCCTTGGCTTTCCCCTTCTAATGTTGTCAATCAGCTCTTGCTAACAATGAGAGCAAGATTGCAGTTCTGGCACCATTCAATTAGATTTGCATTCTTCCTCCTATACTCTAACTCATCATTAACTGTAATTCGTCCAACAATGGTGGTGTCTTCAGCGAAGGTAAAGATGGAGTTGGAACAGTCCGGCTACACAGTCATAGCTATAGAGTAAGTAGTTTAGTTTAGTATCATGTGTACCAAGGTACAGTGAAAAGCTCTTTGTCGTGTGCTATCCAGTCAGCGAGACTGCACATGATAACAATTCATAGTGTACAGATATAGGATAAATGGAATAATAGTGCAAGAAAAGTCCTGTAAAGTCTGATTAAAGATTATTCAGTCTCCAATGAGATAGATGGACTCAGCACTGCTCTCTAGTTGTTGATAGGATGTTTCAGTTGCATAATAACCGCTGGGAAGAAACTGTCCCTGAATCTGAAAGTATGTGTTTTCACACTTCTGTACCTCTTGCCTGATGGGAGAGGGGAGAAGAGGGAGTGGCCGGGGTGAGATTTGGTCTTGATTATGCTGGTGGCCTTGTCGTGGCAGCATGAAGTGTAGATGCAGTCAATGGAAGGAACATTGGCTTGTGTGATAGTCTGGGCTGCGTCCACTATTCTTTGCAGTTTTTGGGGTCTTGGATGGAGCTGTTCTCAAACTATGCTGTGATGCATCTCGATGAAATGCTTTCATCAGCAGAGCAGTAGAGTAGAGCAGGGGGCTGAGCGCGCAGCCTTGCATTGCTGCTGTGCTGATGGTTATCGAGGAGGACTGAGATGATGTACATCTCTAAAGTCTAAATGAGAAGAAATGTCTCCAACAAAGGGAGGTGAATCTGTGGAATGCTGTACTGTTGAGTCTCAGTTGATGAATATATTCAGGACCCAGATATCGTGAGATCGTGAGACTGAGGTAAAAGGTCTGTCATAATCTTATCGAACAGCAAAAGAATCATGAAGCACGGATTTACCCAGTAAATCTGCAGCTTGGGCAAAACATTACCCAAACCATATCATCATGAAGATTTGTTCATCCTTTGAGTAACGTTGCAAATTCTAAGATGGACTGTGGTGATTCCAAGGATATTTTAAAAGACAACATTTTTCAGCACTTACAGTAGATTCTAGTTTGAATGGTCCCTTGGGTGTGCTTGAATGACAGATGCCAATGCAGAACTTGATTCCGAGACTGCTCTTGATCTCTGTGGCTGTCAACAAATCAAGATTTATGTCCTGGTCCAGATTTCTGATCCCTCCATGGCCAGAGGTGGTGAGGGTAATTGTATATTCTCATCACTGACTCATTCTGAACAGACTTGGAATGTTTATATTCTGTGCCACATCATGCAATATATTGGGCCACTAAGGGGTCGACTGTTGCTGTAGAGGGTTTACTGATCTGACCATGCGCTCCAATTGATTTTGAATGAATCGTACTTTCAGCAGCAAATCATAGTTCATCTTTTGTCCCACTATTGAATCCATGTTAAATTAGTTGCTTTATGAAGCTGAGCTCAGTTCAGTCCCTCCAAACCATCCTCCTGATGTTAGCAATTGTCGGCACAGTTTTTATTTAGAAAGACAATTTAGATTAAATTCTTCAACATTTATAAGATTCTGATAGTGAAATTGTATTTTAAGTAAGGTTATCTACCCAAGGGTCATTTTGTGTTTCCAAATGATTATTGTGGCATATCATGTATGTTTGTATATTATTCATCTGGAAACATTGGAATTGTTTTGTCCATGCATGTTAAATTTAGATCACCGCTAACAGCCAGTCTGACTTCAACTTGAGTAATTCCCTCATTCCACTTCCCCTGCTTCTCTCTGGTGCCCATCCTTTTCCTTATTAAAATCCTTCAGTGATTCTGTTGCCACCATCCCTATGGGCAATGAATTCCAGACCGAAGCAATAAATAAAGTATTGCTTTGGCCAATATTTAAAATCCATGGCAGCCTTTGTGTTCTTGTTTATCTCCCTTCAGCAGTTCTGCGCACTTGGCCTCCCCTCCTCTCCCTGCCTCCGTTTGCCTTTTTTCCTTTGTCTATCTACATCTATCAACCACCAGCCTCTATCTCCCCTCCCTCCTCCACCTGGCTTAATTTGTCCATTGGTCCACCAGTCACCATTGACTCCTGTCTCACCACATCCATTCTCTTTATACTGGCTATCTCCCTTCTCAACTCTTGATGGAGGGTTTTGACTCAAAATATCTTTAATGATACTCACCCCCCCACCCCCGATGCTGCTCAACCAGCTGAGTTCCTGCAGCAGATTGTTTGTTGACTCAATGCATTGAACTGTACACTAATGGGAAGATCTTCACTCTCCTTACATTTTTTAAATCACTCAGATCTTGTACACCTCGATTAAATCTTCTCGAACAGTTTCTCCAGTCAAACCTTATATCTGAAATTCCACATCCCCAGATCCATTCCAGGGTAAATGGGTCTATAATAAATCTTGGGTATAATTTATTTTAATTGTTTCCCAATCTATATTTTATTTATTAGAAAGAAATAATCTAATTTATTAGATGGAAGTGATTGCTGCCTCAGACTGCCATTTTGTGATGGCATGTTTTTTTTCTTTCATAAATCTGGATCAGATTGTGTTGGGAAATGTAATTCATACTTCACTGACTGACTCAGCATTTAAAACACTGGAGGTCGGCCAGTTTGTTTGCCTCTCATAGGATGACTATTCTTTAAAGGAAAACCACATCCAACGTACACCTGCAGTGCTTCTGAACCTTTTCTGAAGCATAACTCCAGTTAAATGTTGTAAATAGTTTGTGACTCCCAAATCATGCTGGTAGTAAAACAGTCACCCTGCTAAGTGGGAAAAAAAAATCAAAGGAAGATTAGACTCTCAAAAGTCTCTGAGATCCCATTTTTCAAATCTTTGTGACTCCAGAGTTGCGACACTCTAGAAGGTTCTCTCCTTGCCTGTTTTCTTTCCCAGAATATAATAATAATTAAGGAAGATATCATTATTTGGTCTACAACCTGAAGTTATTTACTGAACCTTCCTCAGAGCCTTGTTGAATGCAGATGTGATTCTCCTGCTAGGAGCCAGATTAAACTGGATGTTGCATTTTGGCCTCCCACCACGTTTTCGATCGGATGTGAAAATCATACAGGTATTGAGAGATTCTCATGATTTATTTAAGCTGCTATATTCTGAAAAATTGAAAAGCACCAGAAGTAATTGGTCAATGTCAATGTAAATGCTGCTTTTATTTTCAAATCAACTGTATATCTTTGTTGTATTTGCATCCAGTATGTTTATTTACATTATTATGGTAATTATTTCTAAGAGTTTAATTTCACTTCCTGAGTGATGTATTCTTTGTTTTCTGCTGTTTGAGTGTTGATCAATCAAGTAAGCTCATATAGTAAATATCACAAGCGGTCACTGTGCCATTGTAGAGGAATTTCCCTCCAGGGGGCCATAATGAATCCTTGAATATATGAAATCTTCCCTTTGACAAAATCACTGTCCAACCTTCCCAGTTCCATCTTTCTGGGCCTTTTGCCAGATTCCTAACTGCCTGTGACCTGATGACCAATGTGAGGACGTGTGGGAATTTGATCCACATTAATGGAAATGGCCCTGAGTACTAAAATATCTCAAAAGTCAAGAGAGTTTTATTGTCATGTGTCCCAGGTCAATGAAATTCTTGCTTGCTGCAGCACAACAGAATATGTAAACATAACAGAACAGGAGATAAAAGTTCAGTGTGTCTATATACCATAGACCATATATATACACAATAAATAAACAGATAAAATGCAATAGGCTATTATTGTTCAGAGTTTGTTTGATGGTGAGTTTAATAGCCTGATAGCTTTGGGGAAGAAGCTGTTCCTGAACCTGGATGTTCCAGATTTCAAGCTCCTGTACCCTCTTCCCGATGGCAACAGAGAGATGAGTGTGTGGTCAGGATGGTGTGGGTCTTTGATGATGTTGGCAGCCTTTTTGAGGCAGCGACTATGATAGATCATTTCGATGGTGGGGAGGTCAGAGCCGAGGATGGACTGGGCAGTGGTTACAACTTTCTGCATTCTTTTCCGCTCCTGGACATTCAAGTTGCCGAACAAAGCCATGATGCAACCAGTCAGTATGCTCTCTACTGTGCACCTGTAGAAGTTTGAGAGAGTCCTCCTTGACATACCGACTCTTCGTAAACTTCTCAGGAAGTAGAGGTGCTGATGCGCCTACTTTCTGATTGCATCAAGAATTGCTGGGACCAAGAAAGATCTTTGGAAATATGTACGCCCAGGAATTTGAAGTTCTTGACCCTTTCCACCATCATCCCATTGATATAAACGGGATTGTGGGTCCCTATCCTACCGCTTCCAAAGTCCACAATCACTTCCTTGGTTTTGCTGGTGTTGAGAGCCAGGTTGTTGTGCTGACACCATTTGATCAATCGGTCGATCTCACTTGTAATCTCTGACTCATCACCATCAATGATTCGTCCCACAACAGTGGTGTCGTTGGCGAACTTGATGATGGAGCTCACACTTAGTCCGGCTATGCAGCCATGAGTATAGACTGAGTACAGCAGGGGGCTGAGCACGCAGCCTTGAGGTGCTCCCGTGCTGATTGTTAACGAGGATGACGCATTTCCACCAATACGGACGGACTGTAGTCTGTGAATGAGGAAGTCGAGGATCCAATTGCAGAAGGATGCGCAGAGACCCAGATCTGAGAGCTTGGTAACCAGCTTTGAGAGGATGATGGTATTAAACGCCGAGCTGTAGTCTACGAATAACAGCCTGACATATGAGTTTTTGTTGTCCAAGTGGTCCAGAGCGGAGTGGAGAGCCAGTGAGATCGCATCCACCGTTGACCTGTTGTGGCAGTAAGCGAACTGCAGTGGGTCCAGGTTCTTGTCGAGGTAGGAATTGATATGCGCCATAATTAACCTGTCAAAGCACGTCATCACCACAGACGTTAGTACCACTGGTCGATAGTCATTGAGGCACGTCACCTTGCTCTTCTTGGGCACCGGTATTATTGATGCCCTTTTAAAGCAGGTGGGAACCACAGACCTCAGAAGTGAGAGGTTGAAAATGCCGTTAAAACTCCAGCCAGTTGGTCCGCACAGGTTTTTAGAACACGACCGGGTATACCATCAGGTCCATGCTCTATCTGAGGGTTCACCCGTCTGAAGGATAATCTGACGTCGGCCTCTGTAACTATGCCTGAAATACCATCTCTGGGCCTCAAGCACAATAGTTCATAGCTCACCTTTGTACCTGCAAGCATGGATTCCATTTACTATTAAAATCCTCTCATTTAGGTCAGCTAGATTGCTGATGAACCAGAGAAACTCTGTTATTTTATATCTAATGAGCAACAGAGCTGCTAGAGAGAGAGAGATCTAATTGGAGCTTCTTTTCCCTATCATGGTTAAAAGACCAGGCGACTGGTAATGCAACATGAGGCAGCCAAAATTATGACTGAGCTGCTACAGTGTGCACCACATTGAGGAGAAACTTAATTTACTGAATGTTTGTGGATAAAGAGATTGCTTGGCATTATAGGATGTACAGTTTATGTCGTCATATGCCTCAAAGCAGTTCCGATGCCAAGTCCAATTAGAAGAGATGGGAACTGCCAAAGCTAAAATTGGTTATTAGAAACAAAGGTATGAGACGAAGTTAACCATAATACTTTATCATGGGGCAAAAGCTTCAATTTATTTTTGAAGAATTGGAAAAGAAACATTACAGTTTCCAGTGTTAAAGAAGAAACTGCAGATGCTGGAGAATCGAGGGTACACAAAAGGCTGGAGAAACTCAGCGGGTGCAGCAGCATCTAAGGAGTGAAGGAGATAGGCGACGTTTCGGGTCGAGACCCTTCTTCAGACTGGTCAGGGATCAGGGAAACGAGAGATATAGACGGTGATGTGGAGAGATAAAGAACAATGAATGAAAGATATGCAAAAAAGTATCGATGATAAAGGGATCAAGCCATTGTAAGCTGTTTGTAGTGTGAAAATGAGAAGCTAGTGCGACTAGGGTGGGGGAGGGAGATAGAGAGAGAGAGAGAGAGAGAGGGAATGCCAGGGCCCGAGGGCTGAGGGAGAGGTGGGAAGGGGAGGAGACAGCAAGGGTTAACAGAATTGAGAACATTCAATGTTCAAGCCCAGAGGATGCAGACTCCCCAAGCGGAATATGAGGTGCTGTTCCTCCAACTTGTGGTGTTGCTCACTCTGGCCGTGGAGGAGGCCCAGGACCGAGAGGTCGGATATGGAATGGGAGGGGGAGTTGAAGTGCTGAGCCACCAGGAGGTCGGATTGGTTATTGCGGACCAATGCTTTGTATCTGACCTTGTTCACAAGTCTGACTTGATGTTGGGATGTTATCCTGCGTGTAACTAGGGGATTATGAATCAGCAGGTGATATTGCTATTTTAACTGAAAGCAAAAAAATGTTGAATGCAATTCCCGAGAGAAATAAAAGCCTAATTTTCAAAAGGGTAATCCATCACCTCCTAAAATATTTATTGCTTTTGACTCTTTCAGATATTTATTGACCTGGTGTATATATTTCAAGCAGTTCTTTAGATTTTTAAGATTTGTTATTTTTCCCTCCCATCTTAGTATTATTTCAATTGTTACACATTATGATTAATCCTTAGAAATTAATCAGTTTTTGCTTTGTTTAGGTAGATATTTGTGCTGAAGAATTGGGAAACAACGTGATGCCTGTTACTGCCTTACTTAGTGATGTGAAAACTGTTGTTCGGCAGGTAATATGTTTGCCTTTTTCATAACTGCTTGGGTTCGAGGTTGTTTTAGCCCTGGGGAATAATGTTTTTAGTCAATTGCCAGATCTTCACATCAGACTTGTGAACAAGGTCAGATACAAAGCTGCTGCTCTCTCGACCAAACTCCACCTTATTCCAAAATGCTCCTGGATAGCAAGGAAATCTCCGGATTTTTTTTCTGCACTGCAAATCATTACCTTCAACCTGTTTCTTGATCCCTCACCTCTCAACAAATACAAGGAACTCATGGATTTTGGGATCATCCAGTTGCTACTGTCCCTCCACCCCGACCCTCCCCCCGGTGTATCAAGCCAGTCGATCCTTTTATCCGAGCCTAGATCCTGCATCTGCCATTAATTTCATTTAAGTCTTCCCTCGTCTCCTGCGCCCTTAACCTTTTCCCCGTGAAACTGCGGCTTATCCAACTTTCCTTTCGGACTAAAATCTGTAAATGCTGAAAGCACTCTCCATGTCCAGGCAGCACCCGTGGATGCTGAAACAGAATTTGTCTTGTGAAAAGACACTAAATCAACAAACTTTATTTATATTCTACTTATGTTCTCTGACACAGTGATGCCTCCAACTTTTATTTCAGGTTTCCAGTATCTGCAGTTTTGGTTTCTGATTTTATTGTTAAACAGTTTGTCTTCTTTCCTTTGGTATTGCTTCTGTCTGCTTTAAAATGGCTCTTAAAATGGCTCTTACTAAGCCAGAAATGGAAATTGTGACCCTTCCTCGTCCTTTTCAATATATTTGAACTCTTGACACATTTGATTATACCATTATCCTAAATCTTTCCCCACCATAATTCACATAGCTGAAATTTCATTTTTATTTGTTCAGTCATAGCTATAAACTAGCCAATAATAGCTTCCCTCCAACACCTGTAGAGAGTCATAGTCATAGTATAATTTACCATTTGCTTTTCTTGTATCAAAGCTTGGCCTATTTCTCATTAACATACTATCTTTATGAACCATCATCTGGGAAAGTGGCATCAGTTTCATAGTCATAGAGTTATCGAGTGATACAGTGTGGAAACAGGCCCTTCGGCCCAACTCGCCAACACCGCCAACAATGTCCCAGCGACACTCGTACTATTTGCCTGCACTTTGTCCATATCCTTCCAAACCTGTCCTATCCATGTATCTGTCTAACTGTTTCTTAAATGATGGGATAGTCCCATCTTTTTTTGACAATATCTTTCCACCAACGTCTCACCAACAATATTTCACCAATGTCTTATACAACTGTAACATGACCTCTCAACTTCTATACTCAATACTCCGACTGATGAAGGCCAAAGTGCCAAAAGCCTTTTTGACCAACTTACCTACCTGCAACTCGACCTTCAAGGAACCATGCACCTGTATTCCTAGATCCCTCTGCTCTTCATGCTACCCAGATGCCTACCATTTATTGTGTAGGTCCTGCCCTTGTTCGACGTCCCGAAATGCAACACCTCACACATTTCTGTATCAACCATTCCTCCGCCCATGTGGCCAATCGATCCAGATCCTGCTGCAATTGTTCACAACCATCTTCACTATCTGCAAAACCAATAACTTTTGTATCATCAGCAAACTTGCTAATCTTGCCCTGTCTGTTCTCATCCAAATCATTGATGTAGATGACAAACAATAACAGGCCCAGCACCAAACCCTGAGGCACACCACTAGTCATAGGCCTCCAGTCCGAGAAGCAACCTTCCACCATCACCCTCTGCTTCCTTCCATGGAGCCAATTTTCTATCCATTCAGCTATCTCTCCTTGGGCCCATGCGATCTTATCTTCCAGAGCAGCCTACCATACGGAACCTTGTTGAACGCCTTACTGAAGTCCATGTACACAACATCAACAGCTCTGCTCTCATCAACCTTTTTGGTCAGGTCTTCAAAAGTATCAATCAGATTTGTGAGACACAACCTTCCTAGTTCCAAAACCATGCTGACTATCCCTAATCAGCCATTGCCCATGCAAATGCCTGTATATCCTATCCTTCAGAATACTCTCCAGTAACTTGCCAACTACAGATATAAAGCTCACTGGCCAATAGTTCCCAGCATTTTCCCTGCTGCCCTTCGTGAAAAGAGGCACAATATTTGCCACCCTTCAGTCTTCCGGCACCTCTCCTGTATTTAAGGACGACTCGTAAATTTCAACCAGGGCTTCCACAATTTCCATTATAGTTTCCCGCAATGACCTCGAATATATCCGATCAGACCCTGGAGATTTGTCTATCTTCAAACACGACAGTACCTTCAGTACTTCTTCGACGGTAACCCTGACTGCTCTCAACACACTTCCAGTGACTGCTCCAATTTCCTCCGTCCTACTGTCTTTCTCCTCGGTAAATACAGAGGAGAAATACTCATTGGGGACCTTGCCCATCTCCTATGGCTCCATCTCCTGTGGCTCCATGCAGAGGTGACCGCTTTGATTCCTGAGAGGTCCCACTCTCCAGTTACCCTTTTCCCCTTTATGTATTTATAAAATCATTTGGGATTGTCCTTAATGCTACCCGCCAGAGCTATCTCCTGGCCCCTTTTTTGCCTTTCTGATTTTCTTTTTTAGTTTACTCCTTTAGTTTATTCCCAAAACTCCTCCAGGGATGTACTTGATCCCAGCTGCCTACACCTGTCCCATGCATCCTTCTTGTTTTTTACTTATGTCTCAATTTCCCTCGTCAGCCACGCTTCCTTACATTTGCCTGCTTTGCCCTTCATTCGAACAGGGAAGTACACATCCTGAGCTTTCTTCAGTACACTTTTAAAAACATCCCACTTGGCCGATGTTCCTTTCCCCTCAAAAACCTGCTCGAGTCAACTTGAGCGAGACCTTCTCTCACACCCTCAGAGTTAGCCTTACCCCAGTTGAGCATTTTAACACGTGGACTCTCTCCGTCCCTATCCAACCTAATCAAACTGTGGTCACTGGTCCCAAAATGCTCCTCCACACACACATCATTAACTTGCCCTTCCCAATGTCCCAACATTAGATCCAATGTTGCCCTCTCACATGTGGGGGCTTCCACATATAGCTTAAGAAAATTCTCCTGAATACTTTTGAGGAATTGCACCCCATCTAAACGCTATGATTTTCCCAGTCTATATTGGGAAAGTTAGAATCCCCTACAACAACAACCTTATTTGACCTGCAGCTGTCTGCAATCTCCCAGCACATTTGTTCTTCTAATTCCTGTTGACTATTCGGGGGGTCTGTGATACACCCCCAACAAAGTGATAATCTCTTTCTTGTTCCTCAATTCCGCATAGCCTCACTAGACGAACCTTCTGTAATGTCACCTCTGAACACAGCCGTGACATCCTCCTTAACCAACAATGCAACCCCCCCTCCTCTTTTTCCCTCGCCTCTCTCTCCTGAAGCTCCTGTACCCCGGAACATTGAGCTGCCAGTCCTGCACCTCCCTTAACCATGTTTCAGTCATGGCTACAAAGTCCCAGTTGGTCATACCTATCCATGCCCTAAGCTCATCTACCTTCCCTGTCAGGCCCCTTGCATTAAAATAGGTGCAGTTTAAACCAACCCTCCTTCCTTGCTCACCGCCTTTTACCTGCCTATTCTGTCCACTAACCTTTCCCACACCACCCTCCATACCAACTTCTAGCCTCTCACGTGCCTCTGTCCTGCACAAGATCCCATCCCCCTGCCAGTCTAGTTTAAACCCTCCCGTGTAGCATTAGCCAACCTTCCTGCTAGGATGTTTGTCCCCCTCCAGTTTAGGTGCAACCCGTCCCTTTTATACAGGTCACCCCTGCCCCGGAAAAGATCCCAATTATCCAGAAATCTGAATTCCTGCCCCCTGCACCAACTCCTCAGCCACACATTAATTTCCCCTATCTTCCTATTCTTACCTTCACTAGCACGATGTACTGGAAGCAATCCTGAGATTACTAGCCTGTAGGTCCAGCTTTTCCGTCTTCTGCCAAATTCCGTAAATTCTTGTTGCAGAACTTCCTTCCTCTTCCTACCTATATCATTTGTGCCAATGTGCACAACAACCTCCGGCTCACTCTTGAGGATGCCGTGTAGCCACTCCGAGATGTCCTGGACCCTGGCACCAGGGAGGCAACACACCATCCTAGAGTCTCATCTGCTGCCACAGAATCTCCTGTCCGCACCTCTGACGATGGTGCTCTGCCTGACGTCACTTTTCCCCCATTGAGCCTCGGCACCAGGGTTGGAATCACAGCTCTGGCTACCACTCAATCTTGTCGTGTTGTCTGCTCCCAAGAGGGTATACCTGTTTTCATTAGGTTCAGCCACCGGGGTCTCCTGCACTCCACGTTTACTCCTCTTTCTCATAGTCACCCACCTTCGCTCTTCCGGTATCCTTGGTACGACAACCTCGCTGTAGGTCTTGTCAAGGAAACTCTCGTTTTCCCGGATGGCCCTGAGGTCATCCAGCTGCTGCTCCAGTTCCCCAACACGTTCATTCAGGAGCTGCACCTGCACACAATTTCTGCAGGTGCAGTTGTCAGAAGCACCAGTGGTGACCCTGACCTCCCACATCCTGCAGGAAACACACTGTACCAACTTGCCTGCCATTTCTTCAGTGGACAAAAAAAATCACAAATTTCGAATCAAGTGTAGCCTTCTTGCCAAAGACTCTTGAGCCAAAGACTCTTGAACCAAAGACTCACGCTTTACTCACCAAGGCACTTCACCCCAACAGGCCGCTCGCCTAGAGCAAACCCTACTTTTATTTGTTGTTCAATTAAGTAATTAGCTAATTTACAAATTTGTTTACCAGTTTTTAAATGACCCGCTCTAGAAAAACTCACCAAGGCTTTAACTTCTGCAGTGAATCGCCGCACTCGCTCCTTCATCTGCCGCTCCTCTCCCGACCTTGTGTACATTGATGATGTTTAGCTCTGCCTTTCCATTCCTTTCTTGTCCCTTTTGATTGTCTCTTAACTCTTTATCGAATGTCTGATAATAGATTAACAGAACACTGTTGCAACTAAATATGGTGAAGATCAACATCATTGTCTTTGGTCCCTGCAAAAAAATTCCAATTCCTAACCTCTGAAATCATCCCTGTTCCTGGCCACTGTAGGAGGCTGAATCACACTCTACTACATTGATACCGCATTGACCCCAAGACCTACCAGCATTACTTCAAAGAGTGCCTCATTTCCACCACTCTGATATTATCCAACTCTTCCAAACTTTGGCTCATGACTGCTGAATCTCTAGTTCATGCCTTTTTCATTCTTCATGAATGGTTCTGGTAAGGATTTATCAACCTGTTTCTTACTCCACAGATGCCACCTGACCTCTTGGGTATTTAAGTAAATATGTTTTGTATTTGTTACCTTTCATCTAGATATATTCTGTTTCTACAGATTGCTTTGGTTAGTATCTACCATGCTTCAAAATTGTACAGTTGCATTCGGAAACTTCTTGAAACTGGTCAATCACATCTGTTACGGAGACATTATCTTACCATTTTATGTACTTGATGCACTGAGACATTAAATGATTCTTAAATTAGCTTTGAGTGACCATAAATAATTACTAACCTGTAAGGCACTTCATATGTTTAGTTGCCTCGCATTTGCAATAGCTTTTAAAAATAACTTTTAGTTTCCTGGGCTACTCTGTGGAGACCTAGATATTCTCTATTTTGTTCAGTGAAGAACAGACTAACTCCACTAGGAATAATGTTAACCCAGAATAGGCCTGTTTATTTTTAAATGCTGCATTGGATCATGTGTAGTCTGCAATATCTGAGAAAATGGGTCTGACAGAGGGTGAGTTTTCTTCAAGTGGCAGTGCTAAGCAAAGAATGTAAATGCATTTTCTCTAAGAAAACATCCTAATTCTGGAAACAGTGACCACATCAAGCATTCTGATGAGAGAATTGGGGCATTTTGTGCAGAACTCTCACAACAGGCAAAGATAATGAATGATAGGTGGCTGTTGGAGATTGGTTGATGTCAGAGAGTAAGGGGGCATTGTGGAGGGTGGAGGAGGCTGATGGTTGGAAATAACCAGGGGACGCAGTGAAAATGAAGAGGGGGAACAAGACAGGAGTAGGAACAGCAGATGATGGTTTACAAAAATAGGACTCAAAGTGCTAGATTGACTCAGTGGATCAGGCAGCATCCCTGGAGAATGTGGAGTGACATTTTGGATTGGGACCCTTCCTCTGATTATGGGGGGGGGGGGGGGGAGAAATACAGCTGGAATAGAAGAGGGGCAGGACAAAGCTTGGCAGGTAATAGGTGACACAGACAAGTGGGGGGGGGGGGGGGGGGGGGGGGGGGGTTAACAGGTAGAATGTTGGGCAAAGGCTACAGTTAAAAAAAACTGGTGCAAAACCAAAGGATTGAAGAGTTGCGAATTGTGAATACAGAGAAAGGAATAGGTGGAGGGAGAGTTGGAGAAATGGAGTGGAGGAATTGGTATGAGTCCGGGGGGGAAGGTGAGGGATGGGGGGTTAATGCAGGTTACCTAAGATTGTAGAATTTGGTGTTTACAATATAAGGTGCTGGTCCTCCAGTTTGTGGCCTCACTCTGACAATGGAGGAGACCCAGGACAGGAAAGGTCAGTGTGCGTCTGAGATGGGGAGTTAAATTGGTTAGCAACGGAAGAATCGGTAGGCCTTGGCGGACCGAACGTAAGTGTTCGATGAAACTGTCATGAGTCTGTATCGTCTGCCTGACGGCAACAAGGAGAACAGTGTGTGTCCTGGGTGACTGTGGTCCTTGATGATGCTGTGTGCCTTCTGCAGGCACTGCCAGTGGAAAATGTCCTGAATGGCCGGGAAACAGTTGCCAATGATGTGCTGTGCCGCCTTCACCACTCTCTGTAGTGATTTGCGGCTGTGGGCAAACAGTTCCCGTACCAGACTGTGATCAACATCCAGAAACTATCTTCTATCTTCTCAACATTTTTAGATTTCTTTTGAGCTTTGTTTTGCATGCTATCATTTCAAATCAGATAATACCATACATAAATATAATCATACCAACCAATAGGTAGAGCATAGGGAAAGATATAGAGTGCAAACTATAGTTCTCGGCAATGTGGTGTAACAGTTCCAGAGACAAAGTCCAAGTGTAGGGTACAGCTGTACAATGAACATTGGACTTTGTCTCTGGAACTGTTACACCACATTGCCGAGAACTATAGTTTGCACTCTATATCCTTCCCTATTCAGCAACTGGGGAAGAACTGACGATGTTTCGGCTCAGAATCCTTTTTCAGACTGATCTCAGACGATTGTGTGTGAAGTTACAGAAATAGACCAAGTGAAGGTCATGTGGGTATTTAAAAACAAAGACGAGAATTGCCAAAATGAGTGACAATCTTCCTCGGAGCACAAGGGTACGGAGTAAATGAGAAATTGGTGCAAATTGAGACAGTATCTGAGTTTAGGATGAGCTCAGATATATGGGATGCTTAACTGTCAAGACAGCATTGCACGAGGCAGGTGCAGAGACAACAAAACCACAGATGAGTAACAGATGAGATGAGCTGCAGTAACAGGTGAGCTCAAACAGGACTGCATGTCCTTCACTTGGTCTATTTCTGTAACTTCCAGCATCCCCACAATCGTCTGAGATCAGTCTGAAAAAGGATTCTGAGCCGAAACATTGTTGGGAAAATTCCTCGGCACCTGACGAGTGGAGGGGAACTCTGAGTAAGATGGCCAAAAATCGCAGCCGTACGTGGTAGCGTTTTTACTAAATTCAATATAAAGCGCAAACAGGAAGTGGTCAAGATTAGACTTTTAATTATATAGAAGGCAAGGCAGCTCTAATTAGGCAAGGCAGCTCTAATTAGGCAAGGCAGCTCTTATTAGGCAAGGCAGCTCTAATTAGGCAAGGCGGCTCTAATTAGGCAAGGCAGCTCGCTTTAGCACTTTCAAAACCAAAGGCAAGGCAGCTCGCTTTAGCACTTTCAAAACCAAAGGCAAGGCGGGCTTTTGCTTCAACATTTCAAAAAGGCACTCGCTTTAGCACTTCAAAAAAAGGCAACAGCTTGCTTTAGCACTTTCAAACCAAAGGCAACACATAGCACTTTCAAACTACATTTTCAAACCACATTAAGGGCACTGACAGGTCAGTAAAACCACTCACAGTTTAGTAGACATGTGTTCAGTGTTATTCACAGCTCAGACTGAGAATTGCGACCTCTCGCTCCCCCGTCTTGCAGAGAACTGAGGCACCTCCACCTTATAGGGGCGTGGCCTTCTGGAGAGAGAATCTCAACATTTTTTAAACACAAATAACGTTTTTATTTTTCATCGATGGGGAAAATCATCTTGTCCTGTGCAGCGGAGGGGGACTCTCTGAGTAAGATGGCCAAAAAGCACAGCAAAGTGGCAGCTTATTTTCTAAAATCAATTTACAGAACAACAGGAAGTGGTCAAGATCAGGCTTTTAGTAATATAGATGTTGTATGTTATTCAGTAGATTACGTCATAATGAATGAAACCTAAAGTTTTCTAGCCGAACTTGGCACCCCGTAACTATTGATCTCAGACTTATTCGTGGAATCTGTAGCTTTATAAATGTTAATTAACTGCAAGCCAATAATTGGTTTGTAGCCAATTAAATTCAGTTTTAAGTGACGTATAAATTGCACTTCTTCATAGTTGTGTCCTGTGATGCTAGCCAGCCTTCAACAATAACTAAAATATAAGCTCTAATTATCTTGGTGGTAGGCGTAGTGATTTTCAGTAAATGGGGTGAACCATCACAATTTTTGCTGGTGTTATTTCTCTTGCAGCCAAATAAGATAATAAATCGAGACTGGGCTATGAAAGTGCCGCATGCAGATTATAAAATGGAAACTGAATGGGACATTGGAGAGAGCTGCATAAATAGCTAGCACTGTGGCTAAGAATGGGCACTACTACTCTTTAATAAATCATTGGTGGAGGCTTATTATTGCAATACTTGTCTCAAGACTCAACAGATTCTAGACGCCTTCAGCACGGATGTTGTTTTATCCAAAACAAATTGAACTGGAGGTATTTAATGTATCCCTTGTCAAGCACCCGGAAGGCCCAGCCCGCCCACCACAGACGGGGGATTCGCCCGCTACAGATGGTGGACCCATGCCTTGGACCGGAACCCGCCCGGAAGGCCCAGCTTGAGGACCCGCGGGAACCCACCTGGAGGGCCGATAAGCAGACCGGCTACGGAAAGGAGTGCACGACCTTGACGGGGGAGCGGGCCGCTGCAGGCCCTGCAACAGCCTCAGCTGGACTGGGCACCGCTCCCAGAGGCCGGGCACGTGGACCAGACGCAGCCTACAGTGGTGGAGCAGAGGCGGAGGACACCACGGCTATACTTGGCATGGCCAGCCCTGCAACGCTCCCTGCACTTTCAACAACTGGGACTTAAAAATGATGCCAAACTGGTACTCTGTATATTCTCTCAGTGTACTACTGCTATATACTTGTACTGTATCTGAGATGCTCATCTAATATGTTTCCAAGTGCTTATGTATAGTGATACTTGTACTGAACTGTATACAACAATGAATTTCACTACCTCAGTACGTGACAAATAAAGTACCACAACGTAATTAGTGGTACCTTAGTTAGTAGCAATCTTAATTGGAAGGTTGTTAGTTCAAGTCTCAATCCAGAGACTTGAGCTTAAACATGAAAACAGATGGATTGTACAGGAATAATCAAGAATAGAAGACCAGCGGAGATAAGCAGACCGGCTGTACAACATATACCTTGAACATTTTGAAGGGTGTTTCGTGGATGGAGAGGAAAAAGGGAAGATTTGAAAGGAATTTTATAATTGTTTTATTTAGCTTGGAGCCAGTGGACGAGAGTATTCACAGGCAATAATAAACACAAAATGCTGGAGCAACTCAATGGGACCAGCAGCATCCCTGGAGAGAAGGAATGGGTTGAGACCCTTCTTCAGACTGACAGATATGTGACTTTCCAGTAGAAAGTTAGTGATATTTAAGATACTACTAATTTAAGATCTTGAACGTTAGTGAACCTTGTGGGGAGCCGCTCGTGCGGCGGGAATGTCCCGGGGAGCCGCGCGGGCCAGATCTACCCACTGAACAACCATGGCGCCGACGACTTGGCCCGACTCGCCCCAGAGGCCTCCCAGGGGACTGTGGAGAAGCTGGGCGGCGAGGATTGCCTGGGCCGAAGGAGCCTCAGCGGTGGGAGCCTCGCCGGCAGCGTGAGCCTCGACAGCAACACGAGCCCCGTTGGTAATGGGTCTTCGGCGGTGCTGTGGCCTTCCGATCGTCCTGTGATCAATGGTCGATGAGTGTGAGGGGGCAGGGGGGAAGACATTGGGGACCCGGCGTGGAGGGACCGCCGTGAGGGACGGTGGGAGAACGAAGGGGGACCTGGTGTGGGGGAGGGGAGGTGTACTCTAGTTTTAGAATCCTCTGCACACAGGATAAGTCTTTGTTCATTTGTTCCAGTGAAGGCACTGTGCACACGACAACCAGCCAACAGTCGCTTGTCTTTTGTTGTTTTCACTTTTAATTTCAAGTTTTTCGTGTACCTTTTGTGTGTTGTGACTGTTGGCAGACCAAATTTCCCTCCGGGGATGAATAAAGTTTTAACGTATCGTATATCAATATATTGAAGATACACGCTAAAAGCTGGGATAACTCAGCGGGATCGACAGCATTTCTGGATAAAGGAATGGGTGACGTTTCGGATCGAGTCCTGTCTTCAGACTGGTTCGGGATAAGGGAAATGAGAGATATAGACGATGATGTGGAGATATAAAGAATTGTGAATGAAAGATATGCAAAAAATATGATAAAGGAAACAGCCAATTGTTAGCTGTTTGTCGGATGAAAACGAGAAGCTAGTGCGACTTGTGGGGGAGTGAATGAGAGAGAGGAAATTCCGGGGCTACCTGAAGTGAGAGAAATCAATATTAATACCTGGCTGTAAGCTGCCCAAGTGACAGTTCCTCCAATTTGCATTTAGCCTGGGAATGAGGAGAATTAAAATATTTAGCAACCAGGAGATCAGGTAGGTGCAGGCGGACAGTGAAGGTGTTCAGTGAAACAGTCGTCCAGTCTATGATTGGTCTCGCCGATGTATAAGAGTCCACATCTTGAACAATGTGTAAAAGCTAGATGAGGTTTGGAAGAGGTGCAAGCCAGATGGAGGAGTATTGGCAACAGGTTTTTGTGTTGCATCTTCTGTCGTGGAAGTTGCAGAGGAAGGTACCTGGGGAGGGTGTGGTTTGGTGGGAAGGGATTAGTTAACAAGGGAGTTGCGGAGGGAACGAGTCTCTCCAGAAAGGCAGAAAAATGGTGGAGATGGAAGATGTGACTTGTGTTGGGATCCCGTTGGAGTGTGGGTGAAAAGTTTTGATAATTATGTGTCCGTTGATGATGCTATGGGTGAAAGGAAGGGGTTTGGCGACTCTGTCCTCTGTTGCGACTCGGGGGGCGGTAGGGGGACAAGGGCGAGCTGCAGGCTACCGAGAGACACGAGTGAGGGCCCTCATCTGTGATGGTAGGGTGCAAATCTAAAGAATGAGGACATATTTGAATCATTTTTCGAATACACTCCCATTTATATACTCCAGAAGGCCAGTTTTCTGGAGTAGTCTGGTTCCATTTCACAATTAGACTAAACTTATAAAAATATTTTTAATATATAATACAATGATAGGGAAGGAAATACTATGATTACAGTGGTGCAGGGCACCTATACCCATATCATATCCTTAAATCCTTATAACTGTAAAACTCTGATCTTGTATGTGGATGTGTGGATGTATTTATTTGTTGGTGTGCGATCACATCTTCTCGAAAAAACGACATCTGAAACATTCATGCATTATTTCTCGAGTTATTAAATAAAATGTTCACATATCCGATAACATTTAAATCAAAAAGCCTGTTTTGGGCTGATGACGTCACAATGGATCTGCCTGCCTGCCGCCAATTCGCGCTGCGAGTGACGTTACCCCCCCCACCCCTACTCCCCCTCCCGCCTCCCCCCTTAATTCAACAGTCGGCCGCGTTCGACTGAAGTACCAAAGATCATAGCTGAAGGCTGCAGCGGTCTTGGTCGATCGTCGCTACCGCTCTCCAGCCCGGCTCGGGCTGGCTCGGCCCATTACCCTAGATTTTCCCAAGAGCTTCCGAGAGCTTTGGTCAATGCATTCCTTGCGCCTCGGCTTGGGTTTCCCGAAACTCCCGAAGCTTTGGGTCGAGGCACGCTCGCTGCCTCGGCTCGGGGTCTCATCTCCCTTCCCCCCCTTCTCTTCCCCCCACTCTGCCCCGCCCCCCCTTCTCTCCACTCCCCCCTCCCCTCTCTCGAGTGCCTTTTGGTTATAGCGTCACAATGAGCGAACTAGCATTTTGAGAATATTCTTCAATCCTTCACCAACAAATCATTCTCACTTTGATAAGGATGCGTCACGCTGACTTATCTTCACGCAGACTTTATCTGATTGAACTAAATTGTTTTTAGTCTCTTCTCCCCCCCCCCCCTCTTTCCCCCCCCCTCTCCCCCCCCCCTCTTTCCCCCCCCCCTCTTTCCCTCCCCCCCCTGCTTTCCCCCCACCCTCTTTCCCCCCCTCTTCCCCCCCCCCCTTCCCCCCCCCTCTTCCCGCCCCCCCTCTTCCCCCCCCCCCTCTTTCCCCCCCCCCCTCTCCCCCCCACCCTCTTCCCCCCACCCTCTTCCCCCCCCCCTTTCCTCCCCCCACCCTTTTACCCCCCCCCTCTTTCCCCTCCCCCTCCTCGATAATTCCCGCCCCCTCTCTCCCCCCCCTAAACCCCTCTCTCCCCCCCCCTCCTTCCCTCTTTCTCTTTCCCCCCCCTATCTTCCCCTCCCCCCTCTTCTCCCCCCCCCTCTCTTTCCCCCCCCTCTCTTCCCCCCCCTCCTCTCCCCCCCCACCTCTCTTCCCCCCCCTCTCTCCCCCCCCTCCCCCCCCCTCTCGTCCCCCCCTCTGTCTTCCCCCCCCCCCCCCCCTCTCCCCCCCCCCCTCTTTCCCCCCCTCTTCCCCCCCCCTCTTCCCCCCCCTCTTTCCCCCCCCCTCTTCCCCTCCCGCCCCCTCTTTCCCCCCTCCCCCCCCTCTCCCCCACCCCCTTCCCCCCTCTTCCTTCCCCCACCCTCTTCCCCCCCCATCCCCTCCCCCCACTTCCCCCCCGTCTTCCCCCCTCTCTTTCCCCCTCTTCCCCCCCCCCTCTTCCCCCCCATCTTACCCCCCCCTCTTCCCCCCCCCTCTTGCCCCCCCTCTTCCCCCCCTCTTCCCCCCCCCATCCCCCCCCCTCTCCCCCCCCCCTCTTCCCCCCCCTCTTTCTTCCCCCCCCTCCTTCCCCCCCACCCGATCCCCCCCCTCTTTCTTATTTTTATTTCCCCCCCCTCTTCTTCCCCCCCCTCTTCTTTTCCCCCCCCCCTCTTTCCCCCCCCTCTTCCCCCCCCTCCTTCCCCCCCCATCTTTTCCCCCTCCCTCTTTCCCCCCCTCTTCCCCCCCCCCCCCTCTTCCCACTCCCCCCCTTGCCCCCCCAACCATCTTCCCCCCCCCTCTTTCCCCCCCCCCTTCCCCCCCACTTCCTCCCCCCCCGTCCTTCCCACCCCCTCTTCCCCCCCTCTTTTTCCCCGCCCCCCTCTCCCTCCCCCCCTCTTCCCTCCCCCCCTCTTCCCCCCCCTCCCCCTCCCCCACTTCCCCCCGTCTTCCCCCCTCATCTTTTCCCCTCTTCCCCCCCCCTCTTCCCCCCCATCTTCCCCCCCCCTCTTCCCTCCGCCCTCTCCCCCCCCCCTCTTCCCCCCCCCCCCCTCCCCCCCCCCTCTCCCTCACCCCCGCGCTCTTCTCCCCCCCCCCCCCTCTTTTTTTTATATTATTTTTCTACCCCCCCCCACTCCCCCCCCCTCTTCCCCCCCCCTCTTCCCCCCCCTCTTCCCCCCCCTCTTTTTTATCCCCCCCCCTCCCCCCCCCTCCCCCCCCCCCCTCTTTCCCCCCCACTCTTCTTCCACCCCTCTTCCCCCCCCTCTTCTTCCCCCCCCTCCTTCCCCCCCCTCTGTTTCCCCCCCCCCTCTTTCTTTCCCACCCCCTCTTCCCCCCCCCACTCCCCCCCCCTCTTTTCCTCACCCCCCCTCCCCCCCCTTTTCCCCCCCTCACCTCTTCCCCCCCCCCCTCCCCCCCCTCTTCCTCCCCACCCCCGTCTCCCCCCCCTCCCTCATCCTCCCCCCCCTCTTTCCCCCCCCCTCTTCCCCCCCCCCTCTATTCCCCCCCCCTCCTTCCCCCCCCCTCTTCCGCCCCCCCCCTCTTCCCCCCCCTCTTCCCCCCCCCTTCCCCCCCCCTTTCCCCCCACTTTCCCCCCCCCTCTTTCCCCCCCCCCCTCTTTCACCCCCCCCCCCTCATTCCCCCCCCCCCTCTTTCCCTTCCCCCCCCCCCCTCTTTCCCCCCCCCCCCCCTCATTCCCCCCCCCCCCCACTTTTTCCCCCCCCCTCTTGAAAATGAGCAGCCCCTGCGCAGCTGTGGGCTATGGGTGAGTGTATGGAATAATTGCGTTGGGAACGGTTGTTTGGACCAAGCCTTCCGTTGACCACTTTGTCTATCCTTCATAAACTGCCTGTAGTCCTGGGATTTCCTCAAGAGCTATGCCTCCAAAAACGGAAATGATTTGCATTTACATGTCACCTATCATGACCTCTGATGTTATAACATTTCTGTGACGAACCTTTGAAGAGCATCTACTGTTGCAATGTAAAAAATCATAATGGATGATCGTCTAGTTTAACTATTACGATAAGCTCCATCTATTAATAGATCATCTTTTTTTTTTAAGTGCCAAACAACAATGTACAAAATGTTATCCAATTTAATTTTTTCACGGTGTTATAAAACATTTACTAATAACAGTCTCGTAGAAAATTTAAAAGCTAATGTGATCTGACTGTAGAACCATTATAATTTGTATAGAATGTCTACAACAGAAAGTGTATGATGGAACTTAATAAATTACGGGATTTACACTTAACTATTTTGCAATTGGTGTGTATTTTGTGTTTTCAGTCTTCCGTGATACAAATTTAGATCAAGCTTTTTGCATCAATATTTACCATTGTTAGGTTGACGTGTATATTTCTCATCCACTGTTAGATTGTCACAGTTGTGATATTATTGCAGTCTGTGGCAACCCGATGTACATGTGGAACCAGTTCCTTTTACCATCTCACACATCAGAGGATCTTTAGGAGGTGATGCCATGATTAATTTATTTACCTTGTTTATTTCTATTCAAGAGTGTGATTACAATGTTTGTTTTTCAGTTACTAGATTTCTTCAAGATTAATCCATGGATTTTCCCGTCCAAATCTGAATGGTTGTTATTCCTGAAGGAGAAAATAAAAGCCAATGAGGAATTATCTCAGGTATTTTATTGAAACTGCTGAATAACATTTGAAGGGCATTTTAGCGTCTTCCGTTATTCAGATGTCTGGACTGACGTCCATCATTTATATCTTTCTTTGGGGGTTAATTTGTTTAAAATGTGACTCATTTATATTCCATGGCATGATTTGAAGTGTCAGTTTTGACTGACATTTGAGATGTAATTTATTTTGTTTTGCTCGATCATTAGGTGAATTGTTCCAAAGTGTTGCATTTCCCAGAAAAGGAAGATTGATGAGATAATCCTTTCAGAAGATTATGATCAATTGAAATTGGATCCTCACTTTAAATTGAGAGCTGTGCTTTGGGTATTTTAGCTATTTTTTAAATAGTGTGTTTGATTGACAACTTTTTAATTTGTTTAAGGCAGAATTTAAAAGCTATTGGAAATTTAGCTTATTTGTTTCAGGCAAGGACGTTTGTGATTTTTGTGTGTATATACTAAGAGGAAAATTGGCGGTTTGCATAAAGAATTTAAATTGATTTTTTTTAAATGATTTTGGACTAGTCACTTCATTTAAACAAATAATTCCATGTTAAAATTGTTATGAACCAACCAGAAAATGTTAAAATTACATTTAATCTGAAACAAATTGTAGGTTTTCTATCTCAGTCATAACAGTTCAGAAATAAGTAATGATATAGGATTAAGTCTGAAGTAATGACCTCCTTTCATTTAATCAGCCTGCTGTATTGTTCTATATAATTCAGTAATCCAGATGGGAGCTGCTTTGTGATAGCTTTTGATTTCCACTGGTGGACAGTTGGAGCAGTCATTAATCTGTGAACTGTGTAATATCCCATGTGGTTACTGTTTATAATAAAAATACATTATTTGTACTCCTAATTACCAAAGCCAAAATAAGGCATTGTGAATATATAAAGTTCTTTATCTTCTCTCAGAAATATTTACAAGGTTAACTGTGGCAAGCATGATATAGTTTTCAAGATCACATAATGTGCACTGATTATAGAACATAGAACAGTACAGCACAGGAACAGACCCACAATGTCTGTGCCGTATATGACGCCATGTTAAACCAATCTCCTTGCCTGCGTTTGCTCTATATCCCTCCATTCTTTGCATATCCATGTGCCTATTGAAACCCATTAAATACCGCCATTGTATCTGCCTCCACCGCCACTATTGACAGCACATTCCAGGCATTCACTATTCTCTATGTGGGAAGAAAATAAACTTGCCCCGCACATCTCCTTTTAATTTGCCCATTTCACCTTAAATGGGTATTTAATACCAACTTTGTTTCTGTGAATGAAACGTAGCAACACAGAAAAATAGGTGCAGGAGTAGGCCATTCGGCTCTTTGTGTCAGCACCGCCATTCAATATGATCATGGCTGATCATCTAAAATCAGTACCCCAAACAATCAACAACATCCATCATTGTCCATGGTCACTCAGCTTTTTCCCCATATCCCTTGATTCCTTTAGCCCCGAGAGCTAAATCTAACTCTCTTGAAACATCCAGTGATTTGGCCTCCACTGTCTTCTGTGGCAGGGAATTCCACAGATTCACAACTCTCTGGGTGAAGAACTTTTTCCACATCTCAGTCATAAATGGCCTACCCCTTATTCTTAAACTGTGACCCTTGGTTCTGTACTCCCCCAACATTGGGAACATTTTTCCGGCATCTATCCTGTGAAATCCTTTAAGAATTTTATATGTTTCTATAAGATCCATTCTCATACCTCTAAATTCATGGCTGATCGTCTAAAATCAGTACCCTGTTGGGATGCAGCACTCGTAAAAATCAAACTATATGTCAGGGAGTTTTGAATGTGTTTTTTACATTTTGTTTTGGAATATGAGGACCCACCAACAAAGTAAGTTGTATTGCCCAATCTAAAGTGATGTCAGGACATTACTGACATAACCTAACAGAGTTGACAGTGTACGGATCAGGCCCTGTGGCGGTGTCAAACCTTTTACTGGTCGTAAATGAACCTATTGCATTTCAACAACATCCATCATTGTCCATGGTCACTCAGCTTTTTTTAGTTCAATTTCACAACTTGCCATTGTGAGACTTAAACATTATCTCCTTTATAGATAGATTCTAGTTTATTTCCTCATTGGGTTTACTAGTCTGTAATCTCCACCTTGTCCACCTGGAATTTAGATATAGAAGCAGGCGTAGGTCAGCTCCACCACTTAACAAATTCGAGGCTGATCAATTACCAAAGGACCCTATTACTGCTTTTTTCAAAACCTGCATATCTGCCTCTTCTTGAAATTGTGAAATTGCTTGGCTTCCTTCCACTCTCCTTTAGAGGTGGGGAATTCTACAGGCTCATGCAAACAACATGCAAACAAAGCTTTTCACTGTATCAGTACGCATGATAATAATAAACCAATACCACGCATCCAACTTGCCCAAATCACATTTCATTATTTACATTTTCACAGTTCACAGAACCGTGGCCCAGACACGGCTGCTTCCAGTTTCGAGGTTTCATGCAAACTTGGAGTTGCATTTAACTTCATAATATTGGGGGTAGGGTACTGACATGGATAGAAAATTGGTTGGCAGACAGGAAATGAAAGAGTAGGGATTAACGGGTCCCTTTCGGAATGTCAGCAGTGACTAGTGGGGTACCGCAAGGCTCGGTGCTGATACCGCAGCTCTTTACAATATACATCAGTGATTTAGATGAAGGGATTCAAAGTAACAGCAAATTTGCAAATTACACAAAGCTGGGTGGCAGTGTGAACTGTGAGGAGGATGCTATGAGGATGCAGGGTGACTTGGACAGGTTTGGGTGAGTGGGCGGATGCATGGGCAATGCAGTTTTAATGTGGATACAATGTGAGGTTATCCGACTATTGGTGGCAAAAACAGGAAGGCAGATTATTTATTTGAATGGTGTCCAAGTGGGAAAAGAAGTACTAAGAGATTAGTGGTCCCTTGTTCATCACTCATTGAAAGTAAGCATGTGGTATAGTCAGTCAGTGAATGAAAACTAAGCATGTTTGGCCTTCTTAAACAATGAGGAGTTGATATAGACAAAGAGAGTTCTTCTGCAGTTTGTACATAGACCACAGTGAGACCAACACCTGGAATATTGCATGCAGTTAGGTCTCCAAATTTGAGGGAAGAGGACATTCTTGCTTTTTGAGGTAGTACAGCGTAGACAACGAGGTTAATTCCTGGGATGGCGGGACTGTCATATATTGATAAAATGGAACAGCTGGGCTATTATACTCTGGAATTTAGAAGGTTGAGAGACAATCTTATTGAAACATATAATATTATTAAGGCTTTAAGAAGGAACAGCAGATGCTGGCAAATCGATTGGTAGACAAAAGTGCTGAGAAAATAACCAGCGGGTGCAGCAGTATCGATGGAGTGAAGGAAATAGGCAACGTTTCGGGCCAAAACCCTTCTTCAGACTATTAAGGGATTATTAAGGGATTGGACACGCTAGAGTTAGATAGAGCTTTTAAAGATAGCAGAGTCGGGATAGCAAAGGCAGGAACTGGGTACTGAATGTGGATGATCAGCCACGATCACAGTGAATGGTGGTGCTGGCTTGAAGGGCCGAATGGCCTACTCCTGCACCTGTTGTCTATTGTATGTTCTTAAATTTTTCACACCAATCTCTTCTGTGGGCCCTAATTAAAAGACTTTAAAAAAAAATCAAAATACACTACATCCACAGGCATTCCTTTATCTTTTATATTTGTTGTATTGTCAAATCAACTCATGTAGATTAGTTGAGCAAGATTTTCCTTTCATTGACTTTATGCCTTTATGTATTGTCCAAATACATTAAAGCTTTCCAATAGTGCAATATGGACATCCCTTACAATATATTCTAGTATCTTCCTATGTGCAATTCACCATACTTTTTTCTAAGGCCCCCCCCCCTCCTTTTTAAAAATAGCAGCATACACTCCTCACCCTTCCATCATTTAGAACTCAAAAACCACATCAGGATTAAAATGGTTTTTAGGATGACCATCAATGCATCTACTATTTCCAGGGCCATGACATTTCATGCTCTGTGATGTAGATTATCAAGGCTTGGGAATTGACCAGTCAAGAGTCACATTATTGTCACATATCCCGGATAGAACAATGAAATTGTTACTTGCTGCAGCACGACAGAATATGTAAACAGTTTTTACTCCATTAACTTCTGCAGCACTTTCCGAATACTGATTTCCCTAAATCCTCCCTCAAGATTCATTGTTCCTTACATATTTGACAGAACCAAAGTGTTTAATTGTTTTGCCACTTGTTTGCTCTCAATCGTAAATTCCACCATTTCTGACTGCAGACCATGTCATCGCTGACCTTCACACATTCAGAGAAGCCCTAAGTCAGTTTTTATGTTTTGTGCAAGCTTACGCATGTACCCCATTCTCCTTCATCAAGCTGTTTGTTCCCTTTTGATGAATTATAAACTGCTCCCAATATTCAGGCCTGCTGCTCTTTCTGGCAATTTTCATTACCTGCTTAATGGTTCTGATACTATCCCTAATTTTATTTATAAACTACAGTGAAGCATTCTTCCATATACATTTTTGTGCCAGATGGGAATGAATAATTGAAAATTGCAAAACTACAAAAGTTGAAAATCTGAAATAAAAACATGTTCAGGTGACCAGATCATACAACATTGCACAAACAACTACGTTTAATCTGATTTTAACTACCCCTTATTTGACACATTATTTTGCCAGTTCAGTGAAATTCCCTTTGCTCCGCCAGATCTCCACCTTCATTTTAATCAAGTAACCTCTGTGGTATAATGTAAATTTACAGCTTTTCAATTCTGAGCATGTAATTCATCCCTGGGATTATTCGAACCAATCCTTCCTGCTTCCTCTCCCAAACACATTTTCTAAATTGCATTCTCAAGAAATGGACACAATAGTTGTGGTCGAAATCATGGTTTCTTAGGCATTCAGGAAACCCCCTGGAATCGCGTGCCTTTATAAACGTTTCTCTGCCTATTCCTTCATCAGTTCTCAAGATGGCGCCTGCCTGCGGCGACTTTTGCGGAGCACCAGAACAGAAAAGAATTACCTACAACTTCTATCAACTCACCTGCATCAGGGAAACGGCAGTAATCGGTGCCGTTTCAGACAGGCTGCTTGGGCAGCTGAAAGCGCTGGAAATTTCGCGATCTCCCGCAGCTGCGGGAGCCCCGGACTTTAAACTTTCCCACGCTGGCTGTAAAACTCCTGACCCGACTGAGGATACCAGGTACCGGACCTGCAAACCCCCGTATGACCTCCAGAGCCGACGGGCCCTGGGTCTCCCAAAAAAATGAAGCTGGAGCTGTCTGACTCTGAGGGAACCCCCATTCGTTACGGAGCTGGAGCTGCCGTCTGTGAGAGAATTCCCGTTCCAGCGTCAGGTCCGCAGAATCAGCAGGTATTACAGTCAACCCGGTACCAGGAAACAAAGGTAAGCCTCCATTGTGTTTGAAACATGGCCGGCGGCAGGATCATCAGGTCAGACTGAAGCGCAGGGGACTTCGACCCCTCTCCTACTATCCTACTGGCCAATGTAACAGTCCCCTTGAAAACAAAGTGGAGGACCTTAAGGGCAAGTCTGCTTTTATCAAAGGGAGCTGAGGGAATGCTCCTGTGTTCAGTTTCACATAGACATGGCTCACCCCCTGCTCCCCAGACTCAGCGGTCCAGCCTGAAGGGCTTCTCGCATCCACCGCACGACCGTACACTGGCATCGGGAAAGGGAGAGAGAGGGAACATCTTCCTCGTGGTCAACTCTGCTTGTTGCTCACACGTGGCAGTCCTATCACAACTCCTGCTCTCCACACCTCGAACATCTGGCGGGTGAAGTGCCTTCCATTCTACCTTCCGAGGGAATTCACCTCCATCATCGTGACCGCGGTCTACATCCCACCCCAAGGCAACATCTGTCTGGCACTGGAGGAGCTGCACGCCGGTTTGGGGGGGTCACAAAACACCAGAGGTCTTACCCCGAGGCCTTTTACCACCATTGCTGGGGGACTTCATTAAGTGCAATACCTAAAGAAATCACTCCCCAACTTCCACCAACAGACCTCCTGCTGCCCAGGGGACCAAACACCCTCGACCACTGCTACACACCATCAGAATGTGCCCTACCACTCTATCCCTTGCCCTCACTTTTGGTAAATCCTACCATAACAGCGGTGCTGCTTCTTCCGCCTACAGGCAGCAATTAAAGAGCTCACCCCAGAGGTGAGACCAGTGACAGAGCAGGGGGGGGGGGGGGGGGGGGGGGAGTGGGGGGGGCAGAGGAACAACTACAGGAAGTTTTGGATCTGTAGACTGGCAATGTTCAAGCTCCTGGCAACGGACATTAAATGAATACTCCACGTCGTTTACCAGACTTCATTAAGAAATGTGTGGAGGACTGCAACCCTACAAAAACCTTTTCGAGTGTTGCCCAATCAGAAACCTTGGATGAACTCTGAGATCCGCACTTTTCTGAAGACCAAAACATCCACCGGCATTCATGTCTGATGATACAGTGGTCTACACGAATCCAGATACGACCTTGGTAAGGCCCATCAAAAAGGTCAAAAGGGAGTTCTGCTTCAAAACTGAGGATGAGACAGATGTTTCGCAGCTGTTGGCGGGGCCCTGAATGCATCACCTCCTACAAAAGGCGAAACCAGATGCAAGGCGCTCGGTTGTCGGCGATACATTACACCCTTGATGAGTCTCAATGCATTTTACTACTCACAACTTTGATAGGGAGAACGCTGATGTGCCCCCCACCACCCCCTTCCGAGCCCCCCATTCGCTGTGATGGAATTTCAGTCTCAGTCACAGAGGCCGACGTCAGGAAATCCTGCAAGAGGGTGAACCCTCGAAAAGCGTCTGGACCTGATGGCATACCTGGTCGTGTTTTAAAAACCTGTGCGGAGCCCAACTGGCTGGAGTTTTTACGGACATTTTCAACCTGTCACATCTGAGGTCTGAGGTTCCCACCTGCCTCAAAAGGGCATCAATAATACCGGTGCCCAAGAAGAGCAAGGTGACGAGCCTCTGTATGAATATCGACTTGTGGCACTAACGCCTGTGGTGATGAAATGAAGTCTTCGAGAGGTTGATTGGCGCAAATCAACTCTGCTACCTTGACAAAAACCTGGACCCACTGCAGTTTCGCTTACCGCCACAACCGATCAACGTGTGGACGTGACTCGTCACTGGCCCTCCACTCCACACTTGGAACCACTTGGACAACAAAAAACTCATAATGTTTCAGGATGTTATTAATTGACTACAAGCTCGGCATTTAACACAATCATCCCCTCCAAGCTGGTTGCCAAACTCGCAGAACTGGGTCTCTGCGCATCCCTCAGGCCCCAATTGGGTCCTCGACTTCCTCATTCACGGACCACAGTTGTTCGTATCAGTCTGGTCTGAAATGTGTCAGGCTCGATAAGAGTCAGCACAGGGAGCACCTCCACAGGCCTAAGTGCTCAGCCCCTTCTGTACTCACTGTAATACTCATGAATGCGTAGACCGGTCACAGTGGCGAACTCCTCATCTAGTTCAGCTGACGAACACCACTGTAGTGGGCCGTTAATCATTTATGGGGGATGAGTAGGAGTACAAGAAGAGGATCGAGCGATTGTCCATATGGTGCCAGCACAATAAACCTGGCCCCTCAACACCAGGCAATATCAAGGAAATGATTGTGGACTTTTGGAAGCAGTGGATGTGGGACCACAGTCCGTTTATATCCAATGGGTCGATGGGTTTTTGAAAGGGTCAAGAGCTTCAAATTCCTGGGCGGTGCACATCTGTGGAAGATCTTTCTGGTCCAAGAACACTGATGCATTATTAAGAAAAGCTCATCAGCGCCTCTACTTTCCTGAGAAGATTACGGAGAGTCGTTCTGTCAAGGAGGTCTCTCCCTACTTATACAGGTGCAACAAGTAGAGAGCTTGCTGACTGGTGTGCATCGTTGGCTTGGTTCGGCAACTTGAGTGCCCTGGAGAGAAAAGACTACAAATAAGTAGTAAACAGGCCAGTCCATCTTCGGCTCTGACATTCTTCCATCGAGGGCGATCTTCCACAGTCGCTGCCTCGCAAAAAGGCTGGCAGCATCATCTATGGGACCCACACCATCCTGGCCACACACTCTCTCTCTGCTACCTTCGTAGTAAAGGAACATGAGCCTGAGAACAGCAACGACCTGGTTCTAGGAATAGCTACTTCCCCACAGCCATCAGGCTATTAAACCTGGCTCGGACAAAAACTCTGAACATTAATACCCCTCCATCTGTTATTTGCACTTTATTAATTTATTAATTAATGTGTGTATTTAAGTATATAACTGTAGTCAATGCCTACTATGTTCTGTTGTGCTATGCAAAGAAAGAATGTCATTGTCCTGTCAGGGACACATGACAATAAACTCTTTTGACTTGACTTTGACTTTGATCTTCATAAATTTGTTCAACTATATGCCTTAACCCGATTTCAAATTCTACGGTTTATGACGTGTTATCTCTTTATGCTGTATCAGTTCTATTTGGCATTTAACTTTCATCTGCTCTTTTTGCCAATTTATCTATGCTCTCTTGAAATCTATCACTCCCCTCTTTGTTTACCAATCTTTTTTTTAATGCATTGATGAAGAGCTTTATTTGGCATATTTTTTCAAATCTCACACCAGTTGTATTTCTTTTTTTTTGTTTAATATTTTTATTAGAAGCATTGCATATTATCTAATGTACAACAGCACTTCAAATACAAATCAGACTTACCACAAACGTTGTACAGAAATTACGGGATAATTTATATATGCTACTGTTTCTGATTGTTTTTGGAAAGGTAAGGGAGTGGAAAAAAAAGTAAAAGTGTAAATCAATAATCAAGACGTTGTGATTGAATAATAATGATTATATAATTAAAAAAAATGAAAATAAAAATAAATAAAAAGATATAATCCAAGACATGATTATATAATACTTGATTGTATAATAAAACATAAAAAGTAAAAAGAAAAGATAAACAAGAAAAAAAACAATTATTATATATTTATAAATTAAATTAAATAAAAGTATCTTTTACATTGAATGGAACAGTTTCATATAACAATATCTCTTGAGACATGTATACAGATCCCAATACTTTTTTTCAGCTTTGACCTACACCAGGTTCTTATTGAGTTATGGTGCTGAGCTCAGCTACCCCTTTAAGTAATCAATGAATGGAGACCATATTTGTTCAAAAAGTTCATATTTGTCCATAAGGACAACCTAATTTTCTTCCAAATGCAACGATCCTCTGACATTTCCACAGTCCACATTTTGATTGTGGGGATAATGTTTCCCCTTCCAGAATTTTAATATTAATTTTTTTTCCAATTATCAAACAGTAATCAAGAAAATTTCTTTGACATACTGTTAATATTAAGCTTGAGTCCAGGGACTCCTAATATTATTAACTTTAGATCAGGGGTCCAATTTTAGTTTCGTTTTAAGAACCTCAGAGATGATTCCAAAAAAATATCAGACCAATACATTAAGTTTTATGCATGTTACAAAAACTATGCGTTTAAGTTGGCTTCTAAATTCTGACATTGATCGCAAATAGAAGAAAATGTTAGGAAAAATTCTATTTAATTTTGTTTTTGAGTAGTGTAATCTAAGGTATTACTTTAAATGTACCAAAAAAAGGTTTTTATGTCTGGCATTTAATGAGACATCGGTGTATACGTTGTAAAACTTTCTTCCCAAGTGTCTTATCATTATAGATAGCCTTATTTCCATTTTCCCATATCAGTCGGTATGATTCTGTTGTATGGGGACTTCCCTATCCAAAAGAGTATTATATATGCACACTATTAATTTTTCTGTATTTGGGTGCTTGTTAAGCCACTAATCCAATAATCCTAGCTCACTATTCTTATAGTCTTACATTTTTTGACTTGATATTAGTCTCCTAATTTGTAAATACCTGAACAAGTTATTTGGGTTGGAATCCATAGATATCTTTTAAAATTCCTTGAAATGATAGAAATTTTCCTTTCCATGTAAAGATGTTCTATCCTTATAGTTCCTAAATTTTTCCAATGTCTAAACCCCTTATCCAATATAGAAGATTTAAGTAAAGGATTATTCATAATTGTAAACAGAGTGACATATTATCCAGATGTTGAAAAGTCTTAACTATTTGTTTCCAAGTACGTATATTGCTATGAATTATAGGGTTATCCCTGTAAGTATTTTTTTCTACTTCACTTGGAACAAGAAGAATCGAACTTATATCAAATGGTAAACAGTCTTCCATTTCCATCTTTAGCCAAGCTGGATCCTGGTCCATTTTTACCAGCCAAAAATTCATATTCATAATCTGAACCGCCCAAAAATAATATAAAAAATTAGGTAACGCTAATCCTCCATTTATCTTGGATTTACATAAATGTTTTTTTACTTTGTGATTTTTATAATCCCAAATAAAGCTGTTAATAATAGAATCGATTTTTTTGAAAAAACATTTTTGGGGAGATAATATAAAGGGGATAGCTTGTGAAATAAATATAATAATTGTGGTAAAAAGACCTTTTTTATAGCATTTATTCTGCCAATCATTGATATTGATAGTGTTTTCCAATATAAAATATTATTTTTTAGTTTATCCAATAACTGAGGGTAATTTAATTTGAATAATAGATTATGAGATTTAGATACATTAATTCCTACATATTTAAATTTATCCGTAACTATTTTAAATGGAAATTGTTGTAATATGTTTACTTTTATTCCAGTTATAGGCATGATTTCACTTTTATTCCAATTAATTCTATATCCTGAAAATGTACCGAACTTATTTATAATGTTATGTAAGTTAGGAATACTGATCTCTGGTTTTGTGATATATATTAAAACATCGTCTGCATATAAAGATATTTTATTTGTTGTGGTATTAGTAATGTATCCATATATTTCTGGATCTGATCTAATCCTTTCGGCTAATGGCTCGATTGCGAGCACCAGATGTATTTCTTACTTAATAAATCTATTTTTATTATTTTCTAGGCAATGGCAGCACATAAATCTCTGCCCATGAACTACTACACGGTTTTCCACACCATTCAACCACTGCTGCCAAAAGATTGTATTATCATCAGTGAGGGTGCCAACACCATGGACATTGGCCGTACCATGCTACATAACTATTTGCCGAGACATAGGTAATCATAATAATTTCAAGATTGCAATTAATGGAAGACTTCAGAAGGTTGTAGAATTTTTAATCACTGACTTTTGCATCTCTACAAAAACTTGTATTTTGTCTCAATTTTGTCTTCATGTTACTTTAGAAGAATGCAACTGACTATATCAGGGTAAATTGTTTGTCTCTCTTTCAGTGGTGTTGTATAATATGCAACAAAAAAAATGGAACTTTAGAGCATAGGATATTATAGGATGTTTTAAATTATATGTTCACTGGATGTGGATTTTGCTGAAAAGGCCTGCATTTATTATCCATCCCGAATTACCTTTGAACTGAGGAGACTGATAAGAGTCAACCGCATCAACTGGGCATGCAGTTGCATGCAGACTGTTCTGGGGAAGGACTGAGGATTTTCTTTCTTCAAGAACATTAGTGAAATAGCTGGATTTTTACCACAGTCTGATAGTATCTTGCTTACTGCTATTAAAACTAGTGCTTTTTAAAAGAATCCTCTTTTAATTGCTTAGATTTTTTTCCCGCAAGCTAACATCTTTTGAACGTGTTTCTGGATCACTGGTCTAGAACTCGAAATACTGATCCAGTGATTTAGCCACCACGACCCCATGAACGAGCAGCACAGCACAATTTAAAATACAGTTGCCTCTCACCAATGAAGCAGATCTGGAAAGTTGCAAATATTGAGGAATATTGCAGTGTCATACAAGATACAGAAGGCACGCAGGCCGGGAAATTAGATGCCATTTCATTTGACAAAGATGATTTGGAGATGATGCACAACAGTTGAAACAAAGTAAAACTGCACTCAGCATCTTAGAAAAAGTAAAACTGCACTCAGCATCAAGGGAGAAAAGCAATGGGATTGTGGGACATATGTGAACAAATCATAAAAATAAACTCTCAAAAGGTGGTAGGAGAACCACAGAAAGTGCTAGGGCCTAACTCAAACAGCAATTAGAAAATTGAAGTCAACAATTTTTGCTGGGTGTGAAGGTAAACTAATGTGGAACCAAGGCAGGTGGATGGAGTAATGATGCAAGGGAGCAATAATCTGATTGAAAAGGAAAAATGATTTGAGATACTGGTTTCAATACTTGTTTCAATTCCACTACTGCTGGGCAATATCTTTGCGATGTTGATGTTTTTCAACACATTTAATTTGTGTCACCACCAAATTCCATCTGATGTTTTTACTTTTAGATTGGATGCTGGCACCTTTGGCACCATGGGGGTAGGACTGGGTTTTGCCATCGCTGCAGCATTGATTGCCAACGATCAGACCCCGCATCAGCGGGTTATCTGTATTGAAGGAGACAGTGCGTTTGGATTTTCTGGGATGGAAGTGGAGACCATGTGCAGGTGATGTGATTGATGAAATCCCAGTGTATGAGAGAAAGGACCTTTGTAATGTCATGTACACATTAGTGCTGAAACTGAGAAAGTGATTGTTTCCATGGAGTCATACAGTGTGAAAACAGGCCCTTCGGTCCAACTTCCCCACGCCAACGAACATACCTCATCTACTCTAGTCCACTTGCCTGCGCTTGGCATTCTAACCCTATCCTGCCTACATATCTCTTAAATGTAAGCCTGCCTACATATCTCTTAAATGGTATGATAGTAGCTGCCTCAACTATGTCCTCAGCAGCTCGTTCCTTATTCCAACCCCCCTTTGTGAAAAACGTTTCACCTCGGGGTTCTATTAAATCTTTCCCTACTCATCGTAAAACAATGTCTTCTGGTTCTTGATTCCCCTCGTCTGGGCGAAAGACTCTGTGCATTTACCCGATCTGTCCCTCTCATGATCTTGTACACCTCTGTAAGATCACTCCTCATCCTCCTGCGCTTCAAGGAATAAACTGTTAGGTTGCTCAACATCTCCCTACAGCTCAGACCCACGAGTCCTGGGAACATTCTTGTAAATCTTCTATTCACCCTTTCCAGCTTGACAACATCCTTCCTATAACATGGTGACCAAAACTGAACACAATACTCTAAATGTGGCCCCACCAATATCTTATACAACTGTCACACGACCTCCCACCTTCTATACACAATACTCTGACTGATGAAGGCCAATGTGGCAAAAGATGTCTTGACATGGGAGTCTATCCGTGACTTTCTGTGCCTTTTCTACGAACATTGAGAAGATCCGGTTGTGTGAAATTTACTTTGCAATTATTTGGGCTGGAGGTTCAATTGAATGTCTACTCTCTATATAGTTTGCACATGTACATGTGATCAGTAGAAATATGAATCAACTAATAAAGAAAAACATTTAATAGTGCCCCCCTCAAAGTTTTTCATAATCAATGAAGTGTTATTGGAGGGAAGGAGCATCAGTGGACTTTGTCTTGGTCATGTTGCTGGTCAAACAGAGGGGTTAGCTGTAGGTGGTGCATTTTGGAGATAATGAGCATAATGCTGTATATGTTCATGTAGTTATGGAAGAAGTTGGGAATAGAAATAGACCAAAAATAAAGGTCTTTAGTTGATGGAAAGCCGTTTTCATGAAAATAAGACAAGACCTGGTCAAGGTAGAGTGCGAGTGTCTATTTACATGTAACTTTACATTTAACAGGGGGAAGCATCCAAGTTGGGTACTCGATGCCTTAACTGACATAAAGTTGGACAATGGTGGCCTTTTCAATCTTTGCTGCCCACTGGTGAGGTTCCAGATGCCTGAAGGATGGCAAATGCGGGCACCTTTTTCAAGAGGGCAGTAGAGAAAAGCCTGGAAATTGCATACCTGTCATCATATCTTGACATCAGTTGTGGGGAAGATATGGGAGAAGAATTCTGAGGGGAGGATTAATGAGCATTTGGAAATACAGGGACTAATCTGAGATGGCCAGCATAGTTTGTCAAGGGCAGATCCCACCTGACCAATTTGACTGAATCATTGAAGGTGCAAAAAAGTGATGAAGACAGTGTAGCAGATGTGGTTACATGGACTTCATTGTCAAAATTGAAGTCAAGAGCATTTTATTGTCGTATGTCCCAAAACAGAACAATAAAATTCTTACTTGCAGCAGCTGAATAGATAGGTAATCATAGTGTTCTGTAAAGACAAAAACAATGCCCTCAAGTCTATATAGTTGAGAGCTTGCCTGGAGATTGTAATGTTTAATAGCCTGATGGTGGCCCGATGAACCCTCATGGGCGATTAATCTAAAATGTTATCCCCCATGGGATCCAGAACACATTGATTAACTGGATTTGTAACAGGAGACAGAGGTTGATAGCAGAAGGTTGTTTTTATGATTGGGTGTCTGTGACGAGACTACAGGGATCGATGTGGGACTCCTGCTATTTGTAATTTACTGGAACAATTGGTGTGTGGATTTAGGAGCCATGATCAGTTAAGGGCCTGTCCCACATGGGCGCCATTTACACGCGCATGGTGCGTGGTGACGTGGGCAGTGACGTCGGTGCCCCAGGATTTTGGGTTGTACAAAATCTTTGCGCGCCATCTGCGTGACGCGCAAATGACATGCAGGTGGGACAGGCCCCTTAACTAGCATTGCAAATTTTTTTTTTTTTGACATGAAGATTGGCAGAGACGTTCAAGGTGTCTCCACACTAGGTGGATAGCCTTGAGCAACAGGATGATGTCAATATGTAGGTGAAATGTATTCAGACATGGCTGATTGAGTTTAATCCTGATAAATGTGAGGTGGTGTATTGAATGAGCTGAGGTATGCATCAATAATGGTTGGGTTTTGGGTAGTTTTAAGGAACAGAAGGACCAAAGTGTAACAATGCCAAAGACCCATGAAGGTGGCAGCACAGATCGGGTTGGTATCATGGTTTCCCCCCACCCCCCCCCCCCCCCACCCCCCCCCCCCCCCCCCGCCAGAAGTCATCCCCCCCCCCATAGTTCCCCCCCCCCCCGCATGCCCCCTCCCCCCCCCCCGGCCACCCCCCCCCCCCCCCCCCCCCCTACCCCCCCATCCCCCACCCCCCCCCCCCCCACCCCCCCCGTGAGGGCATAATTTATGAGAGCAAGGAGATTAAGCTTCATATTTAGAAAACCTTATCAGAACTCGACTGGTGTACTGCATGGAGTTCTGGTCAACAAGGGGTAGAAGTTCCAGATATGTGATGGTGACAAGAGGGTACAGAGGAAATTCATCAAGTTGCTGTCTGGGATGGACTGTTTAATTTATGATGAAAAACTAAGTGTCTTTCCTGGAGGGGAGGAGGTTAAGAGGGAACAGAATTGACGGATATAAATGTAGAAAAGTAGACCACCAGAAACGTTTCCCATATCAGAATAAGATAAAACTGAACAACATATATCTAGAGAAAAGAGAGAAGAGATTTAGAACCAATCTGAGAGAGTGGTGAGTACCTGGACAACATTGCTGGAGAAAGTGGTGGAAGCAGAATCACTGCTAGCATTTAAGTGTCTGGATGAGTGATTGAATTGCCTTGGCATCGAAGGCTATGGGAGAGGTGTTGTTAGAGTGAATTAAATAAGATAGGTGCCCACTGATCATTGTGACATTATAAGTGATAGGAGCAGAATTAGGCCATTCGGCCCATCAAGTCTACTCTGCCATTTAATCATGGCTGATCTATCTCTGCCTCCTAACCCCATTCCCCTGCCTTCTCCCCATAACCTCTGACACCTGTACTAATCAAGAATCTATCTATCTTTGCCTTAAAAATATCAATTGACTTGGCCTCTGTGGCAAAGAATTCCAGAGATTCACTACTCTCTGACTAAAGAAATTCCTCCTCATCTCCTTCCTAAAGGAACATCCTTTAATTCTGACCTCTGGTCCTAGACTCTCCCACTTGTGGAAACACCCTCTCCACATCCACTCTGTCCAAGTACTCCCTCACCCTTCTATACTCCAGCTAGTACAGGCACAGTGCCGTCAAAAGCTGTTAATCCACTCATTCCTGGGATCATTCTTGTAAACCTCTTGTGGACCCTCTCCAGAGCCAACTCATCCTTCCTCTGATATGGTGGCCAAAATTGCTCACGACACTCCAAATGCGGCCTGACCAGCTCCCTAGAGAGCCTCAGCATTACATTCCTGTTTTTGTATACAAGCCCTCTTGAAATAAATGCTAGCATTGTGGTTGCCATCGTTACTACCGATTCTTCGTGTAAATTAAATTTTTGTGAATCCTGCATCATCACGCCCGTCCTTTTGCACCTTTGATTTCTGGTTTCTCTCCCCATTTAGAAAATAGTCCACGCCTTTATTCCTAATATCAAAATGCATGACTTCACACTTTGCTACACTATATTCTATTTGCCACTTCTCTGCCCACTCTCCCAACCTGTCAAAGTCCTTCTGCAGAGTCCCTGCATTCTCTACACTACCTGCCCCTCCACCTATTTTCGTATCATCTGCAAACCTGGCCACAAAGCCTTCAATCCCGTCATCCAAATCATTAATATACAACGTGAAGAGCAGTAGCGCCAGCAACGACCCCAGCGGAACTGCTAGTCACTGGCAGCCAACCAGAAAAAGCCCCCATTGTTGCCACTCTTTACTTTCTGCCACCAGGCCAATCTGCTATCATGCTCTTATCTGCCCTTTGATATCATGGGCTCTCATGTTCCATAGCAACCTCCTGCGTGGCACCTTATCAAAGGCTTTCTGAAAATCTAGGTATCCACTGACCTTTGTCTGTCCTGCTATTTACATCTTCAAAGAATTTCAACAGATTCATCAGGCAAGATCTCCCCTTCTCAAAACCATGCTGATGTGCACCTATTTTATCATGAATTTCAAAGTATTCTGTAACCTCATCCTTTATAATGGACTCTGAAATCTTACCAACCACTGAAGTCAGGCTAACCGGCCTATAGTTTCATTATTATGCTTTGCTCCTTGTGCAGCCGGATAATATTGGCAATTTTCCAATCTTGACTAGTAATTCCTGAAATATTACTATTAATGCCTCCACAATCTGTAAGCCACCTCTATACGCAGTCCACTCCAGGTGACTTATCGAGCTTGCAGCACTTTACTAACTGCCACTCACCACTTCCACCCCCTGCGCTTGAAATTTCAGGCATTCCGATTTGCGAATTCTTCCATTTCTTTTTCCATTCATCATATTTTCCATGCGAATTCCACTTTTTCCCAATTATTCTTTCTGAAAAAAATTTACCAGGAATTCGGAATTGGGTTACCTTCTGTTGGATATATATTTCTTATCGTGCTACCTCCTAGTGGAACCTTGGATCCTTATCAAATCTGGGCGCGTGGCGGCTCCACTACAAATGCCCTTTTCAGAAACCATCTCGAGGACTACACTGCGAAACCATGGGACGAGCGTCACGCGCCTGCGCCGCTTTGTGGGGCACGGCACGGGTGAATTTCTACGTCAGAACCGCATAGCCGCGATGACCCCTGCCCCGCCACGGTGGCGTTCGGCGTCAGCTTGCCCCTGCTGTATGCACTAACGTCACTTTCCCGCCCTCACTGACGTCACACGCTTGCCCCGAGGTGACCCTTACTGAGTACTTTTTTTAAACGTGCCGCCCTCAACGGTGGAGTGACCCACGTGCCCCGCCCTTACGGACGTCGGAACCCCGCCTTAGTCTCGACTCCGTGCTAAACGGTCAGGTACCTGTGAAACTAACTTCTCGATGAAAAAAGGCAAAACATTTCCGATTTTTTTTCGAGTCATTCTCACAAACGGCGGTATGGGTGGTCCATCTGTTTTGCCAGTGGTGACTTAGTGTTTTGTGAGTCTCAGCATTTTAATTTCCCACGTTTCAAATTTCTCCAGCCCCATGTGTTCATTTTTTTTCAACTAGCATCTGCCCTTTCTTGTGCATGGCATTATTTGTATCTACAGTGCCTTGTGTCTTTGGCAATTCATGATTTTTCACACACACACACACACACACACATACACACACACACACACACACACACACCCCCGCACGCCACCCCCCCCCCCCCCCCCCCCCCCCCCCCCCCCCCAAACACACACACACACGAACAATGCTGGAGTAACTCTCACACACACACAATTCTGGAGTAACTCAGCGGGACTGGCAGCATCTCCGGAGAGAAGGAATGGATGATGTCTCCGCCCCCCGGGTCGAGACCCTTCCTTAGACCACTACCCAGAGATGCTGCCTGTCCCGCTGAGTTACTTCAGCATTTCGTCTATCTTTAAACCAGCATCTGGACTTCCTTCCCACATAATAACCTTGAGATTCCCCCACTAAACTTCCGTGTCCTCATTGTTCCCCTCTCTGTCTTTCCCCAGACCTCGGTGCAATGTCACCGCTGGCAAAATCCGTTCATTCTCGTTTTTTTTCTACTGCACCCGCTCCTTGGTGAAGCGGCTAACTTCATTCAAAAAATTGGATGTCACAATTGGCGGCGCAGCAGTAGAGGCTTTGCTTGCCTCACAGCGCCCAGAGACACACGATATGAATAGCTCACTACACATGAAAGGGATAAGACGGTATAGTGTCTGAAGAACCGACCCGAAACTCACTATTTCTTTTCTCCAGAGATGCTGCCTGAGCCGCTGTGTTACTCCAGCTTTTTGTGTCTATCTTCGGTGTAAACCAGCATCTGCAGTTCCCTTCCCGCACAATATATTATGAACGTCGGGTTTCTAATCTGATACACAATAGATAGGGCCACCCACCCTCGGGCCAACCTGGGTGTCAGGCTGTAGGAAGCAGCTGCAGATGCTGCTTTAAAAACCAAAAAAAAAAAGATAGACTCAAAATGCTGAGTCACTCAGCGGGACAGGCTGCCGTCGTCCATATTCTAGTGACACTCAACACTTTGATGTTCCCACGTGCAGCCTCTACACCAGAACAAAACACTGAAGAAGCGGGTCTCGATTCGAAATGTCACCCATTCCTTCTCTCCAGAGATGATGCCTGTCCCGCTGAGTTACTCCAGTTGTTTTATTCTGGTGTAAAGCTGCACATGGGTAACACCAATGTGTTGAGTGTCACTAGAGTATGGTCGTAGCGCTGCTGGATCTCAAAGCTTTTCACACCACGTGGATCCCACTGAACATATGCAGATCTTATCTTGCAACGCTTATTGCAATCCCACGTAAAAACTCATTCTCACGAAGTTCAATGCGAGGTGTCCGCTGGCAGTTTCAAAGTCTTAGCCTTGCCTTCCGAACATTGCACGCTTATAGATACCAGAATGAGACTGATTTTAGTCACCCCTTTTACCATTGCACCACAAGTCTCTGTTCATTTAGGTTTCTGTTATGTTTCATGTTGGCCGTATCGTGTTTTTTTTTAATATCACTACCGTGAACTTTCCCGCAGCTTTGTATCATGTTAAAACGCTTGCATTGTCAATAATTCGTACTTTTATTAACATAAATAAAAAGCAGATGCCATATCTTGTAAGTCCGAGTTAACTTAAAGGCCGCATTCCTTCTCAGCAGCAATTTAGATGAATTGTCCGGAATAGTTTCGCGAGGCTGGCTATCGGCGGTAAAGGGGAAACATGCTTCAGCGCATTTCAACTTATTGGCCGAGCCGGACAAAAAAAAAGTAGGAGTTTCTGTTGTCAAAACGAACATCTGTCATAATACTATAAATCTCATTTCAGATAGATGTTTAATCTTTCATGTTGCAACAGTCGCGCCAATCGCCGATCCTCCTCTGAGGAAAGACATTCTTGCCATAGAGGGAGTACAGAGAAGGTTCACCAGACTGATTCCTGGGATGGCACGACTTCCATATGAAGAAAGACTGGATAGACTTGGCTTGTACTCGCTGGAATTTAGAAGATTGAGGGGTGATCTCATAGAGACTTACAAAATTCTTAAGGGGTTGGACAGGCTAGATGCAGGAAGATTGTTCCCGATGTTGGGGAAGTCCAGGACAAGGGGTCACAGTTTGAGGATAAGGGGGAAGTCTTTTAGGACCGAGATGAGAAAATCGTTTTTCACACAGAGAGTGGTGAATCTGTGGAATTCTCTGCCACAGAAGGTAGTTGAGGCCAGTTCGTTGGCGATATTTAAGAGGGAGTTGGATGTGGCCCTTGTGGCTAAAGGGATCAGGTGGGTAAATTGGAGAGAAGGCAGGTGACAGATAACTGAGTGAGCTATATGATCAGCCATGATCATAAATTGTAATGGCGGTGCAGGCTCGAATGCTTTGGAATATTTTAATTGTTTGAATATATTCAACTGGTTCCGACCTCCGTAAGAATTCCTATTCCACATTGTCCACATTCTCCTTCCCATTCTTACACAGATCTTTCTGTCCTCGGTCTCCTCCATTGCCAGAGTGGGGCTAAATGCAAATTTGGGGAGGAACAGCATCTCATATTTTGCTTGGGCAATTTACAGTCCAGCGGTATGAATATTGATTTCTCTCAGGTAGACACAAAATGCTGGAGTAACTCAGCCTTTTCCACAGGTAGCATCTCTGGAGAGAAGTAATGGGTGACGTTTCGGGTCGAGACGCTTCTTCAGACTGAGGAAGTCTACCTTCGATTTAAACCAGCATCTGCAGTTCTTTCCTGCACATACTTGATTTCTCCCGGGCATTCCCTCTCTCTCTATCCGTCCCCCACCCTAGTCGCACTAGCTTCTCATGTTCACCCTACAAACAAATTTATCATCATTACTTTTATCGTATCTTTCATTAATTGTTCTTCATCTCTCCACATCACCGTCCATAACTCTCGTTTCTGTCTGTTCTCACCAGTCTGAAGAAAGGACTCGACCCGAAATGTTACCCATTCCTTCTCTCCAGAGATGCTGCCTGTCCCGTTGAGTTACTCCAGCTTTTTGTGTCTACAGTATCTTCTTGTCCACATTGACTATCCTCTCCAGCATTTTTTGAGCAGAATCACTAGGTATCTTGTTATTTCAAACTTTCTTGGAAACAGAAACAAAAAGGTTTGTTTCTTTTGACTTTTATCAGCCATTCAGTATAAACATGTTTGATCCTCTGTACTCAACACAAATTTCCTGCTCTCTCCAAGTTCCTTGATATCTTTCGAGGATGTAACTAGCAGAGTGGATAAGGGAGAACCAGTGGATGTGTTATATCAGAATGTGTTATATCAGAAGGCTTTCGACAAGGTCCCACATAAGAGATTGGTATACAAACTTAAAGCACACGGTATTGGGGGTTCAGTATTGAAGTGGTTAGTGAACTGGCTGGCAGACAGGAAGCAAAGGGTAGGAGTAAACGGGTCCTTTTCAGAATGGCAGGCACGTTCTTGCCATAGTGGGGTACCGCAAGGCTCAGTGCTGGGACCCCAGCTATTTACAATATATATATATTAATGATTTGGATGAGTGAATTGAATGCAACATCTCCAAGTTTGCGGATGACACAAAGCTGGGTGGTAGTGTTAGGTGTGGGGAGGATGCTAGGAGGCTGCAAGGTGACTTGGATAGGCTGGGTGACTGGGCAAATGCATGGCAGATGCAGTATAATGTGGATAAATGTGAGGTTATCCACTTTGGTGGCAAAAAACAGGGGAAGGTAGACTATTAATCTGAATGGTGGCAAATTAGGGGAAAAGGGAGATACAACGAGACCTGGGTGTCATGGTACACCAATCATTGAAAGTAGGCATGCAGGTGCAGCAGGCAGTGAAGAAAGCAAATGGGTGTGTTAGCATTCATAGCAAGGATTTGGAGTAGGCGCAGGGAGGGTTCTACTGCAGTTGTACAGGGTTTTGGTGAGACCACACCGGAGATTGCGTACAGTTTTGGTCTCCAACTCTGAGAAATACATTCTTGCCATTAGAGGGGGTACAGAGAAGGTTTCACAGCTGATTCCGGGATGTCCCCCAGGACTCTTCACATGAGGGGGGGAAAGACTGGATAGACTTGGCTTGTAACTCGCTATAATTTAGAGACTGAGGGGAAGGATACTTATAGAACTACAAAATTCTTAGGGGTTTAGATAGGTAGATGCAGGGACGATGTTTCCGATTGTTGGGGAGGTCCAGAACAAGGGGTCACAGTCTAAGGATAAGGGGGAATTCCTTTAGGACCGAGATGAGTATTTTACAGGCTTGCGTGTAGTTAAATGAAGAAACGTCTCAGTTTTAATGCCCCTGTCCCACTTAGGAAACCTGAACGGAAACTTCTGGAGACTTTGCGCCCCACCCAAGGTTTCCGTGCGGTTCCCGGAGGTTTTTGTCCTCCGGCAACTACCTTCAACTAGCATCGCAACCGGCTTCGACTAAAAAATTACCAATTTTTAAAATGGAAACCACTTTGGACCGTTAGGGAGACCGACAAAAACCTCCGGGAACCGCACTGAAACCTTGGGTGCGGCGCAAGTCTCCAGAGGTTTCCGTTCAGGTTTCTCTAGAGTGGGACATGGGCATTAGTGGCCTGCCTTGGGCATCCTGTTCTAGACTCCCCCAAATTTTGGCGCCACAGGAAACATCGTCCTATATCCATTATCCAGCCCTGATAGAGGTGCTTATATATTTCATTGAGATCCCCTCTTGTGTTTTTTTTTTCATAAAATTTGTGGTTAATACAGGACCTAGTGAACCTGAGTATTTCTGGCTGCTGATCTCACTCCAGGCCCTGGTGAACTTGTATTCCAGGAGGTCGATTGCTGAGCCACTTTGTTGCGCCCATCTTGTGTGTTTCTTCTCCTTGACCTCAGGGGTGGCTGGAGCAAATCAAATCTGCTTCTTGCTCCCCCTTGTTTCCTTTGCAAATCTCATATGAAAATGAGCTGCTTCATCGATGTAGCAGGGATATTGAATGGAATGGTTAGGGCCGTATGTAAAATACTTATTTCACAGTAAGTTCTGAGCTTCTTGGAGAAAAAAATACATGGTTACTTGATTATTTTCTTCTTTGACAATTAAAATCCAGTGTATGTAAAACCTATTAAGCAGCTGTGTGCATTAGCTGCATACAAAAGGCAGGCTGGAGGAATCAGCAAGGTCAGACCGCATCGGTGGAGGCAGGGCATCATGTTTTTGTGACCCTCCATCCATTTACTGGCAATCACAGTATTCAAAATACATTGGTTGGTTATTCTTCCATTCATATGGGAAAACCTACCCATAGTACCAACGTACATTTCGGATTATGATACCAGGAATTTTTCAAGCATTTAGAGCTGGCTAATGTGGTTTGGAATTCACTTTGGAGACATTAAGTCATGAAGGTCAACAGTGTTTTCCAAGACATTTATTTCTGTTACTGGAAACATTATGTCAAATATATCAACCTCTTCAGAAAGTCTTTATCTGGCATACTGTCAATAAAGAGGTCCTCAGGCAAGCATTAGTAACATTTGGAGTTACAAAGGTTAATTGCTTTCTAAAGTTATACCTTACTGCACTGTTGAAGGGTTTCTCGTTTCAGAGAAAGCAGTTTGGAGCAGGGGAAAGTGAGGCAAATAAAATGAACGAATGTTTCGAAATCTATCAAACAATTGCAAAATATATCTGCATTGTGCAGTTATCCAAGGCACTCGCTATTTTCAGGAAGTTTATTTACAATATGTATTTGGAGCGGAACAAAATGCAGAACATTAGTAATTTCATGTAAATTGAAGATCCCAAGGCACATTTCAAAGAAGTGTAGTCAAGTCAAATCAGCTTCCTTGACAAATGCAGAAGTATGGTGAGGTACAGGAACCATGAAAATCATGCTTGCAGCAGCATTACAGGCACATACTCAGACAGCATGCAAATACATAAATCATACTTAAATTGCATTTACATTCAGCAAAGGATAGTAAGCAGGTAGGGCCATCTTTCCATCTCCACGCAGTTAAGTTTTGTATCATCTTATTAAAGGTGAGTGTAGCTTTAAGATGATGACTTCTATATATGCAGGGCTCGAAATTTAGCGGTTGCGCGGGAGGCCATTGACCACAGAAAGTGCCCGCCCCCCACCCCCCCCCCCCCCCCCCGGCAACTAAACGGGACTCATTTTGCCGGTTGGCGGGACACCCAAAATACTGTTTTATACCGGTAGACGTAAAAAAACTGGTGTATTAAATGGTCAGGCAAGCATTCTGAGTGAATAGGAAACTGACGGGGTTCTCGTGTCGGCGGCGGTGTTTTCCTATAGTACATCTTTGTACTTGTGGGGCAAAGATACTTGGTGCGTGGTGACAAAGGGTCAGAGCGAATGACGGGCCCAAACAGCGGCAAACAGCGGCGACAGCAGCGGCCGCGGACAGCGGATCCACCGCCTCCTCCTCCCGACACCCTGCGGCGGAAGGAGGACCTCCCGCTCCCTCCGTCCTCCCCGCCTCGGCGTGGCGAGAGGGGTTGTTTTTGAAATTAGTCCCTTGTGATTGGATTTGCCCTTCAGCGGCTGCTTATCGCCTCTGATAACAGCGCTTTCAAAACAACTTCCTCGCGCACGCCCAAGGCCGGGGGAGGAGAGAGGAAGAGGGAGGTCTCCGACTCGCCGTCTGAAGCTGTGCACCAAAAGATCCGATAGCTATTAGGGATCTTTGAGCGGCCACGCTGGGACCCGCACAGTGCGGATCGGACGGGCGGATGGAGTGGTGGGGGTGGAGTGTGTAGGCCTGACGTAGGGGGCTGGGGACTGGGTCGAGGGTGGCCTGTGGTCGCGGTCGGCCGGCCGCCACTAGAAGAGGACAAGGGCCCGACGACCCCGCGCGCGAGCAGAGCGAGAGAGGAGAGAGACGAGCGAGCGGAGAGAGAGAGCAGAGCGCGAGCGCGGCGAGCGAGAGCACTAGAGAAGAGAGAGCGCGCGGAAGAGCAGAGCGAGAGAGAGAGGAGAGAGCGCGAGGGAGAGAGCGCGAGAGAGAGAGGGCGAGAAGGGGAGAGAGAAGAGGGCGAGGGCGAGAGAGGGGAGAGAGAGAGGGAGAGAGAGAGGGAGCGAGCGAGAGAGAGAGAGCGGGAGAGAGCGCGGGAGAGAGACGAGGGAGAGAGAGAGAGAGAGGAGAGAGAGAGGGAGATCAGAGAGAGAGAGAGCGAGACGCGAGAGTGAGAGAGAGAGGAGCGCGGAGGAGAGAGAGAGGGAGAGAAGAGGAGGGAGAGGAGGCGGGGAGCGCGAGAGGGAGAGAGGGGAGACAGAGGAGGGAGCGAGAGAGGGAGAGACGAGAGCGCGCGAGAGGGCGGTAGCGAGAGAAGAGAGGGAGAGAGACGAGGGGAGAGCGAGAGAGCGGGAGAGCGAGAGCAGAGAGCGAGAGAGCGCGCGAGAGGGAGTAGAGAGAGAGGAGGGAGAGAGAGAGAGAGGGGAGAGAGAGCGAGAGGGAGAGCTGACGCGCGAGGGCGAGCGCTCGAGAGGGCGAGCGAGTACGCGCGGGGAGAGAGAGATTAGGAGACGGGATGAAGAGCAGAGAGAGGGCGCGAGAGAGGTGCGAGAGAGCGGGAGAGAGAGAGAGGGGAGAGAGAGGGGAGAGCGCGAGGGAGGCGAGAGGGCGAGAGAGAGAGGAGAGAGAGAGAGAGAGGAGAGGGTCGAGACGATGAGAGCGAGATACGGGAGAGAGTGAGGAGGAGAGGGAGAGAGAGCGTGGGCTGAGAGAGAGGCCGAGAGCGAGAAGAGAGGGGCGCGCGGGGAGAGAGATGAGACGAGGCGCTAGCTCGAGGGGAGCGCGAGAGAGGGAGGGAGCGAGAGTGCGCGAGGGGGCGCGAGAGCGTGGAGACGCGAAGAGCGGGGCGCGAGCGAGAGGGAGAGAGAAGAGAAGGCGGGAGAGCGCGGCGCGGGCGAGAGGAGAGAGAGGGGAGAGAGAGCAGAGATCGAGAGAGGGAGAGAGAGATGATAGCGAGGGCGAGAGAGAGAGAGAGAGGGAGAGCGCAGGCGAGAGAGAGGGAGCGCGCGAGAGAGATCAGGGAGAGAGCGAGCGAGAGAGAGTGGAGACGAGAGAGAGGGTGGACAGGGGCGAGAGGAGAGAGGAGCGCGCGAGAGAGGGCAGGAGAGCGAGAGAGGGGGAGAGCGAGGGTGAGAGAGCGGGAGAGCGCGCGGGGATGAGAGAGGAGAGGGAGAGAGACGAGCGGGCGCGCGGGGAGAGAGCGAGGGAGAGAGCGAGGGCGCATAGCGACGGGCGCGAGCGCGGGAGAGAGCGAAGGAGGGAGAGAAAGAGAGAGGTCGCGAGCGCGGCGCGCGCGAGAGACGCGAAGAGCGGGAGAGAGAGAGCGCGCGCAGCGCTGGGCAGAGAGAGGGCGCGACGAGACGGGGCGCGCATCTCTTTCTCTCATCTCTTTCTCTCGTCTTTCTCTCTCTCTTTCTTCTCTACTTTCTCTCTCTCTTTCTCGCTCTCTTTCTCTCTCTCTTTCTCTCTCTCTTTCTCTCTTCTTTCTCTCTCTCTTTTCTCTCTCTTCTTTCTCTCTCTCTTTCTCTGTCTATCTCTTATCTACTCTCTCTTTCTCTCTCTCTTTCTCTCTGTCTTTCTCTCTCTCTTGTCTCTCTCTCTTTCTCTCCCTCTTTCTCTGTCCTCTTTCTCTCCCTCTTTTCTCTCTCATTTCTCGCTCTTTTCTCTCTCTCTTTCTCTCTTCTTTTCTCTCTTCTTTCTCTCTCTCCTTTCTCTCTCTCTTTCTCTCTCTCTTTCTCTCGCTCTCTTTCTCTCTCTCTTTCTCTCTCTCTTCTCTCTTCTTTATCTCTCATCTTTCTCTCTCTTCTTGCTCTCTTCTTTCTCGCGCTCGCTTTCTCTCTCTCTTTCTCTCTCTATTTTCTCTCTCTCTTTCTAGCTCTCTTTCGCTCTCTCTTTCTCTCTCTCTTGTCTCTATCTCTGTTCTCTCTCTCTTGCTCTCTCTCTTTCCTCTCTCTCGTTCTCTCTCTCTTTCTCTTCTCTTTCTCTCTTTCTTTCTCTCTCTCTTTCTCTCTCTCTTTCTCACTCTCTTTCTTCTCTATCTTTCTCTCTCTCTGCTCTCTCTTCATTCTCTCTCTCTTTTATCCTCTTTCTCTCTCTCTCTTTTCTCTCTCACTTTTTTCTCTCTCTCTTCTCTCTCTCCTTTCTCTCTCTCTTTCTATCTTCGCTTTCTCTCTCTCTTTCTCTTTCTCTCTTGACTCTCTGTTCTTTCTCTCTCTCTTTCTCTCTCCTCTTCTCTCTCTCTTTTCTCTCTCTCTTTCTCTCTCTCTTTCTTCTCTCTTTCTCTCTCTCTTTTCTCTCTCCTGTTCTCTCTTTCTTTCTCTCTCTCTTCTCTCTCTCTTCTCTCTCTCTTTCTCTCTCTCTTTCTCTCTCTCTTTCTCTCTCTCTTTCTCTCTCTCTTTGCTCTTCTCTTCTCTCTCTCTTTCTCTCTTTCGATTTCTCTCTTCTTCTTTCTCTCTCTCTTTCTCTCTCTCTTTCTGTCTCTTCTTTCTCTCTCTCTTTCTCGCTCTCTTTCTCTCTATATTTCTCTCTCTCTTTCTCTCTCTCTTTCTCTCTCTCTTCTCTCTCTCTTTCTCTTCTCTTTCTCTCTCTCTTTCTCTCTCTCTTTCTCTCTCTCTTTCCCTCTCTCTTTCTCTCTCTCTTTCTCTTCTCTCTTTCTCTCTCTCTTTTCTCTCTTTTTCTCTATCTTTCTCTCTTCTCTTTCTCTCTCTCTTTCTCTCTCTCTTTCTCTCTCTCTTTGCTCTCTCTCTTTTCTCTCTTCTTTCTCTCTCTCTTTTCTCTCTCTCTTTCTCTCTCTCTTTCTCTCTCTCTTTCTCTCTCTCTTTCTCTCTCTCTTTCTCTTCTCTATTCTCTCTCTCTTTCTTCTTCTTTCTCTCTCGCGTTCTCCTCTCTCTTTCTCTCTCTCTGTCTCTCTCTCTTTCTTCTCTCTCTCTCTTTCCCCCCCCTCCACCCCTCTTATCCGGACCTCTGCATCCCACGCACTGATCCCCATTTCCCTCCTTATTCAGTCCTCACTGTGACATCCCATCTGTGCTCCCCCTCCCCATTACTACCCCCCCCCCCCGAATATATTCATCATCCTACCCACTCGCATTGATTTTCCTGCCACCCCCCCCCCCCCCCATCCATCCTTACACTGGTCCCAATTCATCCTGTACTGGACCCCCCCTTCCCATCCATCCTGCACTTCTCCCCCATTCATACCGCACTGATCCACCCATTCATCCTATACTGACCCATCATCCATTTACCCTGCACCAATCTCCATCCCGCCTGTAGTTGATCTTCCCATTCATCCTTTTACTGATTCCCCATTCACCCTGTACTGACCCCCTCTGCATCCTGTACTGTCCCCTCATGCATCCTGTAATGATTCCCCCTCATGCATCCTGTACTGTACCCCTCATGCTCCTCGTACTGATCCCTCATGATCCTGTACTGATCCCCTCATGCATCCTGTACTGATCCCCTTCATTATTCCCGTACTGATCGCATTTCATCTGATAGTGATCCCTCATTCATCCTTCATAAACCTTCGATCACACTGTCAAGTTTCACGTCAGTCAAAGTCAAAAGAGTTTATTGTCATGTGTCCCTGACAGGACATGAACTTCTTTCTTTGCATAGCACAACAGACCTGACCCCCCCCCCCATTCATCCTGTACTGATCCTCCCATTCCCTGTGTGATCCCCCCTCCATCCATCCTGTATGATAACCCCATTCAAGAAGAATGGGGGGGATCAGCCTGAAGAAGGGTCTTGACCCGAAGACGTTGCTATTTCCTTAGCTCCATTAGATGCTGGCCTCACCCGCTGAATTTTATCCAGCATTTTTGTCTACTCACAGATCCATTCATCCGAGTGGTGTGTACCTAAAACTCCATTCATCTATACTGATCCCCCACATCCATCCGTAGTGATCCCCATTCAACACCACTGACATCCCCGTGCTCTCCCCTCACGATTTTACATACTCCAACACGCCACAACACGTACTAATTCACCTGCCTCAATCCATCCATTCCGCACCGATTGCATTCTCAACCCCCCCCCCCATCTATCCACCCCGCACTGATTCACACACCCACTGGCTCTATTGTGCTTCATGGTCTTCAGAGCAAACATTGACTATGTTTGATAACGGAATGCAATCAAATGTGTTTTAATTGCCAACGTTATTATTTGTTTTGACACCTTTAAACATATTACCAAAAGAACATTTTCTGCAGTTATGTCCTTTGGCCATCTCTTGTCAGAGTGTAATGTTTAACCTGTCAGATGGGTATAGTCGGTTTTAACAGCTATTATCATAAAATGCCTATAGAAATTTCCTTGCAACCTGTGTATTTTGTTATTGATAAATTATGTGGGAAGCTAGAGTGTTTCTGTGCCAATAGCAATAACGACCCATGCCATTGGCCATGTCATGGTAATTTTCGGTCCTTCCCAGAAAACATGCTTGCATCAATCTGTCGTGTGCATGGTTAAGCATATATGTTACCATGGTCCAGGATTTATTGACACAGGTTGATCATATGCTGAATAATCCAACCACATTTTTGTTTGGAAGTGGAAAGAACTAATAGAAATTGCATTAATTGCAATGCGTAAAAAGAGTTGAGATATTGGATTATAATTTTGCTGCATGTCATTGTGGTATATATCATGTCCTGATTGGTGAATATGTTTAGTTTGTGAGTTATTTGAAGCAGAAATAATATGTGAATGTAGACAAACGTGCTGGAGAAACCCTTCTTCAGACTGATGGATTTCGGCCTGAAACATTGTCTATTTCCTTCGCTCCATAGATGCTGCTGCACCCGCTGGGTTTCTCCAGCACTTTGTCTATCTTCGATTTTCCAGCATCTGCAGTTCCTTCTTGAACATAATATGTGAATGCTTCATTGAGCATAATTCCGGCTGGTAACTACGCACTTTGTCCGAGCACATTATCGCACGCGTCATGCAAACCGTCTTCAATGACCACCTAAATTTGGCAACCTAAAAAAGCTGTCAAGGTTGCCCGGCTGGCAACAGGGAAAAAAAGTTAATCGAGAGCCCTGTGCTATAAATGCCATACCTATCTTGACCATTAAAAAAACTGCTTTGTAGAAACCTAGGAGGGTATGAAGAGGGTCTCGACCTGAAACATCACCTATTTATGCCCTCCAAATTTGTTGCCTGACCTGCTGAGTTACTCCAGCACTTTATGTCCTTTTAAAAAACTGCTTTGTTACCTTATGGTTTACATTTACAAGGTTGGGATGCTGTATTAACTATTTGCTTTATTTTAGGTATAATCTGCCAGTAGTGATCATTGTAGTAAACAATAATGGAATTTACAGTGGACTGGATGAGGACTCTTGGAAAACGATGGCAGAATTCGGGGAACCTTCAATTGTGTGAGTAATGAGTATTTTTCTTGGTTAATACATTTCTTGCCTCGTAATAAAATGTAAAACCTGAGAGCTTCCTTTTGAAAGCATAAAACTATATCTGGAACTGATTAAATTTCTGCCAATACATACAACTGGCTCCTGTACAAGCCCTTATCGACACACATGATTTAATTCACGTCTGTCAGACTTAATGAAACTGAGGTACATCTGCTTGCTTTATGCTGATTGCAACACATTTCTTAAGTTAATTAGAAACTGGTATCATGTGGATTCTTGGCAATGAAATCTGATCAACCTTGTATAGTTTCACCCAAAGCGCAGGGGGGTGTTTTAGTCAAGGGGAAGAATTGTTCCCTTCATTTGATTTTTTTTCCGTATTTTTCCTTATTATTGTATTTTAGTTCCACCTAATACGATAGGGTATGAATGTAGTCTATTTGAAATATTAATGAAACAAATGAATGTTCTTGGTGTGGGTTTGTATAGCCCATGCCAGTTGTTTGCATGTTACGATTATACAAACATACTGGCACTGCGGCATAGTTAGCAAAATGCTGCCTCACATCTCCAGTGTTCATCCCTTGACATCCACCATCATGAAGTGCTTTGAGAGACTGGTTATGAAATGCATTAAATGCAGTCTACCAAGCAGCTGTGTGACATTGTAGTTCACCTGGCACCACAACAGGTCCATGGCTGATGCCATCCCCATGGCCCTACATTCATCCCTGGAAGACCTGGATAAGAGAGAACCACTTCCTCCAAATCCAAGGCGTAGCTATGGGCACTCGCATGGGGCCCAGCTATGCCTGCTTCTTTGTAGGGTATGTTGAACAATCCCTGTTCCAGGTGTACACTGGCCCTATCCCCGAACGTTACCTCTGTAACATTGACGGCTGCCTCCTGCAGCCATGTAGAACTCACTGATCTCATCAACTTCACGACTAATTTCCATCCTGCATTCAAATTCACTTGGACCATCTCCGACATCATTCTACCGTTTCTTGATCTCATCGTCTTCATCACAAGAGACAGACCATTGTCATCTGGACCACACTTATTCCCACCCTGAGGAAGTCATCTACTACAAACCTACTGACTCCCATAGCTATCTAGACCACACTTCTTCCCACCCTGCTTCCTACTCCCAATTCCTCCGTCTACGCTGCATCTGTGCCCAGGATGAGGATTTTCGTACGAGATCAATGAGGAGATATCCTCATTCTTTAGGAAATGGGGGTTTCCCTCTTCCATTATAGATGAGGCTCTCACGAGGGTCTCCTCGATATCCAGCAGCTTCACTCTTGCTCCCCCTCCCCCTATTCGCAACAAGGACAGTCCCCCTTGTCCTCACCATCCACCCCATCAGCGGTCATATACAGCATATGCAGTGACCTCCATAATGTTTGGGACAAAGACCCATCATTTATTTATTTTCCTCTGTACTCCACAATTTGAGATTTGTAATAGAAAAAATCACATGTGGTTAAAGTGCACATTGTCAGATTTTAATAAAGGCCATTTTTATATATTTTGGCTTCACCATGTAGAAATTACAGCAGTGTTTATACATAGTCCCCCAGAGAAAGCTGGATATTCATAGATAGGTTACAACACTGGATTAGTACATTTGTACATAAATTGTACATAAAGTGGGTGATACAAAGTTAGTGGTTTTGGAGATAGTGAAGATGGTTGTGAACAATTGCAGCAGGATCTGGATCGATTGGCCAGGTGGGCGGAGGAATGGTTGATGGAATTTAATACAGAGAAGTGTGAGGTGTTGCATTTTGGGACATCGAACGAGGGCAGGACCTACACAGTAAATGGTAGGTCTCTGGGTAGTGTTGTAGAGCAGAGGGATCTAGGAGTACAGGTGCATGGTTCCTTGAAGGTCGAGTTGCAGGTAGATAAGGCGGTTAAAAGGCTTTTAGCACTTTGGCCTTCATCAGTCAGAATATTGAGTATAGAAGTTGGGAGGTCATGTTGCAGTTGTATAAGACATGGGTGAGACTGCATTTGGAATATTGTGTTCAGTTCTGAGCACAATGATACAGGAAAGATATTGTCAAGCTTGAGAGGGTTCAGAAAAGACTTAGGGAGGAATGTTGCCAGGACTAGAGGGTGTGAGCTATATGAAGTGGTTGAGTAGGCTGGGTCTCTATTCCATGGAGTGCAGGAGGATGAGGGGAGATATTATATAGGTACACAAAATCATGAGAGGAATAGATCGGGTTGATGCTCAGAGTCTTTTGTCCTGAGTTGGGAAATCGAGGACCAGAGGGCATACAATAAGCCTCGAACACTTTCGCCACCTCCAACGACATCCCACCACTGGTGACATCTTCTCATCTCCACCCCTTTCCGCAGAGACCGTTCCCTCTGCAACTTCCTGCTCAACTCTTCCCTTCCCACCCAAACCACTCCCTCCACAGGTACTTTCCCTTGCAAAAGCAGGAGATGCAACACCTGTCCCTTTATCTCCCCCCTCAACTCCATCCAAGGACCTCAATAGTCTTTCCAGGTGAGGCAGAGGTTCACTTGCACCTCCTCCAGCCTCACCTACAGTATTCGCTGTTCCAGGTGTCAACTTCTGTACGTCGGGGGGTCCAAGCGCAGACTCGGCGATCGTTTCGCTGAACACCTGCTCGGTCCACCTAACCTATCCTGAATCTCCGGTTGCTCATCACTTCAACTTCCCTCTCCCATTCCCAATCTATGACTTTCTAGTCCAAATTGGGGGAACAGCACCTCAAAAATTTCGCTTGGGTAGCGTAACTCCCCGGTATAACATTGATTTCCTAACTTCAAATTAGCCCTTTCCCTCTCTCTCCATCCGCTCCCCTTGCCCAGTTCTCCACCATCTTATGTATCGACTGCATTCTATCTCTGTCCCACCCACTCTCCTGATAGCAGTCTGAAGAAGGGTCATGACGAACGTTCACCCATTTTTTCCAGAGATTGCTCGCCTGTCCTGATGAGTTACTCCAGCATTTTGTGTTACTAGACAGATAACCTACGTCTGGCTATTTATATATAGACGACAGGTCTGCTTTTAATACCATTATCCCATCCAAGAGTGCCAAACTTATAGAACTTATAACCAAATAACATATACCAATTACAGCACGGAAACAGGCCCATCGGCCCTTTCCAGTCGATGCCGGACCATTTGTTTTCCCTAGTCCCATATTACTGACTCAGGGGACCATACCCCTCCATTCCCCTTCACGTCCATATACCTATTCCCACTTTCTTTTAAATGTTGAAAATCGATCCTGCCTCCACACTTCTGCTGGAAACATGTCACACAGCCACCACCTCTGAGTAAAGAGTTCCCCTCAGTTACCCCCTAAACTTCTGTCCCTTAATTTCATGTCATGCCCTCTTGTTTGACTCTTCCCTACTTCCAATGGGAAAAGGCTTTATCCACGTTAACTCTGTCTATCCCTTCTATCATTTTAAAGACCTCAATCAAGTCCCCCCTTAACCTTCTGCGCTCCAAAGAATAAAGACCTAACTTGTTTCACCTTTCTCTGTAACATAGTTGCCTGGATACCCTGGCAAAATTCTAGTAATCTCCTCTGTACTCTCTCTATTTTGTTGAACATCCTTTCCTATATTATTAGGCGACCAAATTGTACACCATACTCCAGAATTGGTCTTACCAATGCCTTGTTAAACAATTTTTTAACATTACTTCCTTACTTTCCTATATTCAATGCTCTGATTTATAAAAGGCCAGCACACCAAAGGCTTTCTTTACCCCTATCTCCATGCGATTTCCACCTTCAGGGAACTCTGCCACAGTTTTCGTAGATCCCTCTGTTCCACAGCAATTCCTCAATTCCTACCATTTACCCATGTACGTCCTATTTTTGATTTTCTGCCAAGATGTAGCACTTCACACCTTAACAGCATTAAATCCATCTGCCATTTCAGCCCACTTTTCCAAATGGCCCAAATCTCTCTGTAGACTTTGAAAAAATCTACTTCATTTCACAACACCACCCTATCTTAGTAATCATCTGGCATTACTTTCTTATCCAATTTTCCACCCCATCATCCAGATCAATTGAATGTACATGACAAAACAACAGTGGACCCACACAGATCCCTGAGGCCACCCATGGTCACCGGCTTCCAAAAAAAACCTGAAAAAAAAAGCCATCACAGTACTCTTGACATCTCCATCAGCCACTGTTGAATCCCATCTGGCTACTCCGCCATTAACACCCAAAGATGATACTCATTTAACAACCTTCCATGGGACCTTGTCAAAGGCTTACTGAAATCATATAGACAACATCCACTGCTTTACCCTCATCAATTTCCCTAGTTACCGCTTCAAAAATTCAAGAAGGTTTGTCAAACATGACCTTCCAGGCACAAATCCATGTTGACTGTTCCTGATCAGACCCTGTTTATCTTGACTTTGGAAGTCAGTACTCATCTCTGCAACTGGATCCATGACTTCCTGACCAACAGACCACAATCAGAGAGGATAAAGGGCAGATCATCCTCTACGATAATCCTCAAGGATGCATTCTCTGCATCTTTCTTCTCTCCTTATACACCCACGACTGCACAGCCAAGTATAAATCCAACTCAATTTACAAATTCACGGACTACACCACCATAGTGGGCCGGATATCAAATAATGACGAGACAGAGTACAGGAAGGAGATTAAGAACCTCATAGGGTACACAAAAGGCTGGAGAAACTCAGCGGGTGCAGCAGCATCTAAGGAGCGAAGGAGCTAGGCGATGTTTCGGGTCGAGACACCAGGTTATGAGATTAAGAACCTCATAGCCTGGTGTCAAGACAACAACCTTTCTCTCTGTGTCAGCAAGACAAAGGAGATCGGATCGACTTCAGGAAAGGAAGCAGAACACGTACGTTGACAGCGCTGAAAAGGAGATGGTTGAAAGCTTCGTTCCAAGGAGTAAATATCACCAGCAACTTGTCCTGGACCAGCCAAATCAAAGCAATGGCCAAGAAAGCACACCCACGCTTCCACTTCCTTAAAAGGCTTCGGAAGTTCGGCATGTCCCCAACAATTGTCACTACCTTCTACAGATAGAAATAGAAGCATCGGGCCATGGAAAGCATTTTGTCAGGGTGCAGCACAGGGTCAGGGTTTGGGAACAAGCTCCATTCAAGACCACAAGAAATTTGTGAGAATTGTGAACGCAACCCATCACATAAACCAATCTCAATAGAACAATAAACAATGTGTAGTAGGCCATTTGGCCCTTCGAGCCAGCATCGCCATTCACTGTGATCATCCACAATCATTACCCCGTTCCTGCCTTCTCCCCACATCCCTTCACTCTTCTATCTTTAAGAGATCTATCTAACTCTCTCTTGAAAGCCTCCAAAGAATTGGCCTCCCTTCCATTTACTCTATTTACAGTTCACAATGCCTCAGCAAGGCCATCAGCATAATCAAGGGAGAGTCTCACCCTGGTCACTCCCTCTTCTCTCCTTTCCCATCAGGCAATAGGTACAGAAGTGTGAAAACGTACACCTCCAGATTCCAAGACAGTTTCTACCCAGCTGTCATCAGGCAACTGAACTATCCCATCAACTAGAGAGCGGTCCTGAGCTACCAGCTATCTCATTGGAGACACTGGACTTTTAACTTGCACTAATCGTTATTCCCTTTATCCTGTAATTGTGCACTGTGAATGGCTCGAGTGTAATCATATACTGTCTTTTCGCTGACTGGATAGCACACAACAAAATAGCTTTTAACTGTACCTCCATATACATGACAATAAACAAAACTTTAAAGTTTATTGTCAACTTGGGAAACTGCGTCTCTGCTCGTCCTATGCAATTGGATCCTCGTCTTCCACATCAGCAATCTCAATCAGTACGAATTGGTAACACTAATTCTTCCTCGATGATCAGCTCAGTCACTTGCTCTACTTTCTCTATACCTATGACTATGTAGTCAGACGTAGCACCAATGCCTGAACTACTATCTACCTCATTGGTGACCCTCGGACAATCTTTGATCGAACTTTGCTGGCTTTACCTTGCACGAATCGTTATACTCTTATCATATATCTGTACACTGTGAATGGCTCTATTGTAAGTTCAGACCTGCCTGAAGAAGGGTCTCGACCCGAAATGTCACCCATTCCTTCTCTCCAGCGATGCTGCCTAACCCGCTGAGTTACTCCAGCTTTATGTGTCTATCTTTCGCTCTATTGTAATCATGTATTGTCGTTCCGCTGACTGGTTAGCACGCAATAAAAGCTTTTCACTGTACCTCGGTAAACATGACAATAAACTAAAACTAAAAATGCACTGATGATACCACAATTGTTGGATGTAACAATGAGTCAGAGACAGGAGGAAGATTTAAACGATGCCAGAACAGCAATCTTGCTCTCAACATTAGAAAGATCAAGGAGCTTGACTTCAGGAAGGAAAAGCCAGGAGCCATGAACCTGTTTTCATTGATGAGACTGCAGTTGAGAGAGTCAACAGCCTCAAGTGCCTGGCATGCATATTTCTTAAGGTCTATCCTGGGCTCCGTATATTGATGCATTCATATAGAAAGCTCATCAATGCTTCTACTTCCTCTGAAGATTGAAAAGATTTGGCATATAATCAAATAGTTAATCAAATCTACAGGTGTACGCTAAAGAGTATACTGATTGGTTGCATCGTGGCCCAATTCAGTAACTCAAAGGCCCAAGAATAAAGGAGGCTGCAGAAAGTGCTGGACATTGCCCAGTCTATCACAGTTATTGACTTCTTCGCCATCAAAGGGATATCGATCAGATGAAAAGTTGAAAGGAGAATTGGTGGATGGAATTTAACCTGAACAAGGTGATGCATTTTGAGAAATCAACTAGAGCTAAGAGATACACATTACTTGGTAGAAAGAATGTTGATGAACAAAGCCAACTAGGGGGTTCAAGTCAATGAAAGTCATAGAACAGAGATAGGGTTGCGAAGCAGGCATATGGCATGCTTGCCTTCGTAGTTCGGGCATAGTAGAATATAAAAATTGGGTTGGCATGTTGCAACTTTGCTAAACACTGATTGTGCTTGTAGTATTGTGTGCAGTTCTGATTGCCGCACTGTAGGAAGTGTATGGATTTGCTGGAGTCAGTGCAGAAGCGATGCACCGTGATTTGCTTAGATTGGGAGACTTTAGTTATAGGGACAGATCAGACTATCCCCAGAGCGAAAGAGGATGAGGGGTGACCTAAAACAGGTGGATTCAATTTGAAGGGGCATAGATAAGATAGACAGTCAGGATCTTTTTTCCCATGGGAGGGATATCATAAAGTAGAGGCACAGGCTAAGGTGAGAGAAAGTAGATTTAAAGGGAATTTGAGAGGAGAGTGTTTACAAACAAAGTGGTTAATAGGGGAACTTTCTGCCATAGGAAGTGGTGGAAACAGATACAGGCACTATAAAAGTCATTTAGCCAGGCAAATGCATTAGTGTGGGTGGGCAGTCAGCATGGACGTGATGGGCCGAAGGGCTCATTTCTGTGCTGTACAATTGGAGTCTAAATATAAAGCTGGCAAAAAATCGGCAAAATGCATCTTGTTTGTTCTGTGGATACTCAAAAGTCTGTTGATGCAGTTGTTAAGCAAATCTGTAATTATCCCACACCACAGCAATTTGGGCGGAGAGATAATTAAATGTGCATGCTAGTGTTTTGTGCCAGAGTAGAAACCTGACTGCCACACTGCAGTTCAAGTGGGCAAACAACATATTGTGGACACAAGCTACACATTGCCTTGCCATGCTCTTCAAAAGGACCAATGAAGGTTGATTAGAGGCAGCATCTGTTCTTGAGAGATGGGACAGGAGGTGGGGGCTGTTAGTGAGAATCAAGAACTTTATTCATTTTCACCTCTCCCTATTTGTAAAATCTTCTTCCACACTGCATTCTAATAATAACTGACTTCCCGTGTGTTGTGCCTTCCTGGGACAAATATTTTCTTCAGCTGAGTCAGACGCCCTATAGTCTACCCGATTAAACTCATTGCCTACCTCAGTCCCCTTAAAAATCATATTTAAAGCCCCACACTGTGACTAAACATCAACTGCTCCTTCAAGTATCTTCATCTGTTATCCCACTTTCGCATCCACTTCCTACACCCTGAGGACAATTTATTGCGGTCAATTAACTTTTAATTTGTAAGTCTTTGGGTTGTGGTAGGAAACCGGAACACCCAGGGAAAACTTACACAGCAACAGCAAGAACATGCAAACTCTACACAGACAGCACCCGAGGTCAGATTCGAAGCTGGGTCTATGACACTGCAACCATTTTTTCACGAATCTATGCAAAGTTGCAATTTTGGTCAATCAAAATGACAGAAGGTAGCAAGGCATGACGTTCACTCGGTAGAAATGGAGGCTCAGCTGATGTTCCAAACAGAGCAGGTGTAGGAGAAAAGTGAAGGACTCGCATTGAATGTTGAGTGGCTGAGTGAGTTCTGCAAAAAGAATCCATGTGGTCAAAGGGAGAACGTACAATCTCTGTACAGACAGCACCCGTAGTCAGGATCGAATCCAGGTCACTGGGTGCTGTAAGGCAGCAACTCTACTGCTGTGCACAGTGCCGCCCAAGATGGAGGATAGAGGAGCAGATACAGTGCCCTCCATAATGTTTGGGACAAAGACCCATCATTGATTTATTTGCCTCTGTCCTCCACAATTTGAGATTTGTAATTAAAAAAAATCACATGTGGTTAAAGTGCACATGTCAGATTTTAATAAAGACCATTTTTATACATTTTGGTTTCACCATGTAGAAATTACAGCAGTGTTTATACAGAGTCTCCCCATTTCAGGGCACCATGATGTTTGGGACACATACATGTTTGTAATTGCTCAGGTGTGCCTCCTTAATGCAGGTATAAGAGAGCTCTTATTTGGAAATCACATTTGGAAACTTTTATTGCTGTTTATCAACATGAGGACCAAAGTTGTGCCAATGAAGCCAAAGAAGCCATTATGAGACGGAGAAACAATAGTAAAACTGTTGGAGACAGCAGCCAAACATTAGGCTCACCAAAATCAACTGTTGGAACATTATTAAGAAGAAAGAGAGCACTGGTACGCTTACTAATCGCAAAGGGACTGGCAGGCCAAGGAAGACCCCCACAGCTGATGATAGAAGAATTCTCTCTATAATAAAGAAAAATCCCCAAACACCTGTCCGACAGATCAGAAACACTCTTCAGGAGTCAGGTGTAGATTTGTCAATGACCACAGTCCGCAGAAGACATGAACAGAAATGCAAAGACTACACTGCAAGATGAAAACCACTGATTAGCCACAAAAATAGGATGGCCAGGTTACAGTTTGCCAAGAAGTACTTAAAAGAGCAACCACAGATCTGGAAAAAGGCTGCGAACGTATGAGACAAAGATTAACTTATAGCAGAGTAATGGCAAGAACAAACTATGGAGAAGAGAATCACTGCCCAAGATCCAAAGCATACCACCACATCTGTGAAACACGGTGGTGGGGGTGTTATGGCCTGGGCATGTATGGCTGCTGAAGGTTCTGGCTCACTTATCGTCACTGATGATATAATTACTGATGGGAGTAGCATAATAAATTCTGAAGTCTATAGATACATCTGCTCAAGTTCAAACAAATGCCTAAAAACTCATTGGCTGGCGGTTCATTCTACAGCAAGACAATGATCCTAAACATACTTCTAAAGCAACAAAGGAGTTTTTCAAAGCTAAAAATTGTCAATTCTTGAGTGGCCATGTCAAACACCCAATGTGAACCCAATTGAGCATGCCTTTTATATGCTGAAGAGAAAACTGAAGAGGACTAGCCCCCAAAACAAGCATAAACTAAAGATATTTAGTTTATGAAGATAATCAGTCTGAAAAAGGGTTTCGGCCCGAAACGTTGCCTACTTCCTTCGCTCCATAGATGCTGCCGCTGAGTTTCTCCAGCACTTTTGTCTACCTTCGATTTTCCAGCATCTGCAGTAAACTAAAGATGGCTGCAATACAGGCCTGGCAGAGCATCACCAGAGAAGACACCCAGCAACTGGTGATGTCCATGAATCGCAGACTTCAAGCAGTCATTGCATGCAAAGGATATGCAACAAAATACTGAACATGACTACTTTCATTTACGTGACATTGCTGTGTCCCAAACATTATGGTGCCCTGAAATGGGGGTACTATGTATAAACACTGCTGTCATTTCTACATGGTGAAAACAAAATGTGTAAAAATGGCCTTTATTAAAATCTGACAATGTGCACTTTAACCATATTTGATTTTTTCTATTACAATTCTCAAATTGTGGAGTACAGAGGCAAATAAAAATAAAGATATGTCTTTGTCCCAAACATTATGGATGGCACTGTATGTAGACCGATCATGGAAAAATGTGAGACGAACAGAGAATTCACTTTGGGATTCTGCATTCCTGAAGGAGGAGGATGTTATAGTTGCTGAATTCAAGGGGACTGCCAGTGAAATTCTAGAGTATGTTGTTGTTAAAAAGGAGGAGGCATTAGGGGAATTAAAGGTGGGTAAATCCCCAGGTTTCATGAAATGTATTCCAGGCTATTATGAGAGGAGATTGTTGGTGCTCTCACAGATTCTTTAATCTTTGCTGGTCACAGGTGACATCCCAGATGTCTGGAAAACAGCACATGTGATGGCTTTAATCAAAATGAGCTCCAGGCATAAACCAGGTAATTACAGGCCTGTGAGTCTAACGTCAGTGGAAGTTAGTGGAAAAAACCTGAAGTATAGGATTAACGTACACTTGGAAAGGCAGAAATTAATCAACGATAATCACCATGAATCTTAGAGATAGGGCTTGTCTGAACAATTTGATTGATTTTTTTCAGAGGTAACAAAATGTATTGACGAGGACAGCATGGTTTATATTGTCTGCATGGACTCAGTATGGTTTTTGACATGGACCACATGGGAATTTTCTTCAAAACGTTAGAATCTATGAATCCAAGATAAATTGGTAATGTTTGGATCTAAAGTTGAATAGGAGGCAGCGGGTGATAATGAAGATTATTCTGTTTTTATTGATCATTAACTGTGATGTATAACAAGGATTGGTACTGGGACCTTTATTGATTGTTATGTACATTAAGAACTTGGATATGAATGTAGACGGAGAAATATCAAGTTTGCAGATTACGTGAAAATCAGTGGTGTTCTTGATAGGTAGAATAGCCAAAGTCTTTGGCCCACCATGTCCACGGTGATCTGTCTGTACTAGTCATATTAACAGTACTTGGTCTGTAGTCTTCAGTGCCTTGGGGATTCAAGTGTTTGCCTCCATACTTGTTAAATATTATGTTTCTCCCACCATCACGTACTCAAACATTCCATTCCAGATTCGAACCAGCCTTTGGGATGAAAGGTTCAACCTCAGATTCCCTCCTCTTAAGCACATACTCTTTAGTCTAAATGCTGGTAAATAACATTACCATTGATGGTCGACATGGTTAAAAAGATCTCTTTCAGTGCTGTTTGACTATTATTCTGTGATTGTTGATATTTTTCCCTCCTATTTATGAATTGTGATTAGGCTCAGGTTCTTCCCCCCCTCCCCCCCCCCCCCCCCCCTCCCCCCCCCCCCCCCCCCCCCCCACCCCATAAAGTGTAGTTGTTTTCCAATTTTACAAGAGCTAATATTACAAGGGTGTAATTTGTAATATTTGTTATTCATCTGCCATTCTTGGTCAAAGTTAAACCTAGATAGAAATTAATTTTGGCGGCACAAATAATTTCTTCTCGTGTACAATAAATATAAAGTTTGGTAAACCTTCAAGAAGAAATCTGTAACCCAGATTTAGACCATAGAAAGGTACATAGAACAGGCCCTTCGGCCCACAATGGCTGTGTTGAACATGATGCTAAGATCTCCTGCCTCCACATGCCTCCATTGCATGGATATCCATGTGCCTATCTAAATGCCATTTTCCTGAGACGTGGTGTCAGTTTCATGTGTAGATACAGCATTCGCCCTCCAAACCATCAGGAAATGCAGGACATCTGTTAAAACATGTGCAAACTCTGTTGTGTAAAACGTCCTGAGATCCTTGCCGTCTGTAACCACTTGTAACCATCCTTAATAAACCTATACACGCAGCACCTGCACGACTGCAGTGTATGATGATGCAGCTCCAGCGGTTCGACTTGAAAATCGTTTACAAGAAAGGTAAAGACATGCTCGTTGCTGACACTCTCTCTCGCGCACCACATGCATCCAGTGAACGACACCCCTATGAACGGGACGCGTTTACGGTTCTCAAGATCGACTTCGTTCCCCACGGAATGCTTGCGCCGTCTAGCTGAACACACAGCCGCCGATGGCACTCTCCAGCTACTCTCATCCATAATCAAAAGAGGCTGGCCAGACAGGCAATCCAGCACACCATTGGCAGTGCAGCCGTTCTTCCTTGAACATGTTCTACTGGCCTGGCATGGCCAAGTACATACGGGACAGGACCGCCTCCTGTCCCATCTGCACCAGCTTGGCGCCACACCACCAGCCTCTGCTACAACAACCCCCTGCCTTGGACATCGGTGGCGGCAGACATTTTCCAATGGCACGGTAAACATTATCTGGTCCTGGTCGACTCCTACTCTAACTGGTTTGAATCTGATCTACTGCCCTCTATCTCATCAGAAATTGTAATTCAAAAGCTACAGAGACACCCTTCCACATTCTGCGCACCTGTCCGCCTGCAAACTGACAACGGAACACAATTTACCAGCCACGCATTCAAATGCTTTGCCAACCGATGAAACTTCCACCATGTCACAAGCAGCCCCGAATACCCTCAAAGTAACGTGCTCGCTGAACAACGCTAGAGACGGGGTCCTGGGCTCACCAGCCCAATGCCTGATGTCCAGAACAACGCGACCTCCGATACCAATTGCCCAGCAGAAGCTGGTGCCACAGGTGCTGAAGCCAGCCGTGGTCCAGAAGCGCATCCAGGAGAAACACAACATCCAGAAACTATCATGCGACAAGTCCAGCAAACCGCTGAAACCGCTGCTGCGGGGCCAAGTCGTCCGTTTGCAAACCACTTTGGGACATTCCCATCTAGGTTGCATTGTTGGCCCGTCCAAGGAATCCCGCTCCTACCTTGTCGACGTCGGTGGCGCCCTGTACCAACGGAGCCGTCAACACTCGCTGTCGAAAAGGAACCATGTCCGCTATTAGCCGACCCCTTTGCTCCACCTTTGATGTTCCAGCCGTCTGCTGCTGTGCCCACCACTAGTCCCAGCATGTCCCATTCTCCGCCGCGACCGGCGGCTCGGCCTAACAACATCACTACCTCTCTCGCATGCTCTACCTATCGGTCGCCTCAAGTCTCCCCTGCTGCTTCCAGGTTCACTGCCTCCTTCCCCCACTAACATTTCTGGCATGGAGGGAGAGGGGTTGGTCCGTACGCGGTCGGGTCGCATTAGTAGACCGCCTGATAGATACGGCGACTATGTTTAAATTCGAGAGCTGCATATGTGTTTAACTATATTCGTTCTTTACGTGGAAGGATGTAGATTGTTTTTTGCATGTGAACCAATCATAGTAGATATAGCATCAATAACCCCACCCTATTGTATGCTTTATATTAACACCCATTTCCTACACTGGGCAGTCTTGGAAGTGGTGACGATGAACTAGCAACTAACAACCTGCTGTGCCGCCATACTATGTGTATTGATTAAAGATGACTTTGAACTCCAGACTGTGTAATTTGCTAATTTACAAATATCATTTTGACTGCACTCTGGTATTGGTTCCTGCAGGAAGTTGGTTGGTATTCCCTGAGTTTCCCAGCAGTTGCACTGGGAAATCTGCTCGCGGAACACTGTTTCAATGACTCCCTTTAATTTCAGGTTGTTTGCATGTTTTTGATTTAAGTGAGTTAATTTACATTTGTTTCTTACATTTTTAAGTGTTTTGATTTTATTTAATCAAAAGAGCACATGAATATCTGTGATGAACAGATCACAGAGATCTGTGACATTGACATTCATCTTCACAATTAAATCTGACAGTCGGATTGTTAAGCTCATGGGCACAGTTATGTCGAACACATGGCTGCAGATGCTGGTATCTGGAGCAAGTAACAAGAGACTGGAAAAAACTCAGCTAGTCAGGCAGCATCTGTGGAGAGAAATAAACAGTCGACGTTTTGGGTCAGAACTTTTAACTTGGACAGAAAATGTAGACGAGGGATAGCCTGTAGTGAAGAAGTGGGGTGGGCAGGAGCGGGCAAGCAAGAGGTGGATCTAGTGGAGGAGGGGTTGATTAGTAGATTGAGTCAGATGGGGAGAGAAGGGTGGAGATAGCGACAGGCTGTCGGATGCAAAGAGCTGATGGAATCGCATATGAAAGTATTGTGAAGCATGGAACCAAATAAGGGAGGCAGTAGGAGGAGTGCGGGTGATTGACAGATGTTTGAGTGGGGAAGGGAGGATAAAGAAACTGGGTGATAGGAGGCTGAGGGAATGTGGAAAAGAGGATGTATGTGAGAGGACCTGGGTGGATCAGATGGAGAGAGAAAGGTGCAGAGGAGGTGCAATTCATTTGAAACTGGAGCATTCAGTGTTCATGAAGTCAGGGTGTGGATAGGTGTTTTTTTTTTAACAACAAACAACAATCAGTTTTATTCGTCACATTGCACACAAAGTGCAAGTGAAATGATTTTGCCAGCAGCGGTACAATGATAAAGAACACACATAAAGGTGTGATTGGGATGTTGTAGCTGTTACGGAAACCTGGCTAAGAAAACAACTGGACTGGCAGCTGAATGTTCCTGCGTACAGGTGATAGAGGCGGGCGAAAAAGTGGAGGGTGTGTTGCTTTGTGGATTAAGGAAAATGATATGGCAGTAGTCCAAGACGATATCATGATGGTTCACCCAGTGAAATTCAACAGGTGGCACTAAAGGGAGGATGATCACATTGTTGTTCTGCATCATAGTGACCATCTCCCCTCTACTCCTTCAGTCCAGATGAAGAGTCCCGATGCATAATGGCGACTATCCATTTCCCTCTGCTGTCTGACCTGTGTTCCTCAAGTATCTTACATTTTGGCACAACTGATCACTGTGAAAGTGTTTCTGGGTACTCAACTAAACCATTTGAGGCGTGGAACCTGACCAATCAAACTGGCTAAGTTCAGGCAGTTCTTGTTGGAAGATAGGCTGAAGTTGTGAGTGAGTGATGAGGCTAACTCGCTGTTTTCATGAATTCTTGGACTGTATTCTATTACTTGTGCATCCCTTAGGAAAAAATTAATGGTCAGCTTTGGACATTATAGCCTTGAGATAGAACAATTAGGTATTGGTTGGGTCATGCTAGAGTTAGCACATGGATAAGTGACCATGTTATGCCAAATGGTTAAATGGTTCCTACCCTTTTGTTTAACTACGTTAAATATAAAATTGAATCTTGTGTTCTGGAAGGAGTGCTGGACCCCCCTGATTTCTGTCTGTGGTTATTTACAACACATCACATGATAATCTTAAACCATATTACCGAGTGATGACGTCAAGCTAAAGGACCAGTTTCTCCTTTTAAACTCCTTTTTAAAAGAAAATTGAGACAATTATCTTAAAGGTTTTACTCAATTGCTTGAATTTTGAGATTGACTATTTTACTGGATCCCTCTGTTTAAACATAATTAACTGGCTGTGTTTCTTTGTTGGTAAACACACTAAGTGACCTCCTTCTCTGTCTGCTTTAGGATTCCTCCCACTACCCTCCTGCCAAATGCTCATTATGAGCAAGTCATGACTGCGTTTGGGGGCAAAGGTTACTTTGTACAGACGCCAGAAGAGCTAAGAAAGGCACTTGTTTCATGTTTGGCTCAGGAGAAAATGCCGTCCCTTATAAATGTGATGATTGATCCATCATCTGGCAGAAAGAAACAAGTAAGTATATCTGGAGGTGAGCGTTTTGAGTCCATTCAGATGGACACAACAACCATCCTTGCGAGTGGCAGATGGGGAGCCGACGATGGAAGAGTTTCTGCCTCAGAGTAGATGCATTTTTCGGAACAGATGTTTTTCCACTTGAGGAAGTTAACGATTCCCGTGAATCCTTTGAAGTTGAAGCTGTTGCAAGAGTATTATCATAGTATTGACAGGAAAGGATTGTCCTTTGCCTGTTACTTTTGTCTCTGATGAAAGTTGAGGGGGAAAACCAAGTGCAGAGTGAAATGCATAACATTTAAAAGACATTTGGACATGGATAGGACAGGTTTAGAAGTGCATTGGCCAAACGCATGCAGGTGAAACTGCTGTAGATGGGGCATCTTGGTTGGCATGTGCAACATGACCTCCCAACTTCTATACTCTATATTCTAACTAATGAAGATAAAAGCCTTTTTGACTACCCTATCTACCTGCAAATCCACCTTCAAGGAACCATGCTGTATGACTTGGCCAATGACTTACAATGTTACAAATTGTTACAAATTAGATCTCCAGAAAGGAATAGGGTGGCACAGCGGTAGAGTTGCTGTCTTACGGTTTCCTTAGATCCGGGCTACAGGTTCTGTTTGTATGGCGCTTGTATGTTCTCCCTGTGACTGCATGGGTTTTCTCTGAATGCTTCGGTTTGCTTCCATATTACAAAAATGCAGTTTGTAGGTTAATTGGCTTCTGTAAATTGACCCTAATGTGTAGGATAGAACTGGTGTTAATGGGTGATCGCTGGTCAGCACGGACTCAGTGGGCCGAAGAGCCTGTTTCCACTCTCTATCTCCAAATTAAACAAAGCTAATAATTCAGTGTGTGAACAACTGTGCTATTCAAGTTTGGGGATTTAAACAAACATATTATATGTTCATGAACATGTCTGTGTTTCGTGGTGACGGAAGTATTGTTCATTTTGTTTACATTTTATTTCATTTATTTTATGTGCACAAGTGAATATTGGGAGAAGGTCACATCTATTCCAGTTTGGACAAAGCAAATTATTTAGATTTTTATTCAAATGCTAAGATTTGCATATGAGCAGTAACAATAATGGAATACTGCACTTTCATGAATCATTGACAACAGTTAAATAATATCTGTCATTTTCATCATTCAGTATTTTGTCTCTCTCCTATTTGGTCTTTCAGACTTAATGTTATTGAATCATACAAAATCGAAACGGGCTGTTTGGCCCAGCTTGTCCAAGTTGACCAAGATACCTCGTCTAAGTTAGTCCCATTTGCCCATGTTTGGTTCTATCCCTCTATATACCTTTTGTATCCTTTCAAAAGGTACATTTAAATATTTTGAAATATTGTTATTGTACCTGCCTCAACTACTTCCTTTGGCAGCTTGTTCCATATACCCACCACCTGAGAATTGTGTCCTGCCATTTCCTATTAAGTTTTTCCCCTCACCTGAAACCTATGCACTTAACTCCCCTTGATTCTCTTCCCCTATCCAGGAAAAATACTCTGTGCATTCTCCTTATCTATTCACTTCATGATCTTGTAAACATTTATAAGATCAGCCATCCTCCTGTGCTCCAAAGAATAAAGTCCACACCTGCCCAACATTTCCCTGTAGCTCTGGCCTCGAGTCCTGGCAATATCTTTGTAAATCTTCTCTGCACTCTCCCATGCCTAATGACATCTCTCATATAGCAAGGTGACTAACGCTCCAAAGACACAATGCTCCAAGTGCGGTTTCACCAATGCCTTTCATCTTACTTTGAGTATTTCCAGTATTTTATTAATCATGCACTATTTGAACTTTTACTTCAAGAAAAAGGTCAGTTGGAGATGTCGAGAGAAATGTGTATTATTTCATGGTCCTTGGATGTGTTGAAATTGATGGGACAAATACTTTTTTTAATCACTGTCAACTCTCTGTTATTTACTTTCAGGATTTCACCTGGCTGACTCTCTCCAAAATGTGACTGGACTACTTATAAAGGGATGTTGCAAATGTATCACAAGCAAAAAAACAGATTAAAACAGGCTAGCAACCTTTTTGGTGAGGTTCAGCAAATACAAAGAATTTCACAAAATAGTATATATTACAAATTCTGAATTTGAAACCTTGAGGATGTTGAATGCTAATTTTCTTTATTGTTTTTAGTTTAGAATTAATTTTGTGTTTGGTAATTGGGGCTTTATTACTGAGATAAAATTAATTTATTGGTGCGATTTTAAATCTATGTCAAAACCAGTCATGTGAACCAAATGTTACATTGAATATATGCAGGTATCAATAATCAATATATCAAGAAATAGAGAGAATACAATTATTAAGTTGTATGAGTAACTCTAAATATCACTATCACTAACATGAATTATAAATGTTTTACTTTATTAATCTCCAATACAGAATGAAACATACATTTGTTTCTACTACTTATGCAATATCCTGGGATAATTCAGTTGACAAATTGTATTTCATTGTGGTAAATAAAAATAATTGTAAGCGTTTTTATTCAGCTTCCTTTGTAATATAATTTGAAATATTTAGAGATAAGTTATCTGATGCCCGCTCAACATTAAATGTAATAGTTGTGTAAGTAGTGAACTTGTATTAACATATTTTCAGTAGAAAGCTTTTATAATTGTTTAATATTTATTTAATTGTCTAATTTAACTTCAAGTTTTTCCTCAGCTCATAAGAAGAGGAAAGAATCAAGCTTTGGTTTTCTTAGTTATTATAGGTAACAAATCTAAGATAGACACAAAATGCTGGAGTAACTCCGAAGATCAGGCAGCATATCGGCGAAATGGTGACGTTACGGGTTGAGACCTCAGAGTGAGAGTCGGTGGAAAGGGGAATGTGAGATATAGCCAGTACATAGGACAAATGAATGAATGATATGCAAAAAGCAACAATGTTCAAGGAAAGGTGGACCCCACAATGGTCTATTGCTGGCTGTGGGGTAGTTAAGATAACTAGTTATACAGACAGTGAAACTCAACAGGATGACAGTGAAACTAGTACGACAACTACAGTGGGGGAGGGATACAGAGAGAAGGGATGCAAGGGTTATTTGAAGTTAGATAAATCAATATTCATACAGCTGGGTTGTCAGCTGCCCAGCGAAACATGAGGTGCTGTTCCTCCAATTTGTATTTGGCCTCACTCTGCCAATGGAGGAGGCCCAGTACAGAAAGGTTAGTATGGGAATGTGAAGGGGAGTTAAACTGGGAGATCAGGTAGGCCAAGGCGGACTGAGCAAAGGTGTTCAGCGAAATGATCGCCCAGTTTGCACTTGGTCTCATCGACATATAGTGGTCCACACCTGGAACAGTGGATACAGTAGATGAGGTTAGAGGAGATGCAAGTGAACATCTAAGTTTAGAGCAGGTCTGCTTCTCTTTCTTTTTATTGCCTTTTTTTTAAAACAATCACTTTTTGAATTGTTTCTGGATGTTATGGTCATTAATATGGGTCCTTTGAATTTCACAGTAGGATTCTAGATAATTGGAGTGAGTAAAAAGAGATGTAAATTACCCAAGAGTGGGGGAAGGTACTTCACATGTCATTTTGACATCTTAAACCTTGATGATGGTACTAATTAGTGAAATGTGGAGTTAAAATAATGTTGTGCAAACAGAGTGAAAAGATACTGATGAATCATATGAGGATAAAAATAAATACTTTGATATTCCGAGTGTATATAATGCTACACATCAAGTGCACATTGGAGGAGTTAAAGGCTGTTGCTTATTTGCATTTCATTTGATCTTTTGTAATTCATACTCATTCAAGTAAAGGAGATTGAAATTGTAACTGGCAGAAATAGCATACGCTAGAGCAGAAGTTCAATTAATTCTATTGATTTTATTCATTTAATGAAGGACAATATCTGGGCACCTTTGGACTGATTAAGTCCTTGAAATTTACTACAAATTAACTAAGGTAGAGTTAAGTAATGGCTCTGGAAGTTTATTGAAGTAATTTTCACTTTGCTTAAATCCACATACTACTGATATCCCATGAGCACTAAATCACCATTCGTAAGCATAAACTATGATTTTTAAAAAAAAGTTTTTTTAAATAAATTGTCCTGAGAAGCTGTCTGATTGCACAGATTAGTGACAGATGTGGTGCATTGTGATGTACAAATAGAACATTAAACTTCGAGCATAGAAATGTGCAGCACAGGAACAGGCCCTTTCGGCCAACAATGTCGGTGTTGAACACAATGCCAAGCTAAATGTATCTCATCTGCCCGCACGTGATCCATACCTCTCCATTCCCTGCATATCCATGTGCCTATCCCAAAGCCTCTTAAACACCACTATCACCACCCCTGGCAGCACTATGTATTAATACTAGCTCTCTATTGTTTTGCGGGCCATCGATTTACTAGATTTACTAGAATGTTGCCTGGGATCCAGCAACTATGTTACAGAGAAAGGTTGAACAAGTTAGGTCTTTATTCTTTGGAGCGCAGAAGGTTAAGGGGGGACTTGATTGAGGTCTTTAAAATAATGAAAGGGATAGACAGAGTTGACGTGGATAAGCTTTTCCCATTAAGGGTAGGGAAGATTCAAACATGAGAATTAAGGGACGGAAGTTTAGGGGTAACGTGAGGGGGAACTTCTTTACTCAGAGGGTGGTGGCTGTGTGGAATGAGCTTCCAGCAGAAGTGGTGGAGGCAGGATCGATTTTAACATTTAAAAGTAAAGTGGATAGGTATATGGACGGGAAGGGAATGGAGGGGTATGGTCTGAGTGCAGGTAGATGGGACTAGGGGAAAACAAATGGTCGGCACGGACTGGAAGGGCCGAGAGGGCCTGTTTCCGTGCTGTAATTGTTATATGGTTATATTATATGGTGGTTATATGATTTTATGTTCATTGGTTACCAAATGACTTGAAATATAAATGTAATTAGTAAGTTAATGTGAAATTAAGTTCCAACCTCCATCAAAGGGGAGCTTGCTGAGTGATGTACATTGGAACTCGTATTGATGTACATTGGAACTCGTATTGGCAATGCTGCTAGGACATAGGAGCCTGTGTATCTATCTGTTCAAGAAACTACCTAGGTTTTAACTACTGAACGACAAAAACAGAAGATAAAACCTTGCTTGAGCATAAGATGAAGGGCCAACCGGTATCTGAGGACCTATCAGCTTGTCTGCCACTGAGGCCAGCAAAAGTATTTTACAGCTGCACTGGATGTCAGTATGGGCAAAGTAAGATTATTTTCCTGTGCAGAGCACCTGGTCAAGAATGTTTAATTATCCTTTGCACTGGGGCTGGAACAATGAAATTCTTAATGTTCACTGCTTTACAGTCACATGAACACAAAACAAATAATCATATCTCTATAATTATATAACTATGATCTTGGATGTGGATGTATTTATTTGTGTGTGTGTGTCTTGTTTGTCTGTGATTCACATCTCCTCGAAAACACGACGGGCTAACGGTGACATTTTTACATATTTCAATAGAGATTTACCTCATGATCTCAAAAATCGCCTCATCTGAAAATTTGATTCATTATTTCTTGAGTTATTTATTAAAATTGTTCACAAAAATGAAATCTTTTATAAAGCTAACGAGCTGATGACGTCACAATGGCTCTGCTCCTCGCGGCCCGCTGTGCAGTGTTTTCAACGCGCAGCCTGCTGGGCATTTATTTCCACACTCTGCGAGTTACGTTCCCCTTCCCCCCCGACTCGCAGTCATTTGTTCATCGCCCACTCGCAATCGACTCGCACTCGGCCGGCTGTCCACCCCACCCTCAGCCAAACCGCCCTCTCCCCCAGGGCTCTGGATTGAAGCCGCTGAACACGCAGTAATTTGGTTGGACTTCGGAGGGCTTCAGAGGTCCCGAGCGCTACCGAGGTCCGCCCCCGCCAGTCGGCCCCGCATGCTCAGTGTCCGCGCCCCCCGCTCGCCGTGTTCAGGTAAGCCCTCTCCCTCTTGCTCTCTCCCCCCCTCTTCTCCATCCTCTCCCCCCTCCACTCGATCATCTAACCCTCCCCCTCCTTCCCCTCCTCCCATCCTCTCCCCCTCCCCCTCCCCCTCCTCTACACCCCTTCCCCACCTCTCTCCCCATCCCCTCTCTTCTCCCCTCCCCATCCCCCCCATCCTCGTTCCCCCTCCCCCTCTCTCCCCGCTCCCACCCCCCCTCTCTCCCCCCTCTCCCCATCCCTCCCCTCCCCTCTACCCTCTCCCCCCCTCTGCCTCTCTCCCCCTGTCCCCCACTCTCCCTCCTCCCCTCCCTCCACCCTCTCCAACTTTCCTCCCTCCTCCTCTTTCGCTCCTCCCCTTCTACTCCCCCTCTCCCCCCTCTCCCCTTCCCCTCTCCTCTGCCCCCCCTCTCCCACCACTCCCCCTCTCCATCCTCCCGCCCCTCCCTTCCCCCTCTCTCTCCCTCCCCACTCTCCCTCTCTCTCTTTCTCTGCCCCACTCATTGCCCCGTTCTCTCTGTGCCCCCTCTCTCTCTGCCCTCTCTCTACCCCCCCCCCTCTAGACACGCCTGCGAGGTGGGGGCTATGTCGTCAGTGGATAGGCCGGGAATGGGGTAAAAGGAGCCAAAGAATAATATTAATATAATATCAAGGAGAGTTGTTAGTGTGTGAGTGGGGGGTGGTTAGTGTGTGCGTGCACCGTTCTCCTGTGCTGCGAGTGCGCCAAGATTTGTTCCAATCGGTTGAATGTCGTAAAAGTTAGCGAGGTTTAAAACGCTCAAATACAGCACGTGCGCAGATCGATCTCTTCTGTCAGTCGGCACTGCTCGGATTGGTCTCTTCCCCTATCACTCTCTTGGACGGTCCCCCCCTTCCTGCGCCATCGCGTCTTTAATGGAGCTGAGGGTGGCCAGCGGAGGTTTCCAACCGGACTTTCGGAGGGACCCGAAGCAGCCCACACCAGCCCTGCCCCGTCCCAAGCAGCCCCGCCCCAAGGAGCAGCCCCGCCCCAACCAGCAGCTCTGCCCCAACCAGCAGCCCAGCGTCAGAGACCTGACCTGACCCAGCCCAGCCCGGAGTCGGAGATGTCGCCGATGTTGCCAAACGGAAAGCGGAGACTCTGATCCCGGCGAAGGAGAACGACGAGCAACCAGCGCCCGCTGTGAGTCCCCATCGCACCACCAATTCCAGCCACCACCCCTCTGGTCCCCCTCGCTGGCTCCTCCCCCCTACCCCGTGATGCGCCCCTCTCCCCCATGGCTCTTCCCCAGTCTTTTCTCCGAGCTCACTCAACCCCCCCCACCACACACCCCTCTCCCCTCACAATACCCCCCCCGGCCACACACCCCACAAGCCCCCCAGCCCTCCCCCACAACCCCCCCTCCCCCACAACAACGCCCCCACAACCCCTCCTACCCAAAACACCCTGCAACCCGCCGCCCCCACAACAACCCCCACAACCCTCCCCCATCCCATCCAACCCCCCTTCCCCCTCTCTCCCTTCACCCCCCATCTCTCCCCCTACATTTCCCCACCCCTCTCCCCCTCCCTTCCCCACCCTCTCCCTCTCTCTCTGCCCCTCTGTCTATCTCTGCCCCTCTCTCTGTCTCTGCCCCTCTCTCTTTGTCTCTGCCCCCTCCCACTCTGCCCTCACTCTCTTACGTCCCCCCTCCCACCTTCCTCTCAAGATGCATCTGCGAGTTGGGGGCTATGCGTCAGTGGATAGGGCGGGGATAGGGTAAAAGGAGCCAATGAATAATAATATATTACTAAGGTGGGTAGTTAGTGTGTGTGGTGGTTAGCGTGTGTGTGACGCCACAGTCCATCCACCCACAACTGCGCGTTGAGGGGACGGGGCCCAACGGGTCCCACTTTGTCAAGTAACTAATAAAAGTCTGATCGTGTATGCGGATGTGTGTGTATGTGTTTATTTGTTTGTGTGTTGTCACATCTTCTCGAAAAAACGATGCGGCTAAATTTTTACATATTCCGGTAGAGATTCACGCCCTGGAGTCCGAAATCGGCTTATCTGAAAATGTCACCCTTTATTTCTCGAGTTATAAATCAAAATGGTCACAAATCTGAAAGAACCGGCTAACTTTGGCAGATGACGCTTGCTCGAGCTGCCCGGATGTTCACCCCGCTCCCCTCCCCCCTTTGTCCTTTTCCCCCTCCTCCTCTCCCTCCCTCCCCTCTCCCCTCCTCCTCCTCTTCCCCCTACTCCTCTCCCCTCCTCTCCGCTCCACCCCTCCTCTACCCTCCTCCTCTCCCTCCTCCTCCTCTCCCCTACTCCTCTTCCCCCTCCTCCTCCTGCCTTTCCCCCCTCCTTCTCCCCATCCCCTTCCCCCGCCTCTCTCCCTCCGCCTCTCTCCCCCTCCCCTCTTCCCCCTCCTCTCTTCCCCCTCTATTACCCACCTCCTCTCTTCCCCCTTCTCTTCCCCCTCCTCTCTCGCCCCCCCTCTCTCTCCCCCTCCTCTCTCCCCCCCTCTCTCCCCCTCCTCTCTCCTCCCTCTCTCTCCCCCCTCCTCTCTTCCCCTCCCCTCCTCTTCAACCATTTCCCCCCTCCCTTCCCTCCCACCACTCCCCCTCACCTTCCCCACCCATCTCCCCCTCCCCCTCACTTTCCCCACCCCCTTTCCCCTCCCCTCCCTTCCTCCATCTCACTCTCGCTCTGTCTCTGCCCCTCTCTGTCTCTGCCCCCTCTCTCTGTCTCTGCCCCTCTCTCTCTGTCTCTGCTCCCTCTCTCAACCCTCACTCTCTACCCAACTTCCTCTGTGATTTGGGGGCTATGCGTCAGTGGATAGGGCGGGGATGGTATAAAAGGAGCCAATGAATAATATTAATATAATATCAAGGGGGGTGGTTAATGTGTGTGTCGGATGGTTTGTGTGTGTATGATGCCCCCCCCCCCCCCCCCCGCAAACTGCGCGTTGAGGGGACGGGACCCAATGGGTCCCACTTGGTCCAGTATACTATAAACACTAATGCAAGAAATTAGTAATCAGTAATACTTAATAATGCAAATCAAAGTATGTAATGCAACCTAAACAAAATCCATTGTAGATAGTTCTGAGGTAGAGTCAATGTTAGGGTTGTGCAGTGTGGTTCAAGAGCCTTATTGATGCTAACCAGACCATAGATAGTATAAGCTGAAGTACGGAATCTAACCTTATACAAACTCCATACAAGTGCTAATATAGGGTTGTGCAATGTGCTCCACTGCAGTGTTGTCCCTCAGTGTTTACCTGTCTTATTGCTCCCTGGTTTTCCCACTGTTACCATGTCTAACAATGCATATCAATCACATGATGAAATATGATTTGATGGTTGAGTCCAATACACAGCTTCATTTCAATAGCATGTCCGCAGGCGATGCTTTATCAACATATTCCCTTTAAAATCAAAACTGCAGGTACAATTTCTCATGGATTTCTGTATCATTAAAAGCCTCACCAGCTGCACTTGTTAGCTGAACCTTTAAACATTTAATTATGATATTTAGACTTGTGAAGTAGTGATGTTAATTAATAATAAAATGAGTAAGTGCTAATAATAAAGTAAATGTTAACTTTAATAGATTAAGTTAAAGCATTATGATGCTTTTCGTTCAAAGCTAGTTTGATGCTGTGGATAGTTTGACTCTTGTATGACCCACATAAATGATTGTTGGGAGACAAAGACCCAGATTTGATCCTGTCCTCGGGTGTCGCCTGTGTAGAGTTTACACATTCTCATTGTGACTACGTGGGTTTACTCCAGGTGCTATGGTTTCCTCTCACATACCAAATTACTGTATCTTTCAATCAATCTTTGGTGTTCCCCTCAGATAAATGTAGATAATAGACAATAGGTGTAGGAGTCGGCCGTTTAGGCCGTCAAACCAGCACTGCCATTCAATGTGATATTGGCTGATCATCCACAATCAGTACCCCGTTTCTGACTTCTCCCCTTATCCCCTGACTTCGCTATCTTCAAGAGCCATATCTAGCTCTCTCTTGAAAGTATCCATGAATTGAGGCAGAGAATTCCACAGACTCACAACTCTCTGTGTGAAAAAGTGTTTCCTCATCTCCGTTCTAAATGGCTTACGCCGATCTAAATGGCTTACCCCTTATTCTTAAACAGTGGCCCCTAGTTCTGCATTCCCCCAACATCAGGAACATGTTTCATAGAACAATAAAAACATAGAAAATAGATTCAGCAGTAGGCCATTCGGCCCTTCGAGCCTGCACCTCCATTCAATATGATCATGGCTGATCATCCAACTCTGTATCCTGTACCTGCCTCTAGCATGTCCAAACCCTTAATATTCTTACTTGTTTCAATAAGATCCTCTCTCATCCTTCTAAACCAGAGTATACAAGCCCAGCCCCTCCATTCTCTCAGCATATGACAATCCCATCATCCCGGGAATCAACCTTGTAAACCTTGCTGCACTCAATAGCAAGAATGTCCTCAAATTTGGAGACTAAAACTACACGCAATACTCCAAGTGTGATCTCACTAGGGCCCTGTACAACTGCAGAAGGACATCTTTGCTCCTATACTCCTCTTGTTATGAAGGCCAACATGCCATTCACTTTTTTCTTTGCCTGCTGTACCTGCATGCTTACTTTCATTGATTGACGAACAAGGACCCCCAGATCCCGTTGTACTTTCCCTTTTGCAAATAATCTTCCTTCCTGTTTTTGCTACCAAAGTGAATAACCTCACATTTATCCACATTAAACTGCACTGCCCACTCACCCAACCTGTCTAAGTCACCCTGTATCTTCACAGTTCACATTGCCACCCAGCTTTGTGTCATCTGCAAATTTGCTAATGCACTTGTAATCCCTTCATCTAAATCATTAATATATATTGTAATTATCTGCAGTCCCAGCACAGAGCCTTTCGGTACCCCACTAGTCACTGCCTGCCATTCTGAAAGAGGCCCGTTAATCCCTACTTTTTGTTTCCTGTCTGCCAACCAATTTTCTATCCATGTCAGCACTCTACCCCCAATACCATGTGCCTTAATTTTGTCCACTAATCTCCTATGTGGGACCTTGTCAAATGCATTCTGAAAGTCCGGGTGCACTACACCCACTGGCTCTCACTTGTCCATTTTCCTAGTTACATCCTCGAAAAATTCCAGAGGATGAGTCAAGCATGATTTCCCCTTCGAAAATCCATGCTGACTCAGACCGATCCTGTTACTGCTATCCAAATGTGCCGCTATTTCATCTTTTGTGATTGACTCCAGCAACGAGCTTACCGTTTGAAGTTTGATCTTTATTTTATGAGGTTGGAGTGAGAGACTACGTGAAGAACCCGACAGCCCGCATGCGCGTCAAAGAAACCACAGAACACTTGCACCAAATTAAACTATAGAAAGATTAATAACGCTTGACTTACCGAATGATCTTTATGAGATTCAGGGTTGGGAATGGAGGGCACGTAGTCTCTCACTTCAACCTCTCATAAAATAAAGATCAAACATCCAACGGTAAGTTCTCGTTTAATCTTTCTATTTTATATCGAAGTCTCGTGATGAGACTGTGTGAAGCCTTCGAAGCTCTGTGGTTTCATGCAGTAAACCAATCTATGTGAAAACACTACACAGATAAACCATAAATGGTAGAAAAGACATGGGCCATTGACAACATGATGCTAACTTTGCTTACATATGCCTTAATTGGACCACAGACCCAATTGCCCTTAGGTTAGACAATAGCTCATGCAGCACTGTTCAGAATCCTATCTGCAAACGTCCAGAAATGTTCAACGATATTTTATAACTTCTGAAAGTGTGCTCATCTGAGCCTCCTGTTGTTGCAAGAAAGTGATAAAATGGGAATATCCATTCTATTGGCTGCTGACGAGCCATCCGCCCTGGTAGAGTGAGACTTGAAATTATTTGTATTCACTCCCGCTTTCAGCTGCTTACACTCTATCCATCTTGAAATATTCTGCACCAACAATCTCTTGTGAGACTATTATATAACTATCAAGAAACTTTTCCTTCATCTCATAGGTTCTTAGTAACCTCAGTGTACCTTTTCACATAATAAACATCCCCAATCTCCGATCTGGTGGGTATGCTGTCAACTCCAACTTGTACGCAACCGTGCTTCTTCTGCTTTATGATTTCATTCACATAAAATGCTACCCTTTTGTCATATATGACCGAGAAATCCAGATGGAGATTGTGTAAAGACTGTGCTCTTCGTGCTGAAATCAGTGTCATAAGCATGACTAATTTAAGAGTAACTGCTCCAACGTTAGGGATACAGCTGATGATAATCTGCATAAAAATTTATACTAATTACACATTCCACACTACTTTGTATCTAGGCTTTAGAGTGTTCATATAAAAGACACCTTCCATAACCTTAGTCAACAGTGGGTGAGAACCAATCATTTATTGTCCACTTATAGTACTAGATACGACGACAAAGCAGTACACGCAGTGTTAATTACGCTATAACATAGTCGTTTCTCTTAAACCCAAATTGAAAGAAAACCACAAACCTCTGCTACTTCTGTTTAAAAGTAGCTCACATGTGGTTCTTCACAAAACTTTCCATTCAACCATGCAGTGATAGTTGCACGAGAGATAGGTTGAACTAGCCACCGCTCGTGTCTTCGAGCAAATATAGGAGCTTACATAGACATAGAAACATAGAAAATAGGTGCAGGAGTAGGCCATTCGGCCCATCGAGCCTGCACCACCATTCAATATGATCATGGCTAATCATCCAACTCAGTATCCCGTACCTGCCTTCTCTCCATACCCCCTGATCCCTTTGGCCACAAGGGCCACATCTAACTCCCCCTTAAATATAGCCAATGAACTGGCCTCAACTACCTTCTATGGCAGAGAATTCCAGAGACTCACCACTCTGTTTGAAAAATGTTTTCCTCATCTCGGTCCTAAAGGAATTCCCCCTTATCCTTAGACTGTGACCCCTTGTTCTGGACCTCCCCAACATCGGGAACAATCTTCCTGCATCTAGCCTATCCAACCCCTCAGGAATTTTGTAAGTTTCTATAAGATCCCCCCTCAGTCTTCTAAATTATAGCGAGTACAAGCCAAGTCTATCCAGTCTTTCCTCATATGAAAGTCCTGACATCCCAAGAATCAGTCTGGTGAACTTTCTCTGTACCCCCTCTATGGCAAGAATGTATTTTCTCAGATTTGGAGACCAAAACTGTACGCATACCCCAGGTGTGGTCTCACCAAAACCCTGTACAACTGCAGTAGAACCTCCCTGCTCCTATACTCAAATCCTTTTGCTATGAATGCTAACATACTATTTGCTTTCTTCACTGCCTGCTGCACCTGCATGCCTACTTTCAATGATTGGTGTACCATGACACCCAGGTCTCGTTGCATCTCCCCTTTTCCTAATTTGCCACCGTTAAGATAATAGTCTACCCACCTGTTTTTGCCACCAAAGTGGATAACCTCACATTTATCCACATTAAACTGCAACTGCCATGCATTTGCCCACTCACCCAGCCTATCCAAGTCATCTTGCAGCCTCCTAGCATCCTCCTCACACCTAACACTACCCCCCAGCTTAGTGTCATCTGCAAACTTGGAGATGTTGCATTCAATTCCCTCATCCAAATCATTAATATATATTGTAAATAACTGGGGTCCCAGCACTGAGCCTTGCGGTACCCCACTAGTCATAGCCTGCCATTCTGAAAAGGACCCGTTTACTCCTACCCTTTGCTTCCTGTCTGTCAGCCAGTTCTCTATCCACATCAATACTGAACCACCAATACCGTGTGCTTTAAGTTTGTATGCTAATCTCTTATGTGGGACCTTGTCGAAGGCCTTCTGAAAGTCTAGATATAACACATCCACTGCTTCTCCCTTATCCACTCTGCTAGTTACATGCTCGAAAAATTCTATAAGATTCGTCAGACATGATTTACCTTTTGTAGATCCATGCTGACTTTGTCTAATGATTTCACCACTTTCCAAATGTACTGCTATCCCATCTTTAATAACTGACTCTAGCAGTTTCCCCACTACCGATGTTAGACTAACTGGTCTGTAATTCCCCGTTTTCTCTCTCCCTCCTTTTTAAAAAAGTGGGGTTACATTAGCTACCCTCCAATCCTCAAGAACTACTCCAGAATCTAAGGAGTTTTGAAAAATTATCACTAATGCATCCACTATTTCAGTGGCTACTTCCTTGAGTACTCTGGGATGCAGACTATTTGGTCCTGGGGATTTATCGGCCTTTAATCCATTCAATTTACCCAACACCACTTCTCGGCTAACCTGGATTTCACTCAGTTCCTCCACCTTATTGAACCCCCAGTCCCCTGCTATTTCCGGCAGATTATTTATGTCTTTCTTAATGAAGACAGAACCAAAGTAGTTATTCAATTGGTCTGCCATGTCCTTGTTCCCCATGATCAATTCACCTGTTTCTGACTGCAAGGGACCTACATTTGTTTTAACTAATCTCTCTTCACATATCTATAAAAACTTTTGCAGTCAGTTTTTATGTTCCCTGCCAGTTTTCTTTAATCTATTTTCCCTTTCCTAATTAAGCCCTTTGTCCTCCTCTGCTGAACTCTGAATTTCTCCCAGTCCTCTGGTAGGCTGCTTTTTCTGGCTAATTTGCATGCTTCATCTTTTGTTTTTATACTATCCCTGATTTCCCTTGTTATCCATGGATGCACTACCTGCCCCAATTTATTATTTTGCCAAACTGGGATGAACAATTGTTGTTGTTCATCCATGCAGTCTTTAAATACCTTCCATTGCACATCCACTGTCAACCCTTTAAGAATCACTTGCCAGCCTATCTTGACCAATTCACTTCTCATACCTTCAACGTTACCTTTGTTTAAGTTCAGAACCCTTGTTTCTGACTTAATTATGTCACTCTCCATCCTAATGAAGAACTCAACCATATTATGTTGCCCAAGGGGCCCCGCACAACAAGACTGCTAATTAACCCTTCCTCATTACTCAATACCCAGTCTAGAATAGCCTGCTCTCTTGTTGGTTCCTCTACATGTTAGTTTAGAAAACTATCCTGCATACATTCCAAGAAATCCTCTTCCTCAGCACCCCTGCCCATTTCATTCACCCAATCTATATGTAGATTGAAGTCACCCATTATAACTCATTTACCCTTGTTGCACGCATTTCTAATTTCCTGTTTGATGTCATCCCCAACTCCATTATTACTGTTAGGTGGCCTGTACACAACTCGCACTAGCGTTTTCTGCCCCTTAGAGTTTCGCAGCTCTACCCATATCGATTCCACATCCTCCAAGCTAATGTCCTTCCTTTCTATTGCATTAATCTCCTCTCTCACCAGCTCCCTTTCCTTTCTGTCTATCCCTCCTGAATATTGAATATCCCTGGATGTTCAGCTCCCAGTCTTGGTCCCCCTGGAGCCTAGTCTCCGTGATCCCAACTATAGCATAGTCATTAATAGCTATCTGCACATTCAACTCGTCCACCTTGTCGCGTGGCACAGGAAGTAATCCTGAGATTGTTGTGTTTGCGGTTCTTTTCCTTAACTCTCTTCCTAACTCCCTAAATTCTCCTTTCAGGATCTCTTCTCTTTTTTTACCTATGTCATTGGTACCAATATGTACCACGACCTCAGGCTCCTCTCCCTCCCTTTTCAGGATATCTTGTACACGTTCAGACACATCCCGGACCCTGGCACCAGGGAGGCAAACTACTATCCGGGTCTCCGGACTGCGTCCACAGAATCGCCAATCTGACCCCCTAACTATAGAGTCCCCTATTACTAATGCCCTCTTCTTTTCCTTACCCTTCTGAGCAACAGGGCCGGTGTCTGTCCGGCTGGCCAGGTCGCTGTTGCTACCCCCAGGTAGGCTGTCCCCCCGAACAGCACTCAAACAGGAGTACTTATTTCCAAGGTGTACAGCCACTGGTGTACTCTCTAGCACCCGCCTCTGTCCCTTGCCTCTCCTAACCATGACCCACGTGTCTGCCTCATGTGGTTTTGGAGAGACTACCTCCCTGTAACTCCTCTCTATGACCTCCTCACTCTCCCTGACCAGACGGAGGTCATCGAGCTGCTGCTCCAGGTTCCTTACACACTCCTTTAGGAGCCCCATCTCGACACACCTGGCGCAGATGTGGACGTCCGGAGGGCTACCCGACTCCATTACCTCCCACATCTGACATCCAGAACAGTAAGCTGCCCTGGCACTCATACTGCCCTTACCCTAGATACCACAAAAATACAATATACAATACAAAAATACAATACAAAATACAAAATACAGTACACTACAAACTGCTGGAATCTGACTGCCAATCAGCTGCATGCTCAGTCCACCAATCAAGCCCAGTTAATTGAATGGAACGTTACAGATTTAGAACGTTACGGATTTCCCTTACCGCTCGGATGTCGCTGCTCCATCACCAACGGCTCCTGGGCCTCTGTAAAAACAAAGCCCCGCGCTGGGTTTTTACACTCACCGCTCGGAAATCGCTCCTCCCTCACCAACGGCTCCTGGGCCTCTGTAAAAACAAACCCCGCGCTGGGTTTTTACACTCACCGCTCGGACGTCGCTCCTACCTCACCAACGGCTCCTGGGCCTCTGCTTCTTGAGCTTCTTTCAATGGACTAATTTACAATGGAAGCCATGGTTGAGTAGGCCAATTTGGCACTACCATAATTCATGTTGCCTCGTCTTGAATTATCTTAGGAGGCATCTACTGATAAATACCCTGAGTCTTATCTGTGGGTAGGGTCCGAGACATATCTGCAGAGTTTATGACAAAACCTAAATATATAATAGATAATGCCAGCTCCAGTATGGGCTTTCCTGGATGAACAATAAACCCTAGATATTCTAGGAGTGCCTTGGTTGCTGAAACAGCTAACTCCGTGACACCTGATCTCTACCCTACAACAAGCATGTCCTCTATAAACTCCATGACAAAATTCCCTTTAGATCTGAGTAGGGCAGCATTGACTTTAGAATCTTTGTAAATAGCCTAGGGCTGGTCAACCCCTTAGGTAGAGCCTAAAAATTTCCACAACTGGCCTTGCCAGATAAACCTCAGATATATCCTGTGACTCTCGTGTATTGATATGGAAAAGCATGCATCTTCGAGATCAATTGCGGCCCTAAAGCAATCCTCTGTAATCAGCTATTTTGCTGAATGAAAATTATCCATCTTAAAATGGTTATTCCAAGCACATGTTCAGACTAGCCAAATCCTAGAATGATTTGGCATCCTCCACTTTTCTTCAACCTTGAGAAGATATTAGAAATATACCCCTCTTGTTCATGGGCAGACTGCCCATCCTTTTGTGAAATTTCTCTGTTTCAATTCCTCTTTAGACCGTATGTACGGAAATCTTGGCTTATCTTGCCGCGGAGGAAATTTATCAGCTTGAAACTGAATCTTATCAGTCAGAAACTGAATCTTATAACCGGTTATGATTTGTAAAATGGAAAGATTGGAGATTATCTGTCCCCACCTGTTGTTGAACATTCTCAACCTATCTCCGACTTGAATATCGTCAGCACATCTCATGCGACTGATGGAATATTATTCGCATACCTCAACGGCCTCCTAAGATAATTCAAGACAAGGCAACATGAATTATAGTAGTGCCTGTTTCATCATGGACAGAAAAGTGAACATTGCTAGTTCAGAGCCTCAAAGGCTCTTGGTGACCTTGATGTTTTGTATTTTCTGTGTGCTCACATTACCAAAGGTCCCCTGACATGCCTTTAACTATTTTGAGACCTGACACCCCTTCTGCTCTGCTTAGTAATTATAAACATAAAATATTATATATTATTATTTACAGATGTAATCATCCTGTGCCGTCGCAATTATGTAGCGACTGAACCTGCTGTGCTAAACCAGCGCCAGAAGGATAGCTACCATGTGAGCTACAGCCAAAGTTAAGGATGTAGCTGGAGTCCCTTGGTGAAATAGTGTTCACAAAATGTCAACATCCCATACGGCATTGTGCTGGTCCTGGGAGAACTTGTGTTAAAGATATCCTTACAAACTTGATATCCGGGGTGAACCCGGCAGAGCGTGTCTTGTTTGCTGCAGCCAATTCAATGAGAAGGCACGTTGGCACAGTTAATGGCCGTACAACTCAATTATTGACATAAGATCTTTTAACATGAACTCCAAACGTCAGTAATCTATACCGTTTTCAATGTAACATGAGCATTAAACAAACTCTTCATCTCCTGGAAAAGAAAAGTCCTGCTTTTTGGTGCTATCCAAGCACTCTGAACATATAGAAGGATAGATGTAACAACCCAAGACGTAGGGCAGTCTATTGAATCTGCAGAACATAATTTGATTTTATCATGCAACGGTTGATTTCCCAAGCCTCAGGCTGAATCAGCAAAGTTACGTTTAAAATAACCATATAAGGTTGTATTATTATTCCCGATAAATTGTGAATCAAAGTTGCATAAGCCAATCACACAATCGGAACCTAAAGTGGGCTCTTAATGAGTTTATTTGAAGCCCCAATTGATGAAGCAAAATGGAGGAAGACATAAAAGACCTTCCTTCTCCTTGTAGTGAGAATGTATCTTTAGCCACTGTTATGCCACATATTTTGCAACTTGTGAATCATGAAAACAAACATATCTATATTTGGTGTTCCATTGAATCAGAGTTTCATAAATACGGTGTGATTCAACACCAATTCTGTGTTGCCATTGACCTATACTTGATGATTCTCCTGTGGCAAACGAGATTATGTAACCATTACAGGAGTCTTTAATTGATTGCACCCACATGACTAGTTGATACCAATAAATGAAGAATTGGTAAGTCATGCAAATCTGCTCCACCTCCAAACTAGAGATGATATTCGCAATTTCCCATCTTAGGGCCATTAGCATCCTTTTGCAATATAATTAAATATTTACTGAACAAACTACTGGAGCAATACTGAATACTGTTTGTCCATCATTATGACTTTGGTAGCATCAGCTGGCAATAACAAAGTTATGTTAACAATGACCTACATGGCACTTTACAGTTTACCATTTAGCAGGATGACAGTTCTCCCACTTGCACAGCCGAATCACATCTATTATATTGCCAATTAGTCTTATTGAATAGAAGACTGCTTTATAACAACAAGGCTGTTACAGGAGTCTACTGACTACAATCTGTTGCCCAGGCCGGCGTCAGCAGCCAAATGAATAGCTAAAGGTAAATCCCAATGTCCAACAAGTCTATTTAATAACAACTTAATCTTAACTGGATAGAGGAGCCCAATTTCTCAAATATAGTTTTAGATTTAAACACTGGATTTTAGCACGATACAACGTTAAAATATCATCGAGACAATACATAACCAGTGTTTTTGAACTCTGAGTAATCCTCTTTGAATGCTTTCTTGTCATCATTCTGTTATATTGCCTTATCATAGTAATGCCTCCTCCAAATATCCCCCATGATCACTGTAAATGGGATATACTATCAAATCAGTTGTTAATCAGCCATCTTTCATAATGAACAGGCCACGCCTGCCATCATTTTGTGTCTGCCGTGAACGGCAACTCTGGCCCGACTTCCGAGCCAGTCTTGCAAGACAATCCTGGCCATTATACTGAGCCTGCCTAATTCCAACCTGTTTGGAATGCTAGTATTGTCCAGTTTTACATGGTTAGACCCCTCGAAGTAGATGATAATGTCTCATTTGTATTGTACAACCAAGTGTACATCTTACCAATTTGTAAGTGGTCCCTTAGTTGTAGAGTAGCACAGGTAGAGTGCGTGGAACCGCTGGCCAGCTTTCATGCTGCCACCAGTTTCAGTGAACCGCTTACTGTCGATGAAGATGTGGGGTGCGTTGTCCCCAAACCTATGAAGCCTTACTCGTTGTTGGCCTTACTTGGTCCAATAGCTTGTGCTTTGTCCTCCAGGTTTCGCCTATGAATAGGTCTTACCTGAATAGAAGATTCGGCGGCCGGCTCTAATGTCCCCCTGATAGCGGTGTTCACTGCATAATGTTGGGGTGGCAACCTTGCTGCCAGGCATGGTACCTCTGGCACGTGCCCTTCATCCCTTGGGCATGCTCCACGGCTATACCCTCAGACTCGGCATTAGATTACACTGACCCGGCATGCTCTCCTCTTACATGAGGGAGACATTAAGCAGCCCTGCTACAAGGCGCTGCTGGCGCAGCTTCAGCAATACGCCGACTTTGCCATGGACTCTGTGTCAGACTAATACTGACCCAGCGGAATCCATGCCTTGAAGTATGCTGCTCTGCAATACCTCCAACCTTAAGCAGCCCTGTTACAAGGCACTGCTGGCGCGGCCTCTCCCATAGGCCGGTTAAGCAGCCCTGTGCAAAGGTGCTGCTGGCGCGGGCTCTCACATTGACCCGCGCTGGCACAACCCCTGCTGTAGGTGTATCTAGATGGAGCCTCCTCTCTATTAGGAGCTCCATCCTGGCCAACCTCCAAAATGTTTCACATTCCCGGAGGGGAACCCTCCCGACATCCGGGCCGACCATTTTTGTCAGCTGTCCCCAAATCCTGGGTTCACTGCGGTTTGGGAACCGCATTGCTGCTGGATTTCCCCTCCCCGGGAACCCCCGCGTCCACATATATATCCATGGTAACCCTCCCGGCACCCGGGCTGGCCGTTCAGGTCTGTTTAACCCCATATCCTGGGGACTACTGCGGTCTGGGAACCGCATATTATTAGATTTCCCCTCCCCGGGAACCCAACGTCTAGAGTCACTGACCGCCTTATCAGTGACTCCGATCACGAAACCTGACATTCACCAGCTCCCCGCTTCCACGGTCGGACCAGGGTTTCCCCACAGCCCTTAGCTGGTTCCCTCGTCGGCCGTCGCAAAGCCTCCGTAAACCTCTGAAACCGAGGTTCGTGCAGGAGACCTAAAACAGGTAAGAAATACCACTTACCTGAAGTTTAAACTTACCGCTGGAGGAGCTCTGCTGCTCCAACTGGTCGCCTGCACCAATGCGTCTGACTTAATGACGCATGTGTGGCTGGACGGGGTTCTTCACGTAGTCACTCACGCGACTCCGAAGTAAAATAATAGACAAAAGGTGATTATCACCCCCTGCCACCAAGATCCAGCAACCACTGAGACTTACACCACCAAAAATGAATGGCCTTAGGCGGATGATCAATAGAGTCAACTGACCCTAGACTTTGCTCTGTCCCCTTGGCTCAGGTATCGTGGCCTGCTGGGGAACGATACTGAGTATGTGGAATGCGCTGCCTCCATGGTGAGCGCTGAAAACCTGCCTTTTGGCTTGGTTTTAATTGTGTAGGCCTGGTGCTCCAACCAGCCGCAGTGTAGTGGGATCTGCCATTAGTTTGGTAGGGACGATATGCATGCAGGTAAAAGGGAGTCTTACCCACAAAAGGTGTCTTCACCACACCCATCGCAGCCTTGAATTCCTCTTTCAAGTCTTTTACTTGCTAGCCCAAGTCTTCTCCAAAGAGATACTTGCAGACTGCACATACTAGCCTTGCACAAAATTAGCATATATTGGGTTGATTTCAGGCCTATACCATCCTAACACAATTGAGTTGAAACTGTGCATTACACAAAAGTGCTAAGGTGTCTACTGCAATTCAGACAGCTGAGTTCCCTCCACCGACCTTGCAAAGGCCGTAATCCTTCTTTGAGAATTCTCTGAACTCTCTGGAGTTTAAAGCCTTTTGACTTTGTTTTACCCCTCAGATAGCCCCAAACGATAGCATCAACCTACGGACCTCCAGTGTCAGGCAGAAATCAGGACTGGCATACTATCCAGCAGTGTCCTGCATGATCTTCTCAATCAACTGATGAGAAGTCAAGTAACCAATGCTATTTGCCAGTTCTTCCTCTAACGGATCTCCTATCCCCGAAGGGATGGCAAATTTAGTCACAAGTGTCAGCAGATCCTTATAAGAATTGAGTTGAAGCATATCACCCATTTGATGTGGGAATTCGAGTTCACTGTCAACTTCCTCAGAGTCAGAGTCCAGGTAGTCAGAGTCCAGGTATTGCTGCCACAGTCCAGGTATTGCTGCCACAGACCTCTCTGGCTGGAACTACCTGTCGCCAGTGTGTGCAACACATTCCCTTTGACCAGCCTCTCAACCAGGTCCCAATATTGTCCTTTTGGACATTTTGCTGTTTTGGCTTAGGCCTACCCTGAACTTGGGTTGCCAAACTGCTCCCCTATGGAGCTTTTGCTGTTTAAAATTATTTATTTACTTACTTTTTACAACACAAACCTGCAAGTCAGGTATAAATGCTACATGCCAGTTCGGCCTTTAATGGTTTACCTATCGCCAAGAGGATGGCAAATGATGTTCCAGCGTGCTGGCCACTCTTTTTAGCCGAGCTGAAAGAATTTAGCATGTGTTGAGGGAATCCTCAAACCCCTTGTCTCTTAGCAGGAGATATCCTCTATCAATGAAATGCACCTTCCTCACTCTTGTGGGCAGCCTGATAACCTCAATCATAGATGTTGAGGCAGTGCTTCCTTGGCTAATATGATCCATTTGGACAGCCAGTTTTGAGTTGGTCTACCCTGAACCAGGGTAGACAAGCTACTCATGGAAGCTTTCACAGAGGTTTCTGTGCAGGCCACCCTGCCAGCGACTCTGAGCCCGGTTCCAACAAGCTGCTCCATTTCGGAACTTTCAGAGGTTGCTGTGCAGGCCAACCTGCCAGCGTCTCTGAGCCCGGGTCGCCAACCTACTCTTTTTCAGAGCCAGTGGGAGATACTAGACAGACTATGCTGCCATTATTTCCGAGCCCGGGTCGCCAGCCTGTTACATTTCGGAGCTTTCACGGAGGTTAGTAAGCAGACCTTACCTGCCAGCGTCTCCGAGCCCGGGTCGACCTCCTTATCGGAGCTTCAGCCTAGTTCCTTTTGCAGGCCATGCCTGTTCACATCTTTAACCCCACGCTTGCCAAACTGCTCCCTTTCGGAGCTTTAAACAGAGGTTGCTGTGCAGGTCACGCCTGTCAGCGTCTCCGAGCCCAGTGAGACAGGCTGCTCCTTCAGAGCCTGGGTGGAGCTTACTGTGCAGGTCGCGCCTGCCAGTTACTCCGAGGTCAGCCGCACTGCTCCCTTCCGGAGCCTCAACGGCGGTAGCTGTACAGGTCGCACCTGTCAGCCTCTCAAAGCCCACTGCATCTATTTTCAGAGGCAGTGGAACGTTCCTAAAAACAATAACAGCTTACCTGCCGGAGCATTTTCGAATGCCTCCGAATGCAGCGCCATGTGACGTGTTGACACGCATGCGGGTTCTTCACGCAGTTCAATTCAATTCAATTCAACTTTAATGTCATTGCACAGATACAGGTATGGGTACAACGAAATGCAGTTTAGCGTCAGTTCGTAGTAATAGCAATATATAAATAGATACAGAATGCAGACAATGTGGACGGAGAGACTGGAGAAATCTATCGGCGGGACTCCGAGTTCAGCAGTGTGATGGTGTTGTTATAGAAGCTGTTCCTCATCCTACTAGTGCGGGACCTGAGGCTCCTGTACCGCCTCCCTGATGGTAGGAGGGCAAACAGTCCATGGTTAGGGTGGGAGAGGTCTTTGATGATCTTCCCGGCCCGTCTCAGACACCGTTTTCGGTGAAGGGCATCCATGGCAGGGAGTGGGGCACCGATGATGTGCTGGGCGGTTTTCATCACCCGTTGTAGTGCCTTCCTGTCTGCTATGGTGCAACTGCTGTACCATACCGTAAAGCAGGTGGTCAGGATGCTTTTGATGGTACAGCGGTAAAAGTTGGTCAGGATCTGGGGGGACAGGTGGGCTTTTTTGAGCCTCCTCAGTAAGTAAAGGCGCTACTGTGCCTTTTTGATCAGCTTGGAGGTGTTGAGGGACCAGGACAGATCCTGAGGAATTTGTAGTTGGAGACCCGCTCCACCTCAGTCCCGTTTATATGGATGGGGGTGTGTCTGCCCCCTCTGTTCTTTCTAAAGTCAACAATGATTTCCTTCGTCTTCTGGGAGTTGAGGACGAGGTTATTATTGGCACAACAGGTTGTCAGGTGCTGGACCTCCTCCCTGTAGGCTGACTCGTCGTTATCGCTGATCAGTCCTACCACCGTGGTGTCGTCAGCAAATTTTATGATGGCGTTGGAGCAATGCTTAGGGATGCATTCATGGGTGAAGAGAGAGAAGAGGAGAGGACTGAGCACACAGCCCTGTGGCACGCCGATGTTCAGTGTTATAGTGGAGGAGGTGAGGTTGTTGACCCTAACAGACTGTGGTCTGTTAATGAGGAAATCCAGTGTCCAATTGCAGAGGGAAGTGGAGATGCCAAGACCTCTGAGTTTGGTGATCAAGCTAGCGGGTATGACAGTGTTAAAGGCGGAGCTGAAGTCAATGAACAGCAACCTGATGTAGGTGTTATTACTGTCCAGGTGGGTCAGGGCAGAGTGTAGGGCCGCCGATATGGCGTCTTCTGTTGACCTGTTGGTCCGGTAGGCAAACTGATGGGGGTCCAGTGTGGGAGGGAGGCTGGCTTTGAGATGAGCCAAGATCAGCCGCTCGAAGCACTTGGCGATGACGGGTGAGTGCCACTGGCCGGAAATCGTTGAGACTCCCTGTCGCTGATTGTTTGGGCACTGGCACAATGGTAGATGTCTTGAGGCAAGTGGGGACGACACCCTGGGCCAGTGACAGATTGAAAATGTCAGTGAGGACCAGGGATAGTTGTCCAGCACATGCCCTGAGCACCGCCCGGGGATGCCATCGGGGCCGGCAGCTTTGTGCTCATTCACCTTGCTCAGTGCATCTTGTACAGCAGTCTCATCACGAGACAGATATAAACTTCCATGTTTTCTCACTCCTGCCTTTCTTAAAAAGTGCGATAACATTAGCTACCCTCCAATCCACAGGAACTGATCCTGAATCTATAGAACATTGGAAAATTATCACCAATGCGTCCACGATTTCTAGAGACACTTCCTTAAGTACCCTGGGATGCAGATCATAGAATCATAGAAAATAGGTGGAGGAGTAGGCCATTTGGCCCTCCGAGCCTGCACCGCCATTCAATATGATCATGGCTGATCTATCCAACTCAGTATCCTGTACCTGCCTTCTCTCCAAACCCCTTGATCCCTTTAGCCACAAGGGCCACATCTCCCTCTTAAACATAGCCAATGAACTGGCCTCTGTGGCAGAGAATTCCACAGATTCACCACTCTGTGTGAAAAATGATTTTCAAATCTCGGTCCTAAAATACTTCCCTTAAACTGTGACCCCTTGTTCTGGAGTCCGCCAACATCGGGAACAATCTTCCTGCATCTAGCCAGTCCAACCCCTTAAGAATTTTGTGTCTCTATAAGATCCCCCCTCAATCTCCTAAATTCCAGTGAGTACAAGCCGAGTCTATCCAGTCTTTCTTCATATGGAAGTCCTGCCATCCCAGGAATCAGTCTGGTGAACCTTCTCTGCACTCCCTCTATGGCAAGAATGTCTTTCCTCAGATTTGGAGACCAAAACTGTACGCTATACTCACAATGTGGCCTCACCAAGACCCTGTACAAATGCAGTAGAACCTCCCTGCTCTTGTACTTTTGCTATGAATGCCAACATACCATTCATTTTCTGCACAGCCTGCTGCACCTGCATGTCTACTTTCAATGACTGGTGTACCATGACACCCAGGTCTCGTTGCATCTCCCCTTTTCCTAATCGGCCACCATTCAGATAATAGTCTACCCTCCTGTTTTTGCCTCCAAAGTGGATAACCTCACATTTATCCACATTATAATGCATCTGCCATACATTTGCCCACTCACCCAACCTATCCAAGTCACCTTGCAGCCTCCTAGCATCCTCCTCACAGCTAACATTGCCCCCCAGCTTCGTGTCATCCGCAAACTTGGAGATGTTGCATTCAATTCCCTCATCCAGATAATTAATATATATAGTAAATAGCTGGGGTCCCAGCACTGAGCCTTGCGGTACCCCACTAGTCACTGCCTGCCATTCTGAAAATGACCCATTTACTCCTACTCTTTGCTTCCTGTCTGCCAGCCAGTTCTCTATCCACATCAATACTGAACCCCCAATACCGTGTGCTTTAAGTTTGTATACTAATCTCTTATGTGGGACCTTGTCGAAAGCCTTCTGAAAGTTCAGATATAACACATCCACAGGTTCTCCCTTATCCACTCTACTAGTTACATTCTCGAAAAATTCTATAAGATTCGTCAGACATGATTTACCTTTCATAAATCCATGCTGACTTTGTCCAATGATTTCACCACTTTCCAAATGTGCTGCTATCCCATCTTTACTAACTGACTAGCATTTTCCCCACTACGGATGTTAGACTAACTCGTCTGTAATTCCCCATTTTCTCTCTCGGAGGGAGAGAAAAAGTGGGGTTACATTAATTACCGCCCGATCCTCAGGAACTACTCCAGAATCTAAAGAGTTTTGAAAAAATATCACTAATGCATCCACTATTTCTGGGGCAACTTCCCAGATTTCCCAGGGTACTCTGGGATGCAGCCTATCTGGCCCTGGGGATTTATCGGCCTTTACCCCATTCAGTTTACCTAACACCACTTCCCAGCTAACCTGGATTTCACTCAGTTCCTCCATCTCATTTCCGGCAGATATTTATGTCTTCCTTAGTGAAGACAGAATCAAAGTAGTTATTCAATTGGTCTGCCATGTCCTTGTTTCCCATGATCAATTCACCAGTTTCTGACTGCAAAGGACCTACATTTGTTTTAACTAACCTTTTTCTCTTCACATATCTATAAAAACGTTTGCAGTCCGTTTTTATGTTCCCTGCCAGTTTTCTTTCATAATCTATTTTCCCTTTTCCTAATTAAGCTCTTTGTCCTCCTATGTTGGACTCTGAATTTCTCCCAGTCCTCTGGTAGGCTGCTTTTTCTGGCTAATTTGTATGCTTCATCTTTAGTTTTGATACTATCCCTGATTTCCATTGTTATCCACGGATGCACTACCTTCCCTGATTTATTATTTTGCCAAACTGGGATTAACAATTGTTGTAGTTCATCCATGCAGTCTTTAAATGCCTTCCATTGCATATCCACCGTCAACCCTTCAAGAATCAATTGCCAGTCGATCTTGGCCAATTCACATCTCATACCCTCAAAGTTACCTTTCTTTAAGTTCAGAACCCTTGTTTCTGAATTAACAATGTCACCCTCCATTCTAATGAAGAACTCAACCATATTATGGTCACTCTTGCCCAAGGGGCCACGCACAACAAGACTGCTAACTAACCCTTCCTCATTACTCAGTAACCAGTCTAGAATAGCCTGCTCTCTCGTTGGATCCTCTACATGTTGGTTTAGAAAACTATCCCGCATACATTCCAAGAAATTATCTTCCTCAGCACCCCTGCCAATTTGATTCACCCAATCTATATGTAGATTGAAGTCACCCATTATAATTGTTTTACCTTTGTTGCACGCATTTCTAATTTCATGTTTGATGCCATCCCCAACTCCACTACTACTGTTAGGTGGCCTGTACACAACTACCACTAGCGTTTTCTGCCCCTTAGTGTTTCACAGCTCTACCCATATCGATTCCACATCCTCCAAGCTAATGTCCTTCCTTTCTATTGCGTTAATCTCCTCTCTAACCAGCAACGCTACTCCACCTCCTTTTCCTTTCTGTCTATCCCTCCTGAATATTGAATATCCCTGGATGTTCAGCTCCCAGCCTTGGTCACCCTGGAGCCATGTCTCCGTGATCCCAACCGGGATCTACATTTGTTTAAACAAAGTCCCGTGCTCGATTTTATAACTAACTGCCCGGAGACTCCTCCTCTTGCTCCAATGGCTCCACGGTCGTCCCTTACTCCCCTTGGAATCTTTCTTCCTCTTTGGAATGAACTTATCCTGCACCTTGTGTATTATTCCAAGAAATACCTGACATTGTTGTTCCACTGCCATCCCTGTAGGGTATCATTCCATTCAACTTTGGCTAGCTCCTCCCTCATGGCTCCATAGTCCTCTTTGTTCAACTGTAATACTGACACCTCCGATTTACCCTTCTCCTTCTCAAATTGTAGATGAAAACTTATCATATTATGGTCACTAACAGCTCCTTAACCTGAAGTTCCATTATCAAATCCGGTTCATTACCCAACACTATATCCAGAAATGCCTTCTGCCTGGTAGGCTCCAATACAAGCTGCTCTAAGAATCCATCACGAAGGCACTCCACAAATTCCCTTTCTTGGTGTCCAGTACCAACCTGATTTTCCCAGTTTACCTGCAAATTGAAATCTCCCATAACAACTGTAGCATTACCTTTACGACATGCCAATTTTAACTCTTTATTCAACTTGCACCCTATGTCCAGGCTACTGTTTGGGGGCCTGTAGATAAGTCCCATTAGGGTATTTTTACCTTTACAATCCCTTAGTTCTATCCATACTGACTCCACATCTCCTGCTTCAATGTCATCCCATGCAAGGGACTGAATTTAATTCCTCACCAACAGAGCTACCCCACCCCCTCTGCCCACCTGTCTGTCTTTTCGATAGGATGATTACCCTTGAATATTCAGTTCCCAGCCCTGGTCCTCTTGCAGCCATGTCTCTGTAATTCCCACAACATCATACTTGCCAATTTCTAACTGAGCCTCAAGCTCATCCACTTTATTTGTTATACTTTGCGCATTCACATACAACACTTTGACTTCGGTATTCACCTACCCTCTCACTCCGGTCCCTTTTGGCCCTGACCTTACTCTCTTATCCCTTCTCGAACTTTCCTTCCCATTAATTTGGGAGTCTTTTGTAACTTTTCCTGTACTCACCTCCCCTTTAACTCCATCTTTATACTAACAATTTGTCAATTCCCCCCCCCCCCACTATTTAGTTTAAACCCACACGTGTAGCCCTAGCAAACCTGCCTGCCGGAACGTTGGTCTCCCTCCAGTTAAGGTGTAACCCGTCCCTTTTGTTCAGGTCACCTCTACCCCAGAAGAGAACCTAGTGGTCGATAAAGCTAAATGCTTGCTCCCTGCACCAGCCCCCCAGCCACACATTCAAATCCCCTATCTTCTGTTCTTGCCCTCACTAGCACGAGGTACCCTAAGCAATCCAGAGATAATCACCCTGCTTTTCAGTCTTCCTAACTCTCTAAACCCGCATTGCAGAACCTCCTTCCTCTTCTTCCCGATGTAGTTTGTGCCTATATGCACAAATACTGCCGGCTGTTCACCTTCCCAGGTCGTGAATTAATGATGAACTGTTGTGATTTACAACAGTTCACCATTAAAGATGCAGAATTATTTTGTATTCTGCAGAGGCCATTAAAATAAGATGGTTTTATATCTTGGAAACACTCTGATTGACAATGCACATAAATGGAAAATAATTTCTAGTTGTAAATGGCAATCAGAATGAGCATTAAAATGGCTCATTAGTTGTGGATCAGGTTCTGCTGAGATTCCCATTATGAGACCTAACAATCGACCAGTTGTAGAGAGAATGGGCTTTAACAGACTTGCTACTGGTTCTTGCATTTGCAACTTGCTGCTGATTAATTTTTTTTAAACATTTTTATACATTTTGATAAAATCAAATGAAAAAAAAATCACAAATGCAATTTAAATCAGTTTGACGCATGTAAATTAAACATACGACTATCCAGCTCATAATGTGGAGCAATGAGTCCGTTTACAGTGGAGAAATGCGAAGAAGATTTGGCAGGTTTGATTCATGAGTTCCATTGCAACACTAAACATGCTTGTATTAAATTAGCAGAACCACAGTAAAGGCTAAGAATTGTCATCAGTTGTTGGTGAGGCCAAGACTGGGAAGATTGATGCCAAGTCACTGAAAATAGTTCGATATACTCTTGTATCAGAGAGAAATTTAGAGCTTAATAAAATACAAGTTTCTCTATGGAAAATGAATATGGCTGGTTTGGTAGTTCAAAGAGTCATTACGCTTTCATAAGGAAATAATTGGAACTCAAAACTGAAGACCAATATCATAGAAACACATAAAATAAGTGCTGGAGTAGGCCATTCGGCCCTTCGAGCCAGCACCGCCGAAGTGAATTTACCTCCACTGCCTTCTGTGGCAGAGAATTCCACAATTCTCTGGGTGAAAAAGTTTTTCCTCATTTCAATCCTAAATGTCTACCCCTTATTCTTAAACTGTGACCCCTGGTTCTGGATTCCCCCACCATTTTTCCTGTATCTAGGCGGTGCAATCCCTTCAGAATTTTAAATGTTTCTATAAGATCCCCTCTCATCCTTCTAAATTTCAGTGAATATAAGCCCGGTTGATCCATTCTTTCATCATATGTTGGTCCCGCCATCCCGGGACTTAACCTGGTGAACCTATGCTGCACTTTCTCAATAGCAAGAATGTCCTTCCTCAAATTAGGAGACCAAAACTGCACACAATACTCCAGGTGTGGTCTCACCACGCCCTGTACAACTGCAGTAGAACCTCCTTGATCCTATCCTGAAATTGTCTCGCTATGAAGGTCAACATACCATTTGCTTTCTTCACTGCCTGCTGGACATGCATTGTTACGTTGTATAAGTGACTGATGTATAAGGACACCCACGTCTCATTGCACCTCTCCCCTTTTCCTAATTTGACACCATTCAGATAATAATCAGCCTTCTTGTTCTTGCCTGATTGTTGTGACTGGTTCAGGAGTACCCCCCACACCCTGTCACCCGTTCAGTGGAATCTGCTTCTGAATATTCGCGGTTTGTTCAAAGACAGAATGGGACAAATTGCATTTAGTCTTCACACACTCTTTATCTTCTTCACTTTTCCCTGAAGGTTTTGATTCCTTGCACTGATTCCTCGGGCACTATTTCATTGAAGTGGAGTTGGTCAAGCAATCAACTGCCGGAGCATCATAGCTGAATATTACTTTGTTTCCCCTTCTATTCCCATGGAGTCATATAGCACAGAAACAAGCCCTTTGCCCCCCGTACTTGGTCCCTGGCCTTCACCACCTTTGCAGTGTAAGTGTTCATATGGATACTTTGTCAATGTCTTTAATCCATCACTCAGGCAGTGCATTCCAAACTCTGGGTGAAAAAAAATCCTCCTTATGCCCCTGTAAACCTCCTACTCTATACCTTAAACCCATGCCTTCAGGTTAAAGGTAGTAATGGGGAAAAGTTTACTATTGTCTACCTTATTAAAAAACATTTGAACTGGTACATGGATAGGATAGGTTTAGAGGGATATATGGGCCATACGCAGGCAGGTGGAACTTGTGTAGATGGGGCATGGGCAGGTTAGGCTGAAGAGCTAGTTTCAACGCTGTATGACTGATTCTATAACTATGACTCATCTGTGCATCTCATAATTTTGTATATCAGATCTCCTCGCTAATTTAGCATTCTTGACATTTTCCAGTAATTTGCCTGGTTTCCTGTAACTTGTTGATGCCAATTGCAGTCTGTTAACGAGTTGACAGTATGGCGAAAGGATAAGACACAGGTTCATATGTCTGTGTGGACCAGCTGCTTGTTTTATTAATGAATTGAGTTCACTGAATACACAAATGTATTTTTAAATTGCAATTTCAGTCACAGCAAAGCAGCACCTTTGTGATAGCAGTACAGGGCGTGAAGACCAAAAGACTGACAAGCTTGGCTACAATTAATTGGAAGTCTAATTATGTAGGGTATTGCAGAAATATGCAGATGATACGGTATGGGTGTACATTTGACCTGATAAGATAATCTAATTATAAAGTCATTAGAAGAGTCCTGGATTGGAGCACTGGTGGGCTGATATAGTGTACAAATCTGATGAGCAAGTTTTTAACTAAAATCAGGAGCAGGAGATTGAAGTTTGCTGGTTTCTATTCTGGCAAACTCGAAATTGGTGGAGTTGAGATTATAATTGACCTATTGTCTCTGAGTTTTTAATGAAAAAAACAACTAGTTTTCCCAACCTTGCCTCTGTTGTGGATATGTGACCGGGCCAGGTTGTTGCTGTGGGATCACACACCCTGCAGAACTAGCTCCTTTCACACTTTCTTTTATTATTTCAAGAATAAACGTTATTCAGAATCAAAATTATATACAAAACAAATACCCAGCAAAACTCTTGATACATTCTTCGTGTCCATACATTCAATATTGTTGGTGTTCTACGCAGTAATGTTAGCACCTCCCTTTTTTACACACAATAATTGCCACTTGCATGGCTTCCTGGGGTGATATCCTTTCCTTTATTTGAGGGGTGTTCCCACCAGACAGCCCTACACTCACTAGCCTTTTCTTTATTGTCTCCATTCTTGTTACATTAGGGAGAAGTTCCTCTAAAGGTTGCATTTGACCAACATGTTAGATTTGTGTGAAATCTCTCTGCATGCTACTTGAAAATCATTAGCCTACTTACAATAATTAATCTTTGTTGAAGTAATGAGCTGATGACTTCCACCGAAGCGCAGTAATCACTTTTTTTAGTTAAATCTCACAAAAGAAATGCGCTGGTGTCTGGGTGCTCCACATGGTTCATTAGAGCTACATTTACTTCCGTAGAACACACAGTGCTGGAGTAAATCAGCAGATCAGGCAGCATCTTGAGGACGTGGAAAGGTGTTGTTTTGGGTCAGGACCCTTCTGTAAACTGATTGTAGTGGGGAAAATAAAACTGGAAAAGACATTGGGGTATTAAAGGGCCTGTCCCACTTAGGCGATTTCATCGGCAACTGCAGGCGACTAGGCTGTCGCCACATGCTTGCGGGTGACGCCTGTATGGTCGTGAGTTGTCTCGTCAAGTCGTCTAAAGAGTCGTCATTTTTTTCTTGTTGCCGTTGGATTTTGAAATGTTCAAAATCTTTCGGCGATTGTGGGCTTGACGTAGCTTGTCTTCTCCTGTCATAGGTTGCTGTCATAGGTTGTCGCCAGGTGATGACTTCGGTGAATTCCATTGGCAACTACCGACATCAACCGGTGACGGGTACCGGTGACTGAATTGGCTTCAGTTGGCTTCATGTTTTCGCCGACAGGGTCGTAGCTTGTCGCAGGTGGACGTAGGTTGACTTCGGTTGTCGTAGGTTGTTGTAGGTGTGGTCGTAGATGGATGTCCTAATGGGTCGCCGGTTGTCAGTACTTCCTTCACAAATGTCAGATGTCTCACTTCAGCATGAACTTAGGTTTCTGTCATTGCTTTTCAACTGAAGCACTATCTTAATGTTGCATTGCAAATTGAGTGCAGCTGAAATAATTCCACAAGAGGCTTCACTTCAGATTTGTAGGTGTGTACATTCATTTGTCATGCCAAACTACTTAATGTGATCCTCTTCCGTACCACCAGAAATAAGATTCATAATATATCACTCGGTATAAATAGTTACTTAAATTTAATAGGACCAGTATTTCTCATCTGGCTCGGTGATGTTCAGTAAGGTTTGCAAATGGCCGTGAAAGTGGGCGCACAAAACTCTGAAATTTGAAGTTTAGTTTATTGTCACGTGTACTGAGGTATAGTGAAAAGCTTTTGTTGTGTTCTAACAAAGTTGTGAGCCATCCACAGTGTACATATACATGATAAAGGGAAGAACGCTTTGCAAGACTGCAAGAGAAAGTCCAGTAAAGGCAGATTATAGTCCGCGGGTCTCTACTGAGGTAGCTCAGTACTCTGATGCAAAGTGCAGGTGATGCCACATGGATCAAGGGTTTCCACAAACCCACCCAATGGCTGACAGAAGTATACGGCTGACAGACATAAATGCCGGCACTGGGATTGTGGGGTCCTGTTCTGCACCTGCATTGTCTCTTAATGTTGGACAATTAAATGTGCCAAAACCTATATGTAAAATGGATTTGGAACTGCTTGCGGGCTGCTTGCTATAATACTTATTTTGTCTATTTTCTTGGCTTATGTTCAATGTGCTTTTCAATATGTTAATATCTTCAGCACTCTACATGAAGTTCCCTCGTTAGCGCTGAAGCACGCACGTGAAGATTCAAAGCTTGTGAAACTAATTGCTTACAAACCCGGCTGGCTTGGTCGGGCTTCTGCAGGGCATTTAGAATGGCAGAGAAAAAGAGTAAACTTTGTGCCAAGCTGGATATTCATAGAAAGGTTACAACACTGGATTAGTAAATGTGTAGGTGACACTAAATTGAGCGATACAACAATTAGTGGTTTTGCAGATAGGTTGTGAACAATTGCATCAGGATCTGGATCGATTGGCCAGGTGGGCAGAGGAATGGTTGATGGAATTTAATACAAAGTGTGAGGTGTTGCATTTTGGGACATCAAACAAGGGCAGGACCTACACAGTAAATGGTAGGCTTCTGGGTAGTTTTGTAGAGCAGAGGGATCTAGGACTCCAGGTGCATGGTTCCTTGAAGGTCGAGTTGCAGGAAGATAAGGTGGTCAAAAAGGCTTTTGGCACTTTGGCCTTCATCAGTCTGAGTATTGTGTTTAGAAGTTACGAGGTCATGTTGCAGTTGCATAAGACGTTGGTGAGACCGCATTTAGAATATTGTGTTCAGTTCTGGGCACCATGATATAGGAAATATATTGTCAAGCTTGAAAGGGTTCAGAAAAGATTTACGAGAATGTTGCCAGGACTAGAAGGTGTGAGCTATAGGAGTAGTTCAGTAGGCTGGGTCTCTATTCCATGGAGCGCAGGAGGATGAGGGGAGATCGTATATACAAAATCATGATAGGAATAGATCGGTAATTTTGCCCAGAGTTCGGGAATCGAGGACCAGAGGACATTGGTTTAAGGCAAAGGGGAAAATAATTAATAGGAATCCGAGGGGTAACTTTTTCACACACAGGGTGGTGGGTGTATGGAACAAGCTGCCAGAGGAGGTAGTTGAGGCTGGGACTATCCCATCGTTTAAGAAACAGTTAGACAGGTACATGGATAGAACAGGTTTGGAGGGATATGGACCAAGCTCAGGCAAATGGGACTAGTGTAGCTGGGACATTGTTGGCCGGTGTGGGCGGGTTGGGCCTAAGGGGCTGTTTCCACACTGTATCACTCTATGAATATATTAAAAATTACAGCGGAATCCTGATCAGCTGGGCAAGGGATGGGTTAATGAAGTTGAATGCAGATAAGTGCAAGGTGTTAGAAACAGAAACATAGAAAGCGGCTGCAGGAGTAGACCATTCCGCCCTTCGAGCCAGCACCGCCATTCAATATGATCATGGCTGATCATCCAGAATCAGTACCCTGTTCCTGCTTTTTCCCCATATCCCTTGATTCCGTTAGGCCTAAAAGTTATATCTAACTCTTGAATACATGAAGTAAATTGGCCTCCACGGCCTTCCGTGGCAGAAAAGTGTTGTATTTTGGGGAGTCACAGACACATAGATGTTCTTTAACCTCACTCTTGGCTGCAGCCTCAACAGTGGACTTCCTTAATATTTTTTTTAATTTTAATTTTTTTTTAAATTTCAATACGGCTTGGATAGAGTGGATGTAGAGAGAATGTTTCCACTAGTGGGAGAGTCTAGGACTAGTCGTAGCTTCAGAATTAAAGGACGTACTTTTAGGAAGGATATGAGGAAGAATTTCTTTAGTCAGTGGGTGGTGAATCTGCGGAATTCTTTGCCTCAGAAGGCTGAGGAGGCCAAGTCAGTGGATATATTTAAGGCAGAGATAAATAGGTTCTTGATTAGTATGGGGGTCAGAGGTTATGGGGAGAAGGCAGGAGAATGGGGTTAGGAGGGAGAGATAGATAAGCCATGATTGAATGGCGGAGTAGACTTGCTGGGCCGAATGGCCTAATTCTGCTCCTATCACTTATGATCTTATGATGGTAAACAGTATTTTGTAAGCAAAATATATACAGGTTGAACACCGATTTTCTGCCAACTGATTGTGGACTGTTCTGCCCACCCCTGTAATCCAGACAAAATTATGAGAGGGGGCGGCGACCTGAAGAAAGCAATGTCCCCAGGGGCTACAATGTGAGCCACAACACAGCCATGTAGGGTGAAGAAAGGCTCGCTGGTGCACTTTGCAAGTCGGGAGTGGGGTCGGAAGCCAAGGCGCTAAACGGCCGGGGAGATGGTGGCAGCCGGGGATGGGTTGGCAGATCATTCCATTCACATTCAGTTTACATTTTATATTTGTTTTATTTAAGTATCTGGCATCCATGGTGCTTTAGAGACATGAGAGGGCCAGGCATGTATTAGTTTAGTTTAGTTTGGAGGTACAGCATGGATACAGGCCCTTTGCCCTCCGAGTCCGCACCGACCAGTGATCCCTGCACATTAACACAACCCTACACACACCATGGACAATTTACGTTCATACCGAGCCAATTAACCTGCACATCTGTATGTCTTTGGAGTAACATAGAAAATAGATGCAGGAGGAGGCCATTCGGCCCTTCGAGCCAGCATGGCCATTCATTTTGATCATGGCTGATCATCCACAATCAGTAACCCGTGCCTGCCTTCTCCCCATACCCCTTGATTCCGCTAGCCCCAAAAGCTCTATCTAACTCTCTTTTAAATTCATCCAGTGAATTGGCCTCCACTGTCTTCTGTGGCAGAGAATTCCACATATTCACAACTGGGTGAATTTTTTTTTTCTCATCTCAGTTTTAAATGGCTGCCCCTTTATTCTTAGACGGCGTTCTCTGGTTCTGGACTCCCCCAACATTGGGAACATTTATTTCTCCTGGCATCTAGCTTGTCCAGTCCTTTTATATTCTTATATGTTTCTATAAGATACCCTCTCATTCCTCTAAATTCCAATGAATACAAGCCCAGTCTTTCCAATCTTTCCTCATATGACAGTCCCGCCATCCCGGGGATTTACATCGTGAACCAACGCTGCACTCCCTCAATAGCAAGGATGTCCTTCCTCAAATTAGGAGACCAAAATTGCACACAATACTCCAGGTGTGGTCTCACCAGGGCCCTGTACAACTGCAGAAGAACCTCTTTACTGCTATTCTCAAATCCTCTCGTTATGAAAGCCAACATGTCATTAGCTTTCTTCACTGCCTGCTGTACCTGCATGTTTACTTTATGGAAGAAACCCGAAGATCTTGGAGAAAACCCACATGGTCATGGAGAAAACATACAAACTCCATACAGACAGCACCCGTAGCTGGGATTGAACCCGCGTCTCTGGCTGTAAGGCAGCAACTCTACCGCTACGCCACCGTGCCACCCCCATTTTATTGTTTCATTATCATGTAACTTCTGTTGATAAAACGGATAAACCACAAAGGCTCTGTAACCGAGGGGCTGGAAAATCGGTGTTCGACCTGTATACAGAATAAAAAATTGTTAAAACTCTTTCTACATTTATAGTGTGTCCCTATATTCAATACTGTTGGTATAACACTACCACCAGTAGTGTTAGGACTCTTTTTATCCTTGCACGCAGCACTAGTGCCACATGTGGCTCCACGAACTTCATATCTACCACCATTTCTTCCTTGAAAGCTGAAAAATACAGGTGTGTTGTGCCCTCTTTGGTTTGTTCCAACTGCTATTAGCTGTGCACCACTTTGTCCTGAAGGAGAGAGAGAGTATCAGAGAACAATAAATCGTACAGCGCAGGAACAGGCCCTTTCGCCCACAATGTCTGTGTCGATATGATGTCAAGACCATCTCTTATGTGGCTCTACGTAAACCATATCCCTCCATTCCCTGCATATCCATGCCCTTTTCCAAAAATCTGTTAAATACCACTCGTAACTAATCAACCTTCACCACTATCACCGGCAGTGTGTTCCAGGCACTACACCCACTACCCTCTATGTAGAAATAAACTTGCACATTTAGTTTACATTTAATATTTGTTTTATTTAAGTGTCTGGAATCCATGGTGCTTTAGAGACATAGGAGGGGAGTCATCATCTCCTTTAAACTTTGCTCCTCTCACCTTAAAGCTATATCCTCTGATATTTGATATTTCCACCTTGGGAAATAAGTTCTAACTGTCTACTTTATGATTGAATTTGCTGCAGTTTATTGGGATGATGCGGTTGAATAGTTGCAGTGCATGCAGCCTGTGTGTGATGCATACAACAGATGGAAAGAGATATGCATTCAATAAAAGTCCCATCTGATTGGGTCTATTTTTAAGTGAGTGTTGGGCGTGTGTCGAATTGAGCACTAGCTAAGTTTGTTGATGGCTGTTGGTTGAGATATGGCATTTGAAGATACATCCATTACTTTTCACATGGGTTTATTAAATAAAAACACTGGATCCAGCTGAAGGCATTGCAACCAGATCTCCAATATTGTTACCTGTGTTATTCATAAACTGTCTGGAGGGTTGTCTGACCCAAATTTCTCTTCACTACCAAGACATCTTGTGAAGCATCTGGAAATTGAGAGCTCTTTCACACTCATCCATGGATGCTTCCTTCCCAGGTCAGATTTGGGTTCAGCATTCTTATATCTTCTTTTATTTCCAATTGACATAAAAGGCAGCCATTCAGCCTACTCAGTCCATACTAACTATCAGAGCAATAGTTCTCGGCATCTGCTGCAGCTCCAATGCACCTCCCCTTTATAAAGTGCAGACTCTCTTTAATGATAAAAACACTCGCCCTGATTAATCCATACAGACATTGGGCAGTCTAGGTAGAATTGGCTGCTCACAGCAATCATTATAATTAACGGGAAGCAAGAAATTAGCGCACTGTCTGCTTCCAGCCCGTGGGGTTAGTTATGTATTGCAATCCCTCATCTGTTTGAGATCTAATGACGTTATAGCTTGCTCTTCATTTGTTGCTACAGTTATATGGATTTTAACAACAGACATATCACTGCTATTTAATAATTTAATAGGTAATATCCTTCACGTTTTGTACTGATTTTTCAGTTTTAAAAAAAAGTCCCTTTTCAGATACTTCATAAAGTTCACCTCCACTTTACCACTTGGATGATGTATTTTTTTAGAAATAACCAATTTCTTTCAAAATTCCAATCACATAATTTTTTATACAGAGGCAGGTGCACATATGGAACAAACTGCAAGTGGAACTGACAGAGGTGGTTACAATAGACCATTTAAAAGACACTTGGACAGGTAAACGAATAGGAATAGTTTGGAGAGATATGGGCCACACACTGATAATTGGGTCTAGTTTGGAAAGATTACTTGGTTGACGTGGATGAGTTGGGCCAAAGGGCCTCTTTCGGTGCTGCATAGCTCTGGCTCCTTGACAATCCTATTAAGAAAAATATATTTTTTTCTACACCCATTAATTGAAACGTTTTTTTTTCTGAACAATTGTGTCATTTAAGTTTTCTACTGTTATTTATGATGCTCTTTGTATTGAAATAGGTACTTTTGCACTTTTTCCAACACGTTCTGATGGTATGGCTGAATGTACCATAAATATTGGTGTGGCTGTAACAAGAGATCTTTTAAAGATAGGGAATGCACAGATGATGTTTTGGGTCAGGACCCTTCTTCAATCTGTCTGTCCTTTCCCTCCACAGGTGCAGTTTCTTGTGTCTCGGTCTTTTGAAACTGGTTCTAATTCAAAAAATCTTCTGTAAAATTGTTCCAGATTCTCCTCCTCAGTGTTTGTTGAGCTGCCTAAAATGAGCCATGTATTACAGCACGTACACTGGTATCAGTGGTTCCTACCTGGATTAAAGTGGAAACTACAAGTGTAATTGTGAGATTATCATGAGCGGTATCTGCTGATCCCTACCTTTGCTGCACAGTTGTAGGTGATGAGTGGTGATGGGATTGATCATGACTCTGAATCTAATTTGATTAATAACCTGCGAGAAAGGATTGGTGACATGTGGAGGAAAAGCCTTATTAGGTAAGTTTCAACACAGATAGAAATGTGTTCACGCCTTTCTGATAATTTAATTGCTTTCTGATTTTTATTGTTGAGATTTCTACTGATTATGATTTATATCTGAAATGTGTAATCTTTTCCTTTATGGTCAATTTTGGACACTGATGTAAATATGCGTTTGAAGGTACATTAGAGCAGTGCTTCTTAAACTGGTGAATGGTTATTTTGGGTTGAATGTTAAGTTCTGTTTTTTGCTGATGTGACAAAATAAATTATTTATAAAATTATACACAAGGGAGAATAACACGACAATTACCAAAAAACATAAGAAAATTTAGTCGAGGGTGAATATAATTTTGTGATAAAGATTCAAGGGTGAATGACACTGAAATAGTTTAAGAAGCACTGCATTGGAGTATAACACTTGAGGGTGGAAATGGTATGTAAATATATGTAAATCAGGAAGAATAGTTGCAAATTATAAAATATCCGCACCATAAACAGCAATTTGCCTAGCTAGTGTTGATTAAGCAACGACAGAAAGATTAGTGGTGAAAATTATTAAAGTATTCATTAAAGTTCTGTTTTCATATGGTTCTTTACAAATTATAAGGTATATCATGGTATTCTTTGATTTAAATGTGAAGCATGATGACGGCAGTGATAGGAACCAAGATCCGTCAACATGTATCTATAAGCCGAGAACCACGTAAAATGGTAGTGTGACTTCACAACTTTAATTTAGCTAATGCTTTTAGCATTGTAAAATGTCAAAGGAGCTTAATCAGTCAAAAAGACAGCAAATTAAATACAATTACATCAACTAAATAAAGTAACAAAAGCTTGGTCAGATACAAAATCAAATTAGTCCCAGTCCTCCTCTTTCAACCCGGTGAATTTTCTCCCTTCATATACAAATCCACTACAATTTTGGAAGTTGGTACACTTTCTTTACTGATTCAAGTAGTGCATTCCAGATCTCGTAGATAACAATCCTTTCCCTGTATTCTCTCTGCCTCTGCTAACAATTACCTGACATTTATGTTCTCTTGCTACTAGTGTTGCCAACTGTCCCCTATTAGCCGGGACATCCCGTATATTGGGCTAAATTGGTTTGTCCCATACAGAACCTCCCTTGTCCTGTATTTGACTGCTGCTACTCTGTAATCACCAGAGGGCTCGCTTACAGACAAATCCTAGATCTGATACAACAGCCTGCGTGCGTGTTGCATGTGCTATTGATGCCACGCACGAGTGATTCACCCGTCATCCAATCACAGGCCCCCCTTGTGCGCATCAGATGTACGCTATATTTTGCCCGTCTCTGTAACCTCCTCCCCCTCCCCTCCACCTCAATGTCCTGTCCTCTTCAATGTTCTCTCCCCTCCCCCCCCCACTTCAATGTCCACTCTGCCTCAATGTGCCCTCCCCTCCCGACCCCCTCTCCCCCTCCCCTCCCGACCCCCTCTCCCCTGTCTCTGTAAGCTATCCCCATCCCGTCCCCTCCACCTCTCCCTCATATATCCTCCCTCATGGCCCTGTCCCATCTACCTCCCCCTCTCCTCTCCTCTCCCTCCCCTCCCGTCCCCACTCCCTCTCCCTCCCCTCACATCCCACCTCCCACTCCCCCTCCTCTCTTCCCCTCCCCCTCTGCATCCCCTCTCCTCTTCCTCCCCTCCCCTCCCCTCCCCCTCTCCCTCCTCACCCCTCTCCCTCTCTCCCCCTCCCCGTCCCCTCTCCCCCACACCTCGCATTCCCTCCTGTCCAACAGAGTCAGTCCTGGGATACAGTCACATAGCATGGAAAGAGGCCCTTCGGCCTAATGCGCCCACATCGACCAACATGCCCCATCTACACCAGTCCCTTATTGTCCCTTATATGCCCCGTTTCCACCCACCTTTTTGTCCCTTATTTGAGAGTGAGAAAGTTGGCAACCGTACTTGCTACTACCCTTCTGCCACTGATATTTAGCACTTCCTGAAGCACTCATAAAGGGCCGAGCATGCTGTGCGATGGAAGGTAGCCCCTGCATGCTGTGTCCATGCCCGACCCTGGGAGCCCGCTCGGAGAGGGATGCCGCCGAGCCCAGTCCCTGCTAGCCCCGTCCGGACTGATTAGGGGAGGCTGTGTAGAGCCTCAATGGTGGAGAGAGCCATTGTAGGCCCTACAACAGCATGGGGCTTGACTGAACCAAGCACTTCTTCTTCTTCTTCTTTCGTGTGGCGTGCACAACCTAAAGTTGTAGGACAACTTGTTCTCTTTTGTGCCGTCGAGTTGATTGCATTAGTTGAAGGTTGCAATCTTCCACCCCAACCAAGTGACTAACAAGAAAGGTGGCCTGCAGGCACAGAACGTTGGAGCAGCGGTGGTGGACATAAACGGCCACGCTTAGCCAGGCCGACCCTGGAAAGCTGGCAGGGCAAAGGGCCTTCATTATGATTTGTTGAGATTTATCCTGCCACATGATTTGGTAAAGGGATCCCAGGACTCCGCGATGTTGGTCAGCGCCGCCCGCGCTGGAAGCTCTGCAAATCACAGCTCCGCGATGTTGAAGCAGCAGGCCCAACACTCTGGAGTTTCATACGGCGATCCAGGTAAGGCATCGCCCACTCCGCGATGAATCCAGTGCTGTACCGCTGCTGAAGCTCTGGTCTGGTCTCCGGTCTCCGGCAGGAAAGGCCACGCCAAAATCCAGTTGGTAGGCCGCGAGAGGGGGGCGAGGACGCGACTCGGAGAATAGTCGCGTCCTCGCCAGGAAATAACTGGGAAACGGTTTCCCCCTTACCCTGCCCTACTCCCCCACATATAAATACTAAAAAAATCCTCCAGAACATACTTTTAACAAACTAAATATTAAAAAAAGATAGAAAAACAGACAGACTGTAGGCAGAGGCTGCCATCATGCGGCGCCCCTAGTGGCATATCATGCTCCGATGCATTTAAAAGTCTGGTTTTCTAATAATCACGTACATTTTTAATATTTGGCTTGATGGTAGTAATCTGAGTGATGCCTAGGAATACTGATCAGAAGCATAAAAACTACTTTCAACTGAGACAAGATCTGGGGAACTAATAGAAACATAGAAACATAGAAATTAGGTGCAGGAGTAGGCCATTCAGCCCTTCGAGCTTGCACCGCCATTCAATATGATCATGGCTGATCATCCAACTCAGTATCCCGTACTTCTCTCCATACCCTCTGATCCCCTTAGCCACAAGGGCCACATCCAACTCACTCTTAAATATAGCCAATGAACTGGCCTCAACTACCCTCTGTGGCAGAGAGTTCCAGAGACTCACCACTCTCTGTGTGAAAAAAGTCTTTCTCATCTCGGTCTTAAAGGATTTCCCCCTTATCCTTAAGCTGTGACCCCTTGTCCTGGACTTCCCCAACATCGGGAACAATCTTCCTGCATCTAGCCTGTCCAACCCCTTAAGAATTTTGTAAGTTTCTATAAGATCCCCTCTCAATCTCCTAAATTCCAGAGAGTATAAACCGAGTCTATCCAGTCTTTCTTCATAAGACAGTCCTGACATCCCAGGAATCAGTCTGGTGAACCTTCTCTGCACTCCCTCTATGGCAATAATGTCCTTCCTCAGATTTGGAGACCAAAACTGTACGCAATACTCCAGGTGTGGTCTCACCAAGACCCTGTACAACTGAAGTAGAACCTCCCTGCTCCTGTACTCAAATCCTTTCGCTATGAAAGCTAACATACCATTCGCTTTTTTCACTGCCTGCTGCACCTGCATGCCTACTTTCAATGACTGGTGTACCATGACACCCAGGTCTCGCTGCATCTCCCCTTTTCCTAATCGGCCACCATTTAAATAATAGTCTGCTTTCCTGTTTTTGCCACCAAAATGAGTTAGTGAAAATAGTAATCTTTACAAGTTTGTTGCCTATATTTTCAAATAGATCAAGTTATATTAGATTCACGATGTCTAACAAGCACCTCTTGTGATTTGTATGCAAAATGACCAAGTCACTCGCATGGAAGGATTATATCAGAATGATGTTGAGATTCATTAATTTTGAATATATTATATTCCAGTTTTTAAATCATCTTGACTGAATTTAATGAGACACTTTAAAACTGATATATATGGGATAAAGGAAGGAATTTGTACTTATTGTCGAGAGATGTAGGTGAGGTACAAAATAGCGATGTTCATAAGGGATAGGAGCAGAATAAGGCCATTCGATCCATCAAGTCTACTCCACCATTCAATCATGGCTGATCTATCCCACCTCACCCCATTCTCGCCAGAACCCCTGACACCCATACTAATCAAGAATCTAACAGTCTCTGCCTTAAAAATATCCATTGACGGCCACCAGAGCCTTCTGTGGCAATGAATTCCTTGACTAAAGAAATTCCTCCTCATCTCCTTCCTAAAGGAACTTCCTTTTATTCTGAGGCTATGACCTCTAGTCCTAAACTCTCCCACTCATGGACTTGTTCCAGCACCAGCACATCCTTCCTCAGATATGGGGATCAATATTGCTCACAATACTCCAAATGCGGTCTAACCAGCGCCTTATAAAGCCTCAGCATTACATCCCTGTTTTGTAGTCTAGTCCTCTCCAAATTGCCTTCCTTATGGCCCTGTCCCACAGTACGAGTTCATTCTAAGAGCTCTCCCGAGTTTAAAAAAAATCAAACTTGTGGTAAGCACGGAGAATGAACGTAGCGGGTATGTCGGAGCTCAGGGACGTCTCATAGCGGCTCGTTAAGCTAATGGCAGGTACTCAGGAAGACTCGCTAACGACAGGTAAGCTCCGGAAGACTCGTGAAGATTTTTCAACACGAGAACCCCGAGTACCGATGAGCGGCCATTACCGTAAATTTCCAAGTTTGTATCAGGGCAAACTCGGGAGAGTTCTTGGAATGAACTTGCACCGTGGAACAGGGCCATTAATACCGATTTGACTTGCAAATTAACTTTTTGGGAATCCTTGTACCAATGAAGGATCTACTGAATCCCACGACAGAAAGCAAAGAACAAACGACACTTAGCTGAGCCAGACACCTTGCATCACGTTTGTGGCACGTTTATTCCAGAAACCCCTTTTGAACTACATTCTCACCAATCACAACCCATGTGCAGATAAGGCCAATTAGTGCGTCTGACCTTGGAGTTGTCATAGAGCCCTTATGGCTGGATCTTCTCGTGGGTATGAAGCCGCCACACTAGCACTCCCAAGTCCCTTTGCAACTCTGATTTCAGAATTTTCTCCCCATTTAGAAAATAATCTATGCCTTTATTCCTACTAGCAAAATGCATGACTCCACACGTTGCTACTCTGTATTCCATCTGCCACTTCTTGGCCCACTCTTCCAACCTGTCCAAGTCCTTCTGCAGAGTTTCTGCTTTCTCCAAACGACCTGCTCCTCCACCTATCTTTGTATCATGTCCAAACTTGGCCACAAAACCTTCAATCCCCTCATCCAAATCATTGTGAAGAGTAGCGGCCCCAGCACCGACCCCTGCGGAACTCTGCTAGTCACTCGCAGCCAACCAGAAATCCCCCCCCCCCCATTATTGACACCCTTTGCATCTGTTTTCACCAAGGAAAAGATATGGACGACAGTGAGATCAGTGTGGGCAATACTAATCTGCAAGGGCAGTTCGAGATTAAGAAGGAGGTGTTGGGGCTCTTGAAGAGCATTAAGATGGATAAAACCTCAGGACATGTTGGGATCTATCCCAGGTTATTGAGCGAGGCAAGAGAGGAGATTGCAGAAGCCTTGGCAAAGGTCTTTGTGTCTTCTCTAGATGTGGCTGAAGTTCCGGAGGGCAGGAGAGTATCTAATGTTATTATTTTCTTTAAGGGAATTAGAGAGAATCAAGGGAATTAATCAAGGGAATTGTTGGCCGTTTAGCCTCACATTAGTGGTAGGGAAACTATTGGAGAAGATTTTTCAGGATAGGATTTACTTCCATTTGGTGGAGAATGGGTTAATTAGGGACAGTCAGCATGGCTTTGTACATGGCAAGTCGTGTCTTAGTAACTTGATCAAGTTCTTTGAGGAGGTCGTAAAGTTGATCGATAAGTGGAGGTGGTGGCAGTTGCTTCATGGATTTAGTATGGCATTTGATAAAGTCTCCCATGATCCAGAAGATTAAGATGCACAGTAGTATGGATTCGGACCTGGCTTACTGATAGAAGATGGAGTATTGTGATGTTAGGACAATATTCAAGCTGGAGGTCTATGACCAGTGGAGTTCCGCAGGGATCTGTGCTGTGAATTTTGTTGTATGTGTATGTATATTTGCATGTAAGTATGTATGTATGTAAGTATATATGCGACCATGCTGACTGTCTCTAATCAACCAATTCTCGGTCAAATGGAAATAAATCCTATCCTGAGAAATCCTCTCCGATAGTTTACCTACCACTAACATATACATAGAAACATAGAAAATAGGTGCAGAAGTAGGCAATTCGGCCCTTCGAGCCTGCACCACCATTCAATGTGATCATGGCTGATCATCCAACTTAGTATCCCGTACCTGCCTTCTCTCCATACCCCCTGATCCCCTGAGCCACAAGGGCCACATCTAAGTCCCTCTTAAATATAGCCAATGAACTGGCCTCAACTACCTCCTGTGGCAGAGAATTCCAGAGATCCTCCACTCTCCGTGTAAAAAATGTTTTTGTCATCTCGGTCCTAAAAGACTTCCCCTAATGGGAGGCTCGTCAAGTCAACTTTATTATCACATACACAAACATGTGGTGCAGTGAAATGAAAGTAGCAATTTCAGAGAGCGGTGAGTGCCTGGAATGTGTTGCTGGTGGTGGTGGCGGCTGAAGCAGATACATTAGAGGCATGTAAAAGACTTTTGGATAGGCATATGGCTGTGCAGGGAATGGAGGGATATGGGTTATTTGCAATGGATAATTGTTCAAAGGTTGATAAGTGGCAGCATGTTTGACACAGACATTGTGGTGCATTATTCTATGTTTTCCCACATAGATAGATTTACAACTTAAGACTGATCTGTGACTCCGTGGCCCAATATAGAAACCAACTGGAAGCCATCTGCAAGTTAACAGCAAATTTAGTAAAGAGAAACACCTGGTAATAATTGCTAGTACTGCAAACACTTAACCAAATACACCTCAGAATTTTTGAACTGGAGTCATTGTCAGCACATGGTGTTATATAAAACACATTATCCTTAAATAACACTGAAATCAGGAGATAATTAGAGACCATGTATTAGGGTTATGGGTGAATGATAATTGTTATGTTGGATACGGAGAGAATTCTACTACTTTAAAAATTATATCTGGTATTAGACACAGAAAGATTGGACAGGCTAGGCTTAAATCTGATGGAGTTTAGAGGGATTAAGGACGACTTGATTGGAACACATAATATCCTAAGGGGTCTTAACAGTGTGGATGTGGAGAGGATCTTTCCTCTTGTGGGAGAGTCGAGAAATAAGGGTCAATACGATATGATACAATACCACTTTATTTATCCCAGTGTGAAATTGGTCTGTTACGAATAGAAAATATAGTTACATACAAGGCATTGAAACTGTCAAGTGCATTATAATAATAATGACATTTTTTGTTTTGTTTTTTTGTTTATTTTTGTTAGAAGTAAGTACAATAGTGTGCTACTTGAGTACCTAATACATAAATACATATTTCCATTCTTGTACAACTTCGTATTTTAATTTAATAATAAAAGAACAGTGATAGAAAAAAGAAATAAAGAGTGTCGGAATTGATAGACAAGCGAGTAGAAACAGATAGCAAAAGAAATAAAGGACAGAGATGAGAAGCTAAAAAGATTGAAAAAAAAGGAGAAAGTAGAGAAAAGAGAGATTAGGAGAGATCTACCTATTTCATATTTTTGCCCATCCGTCACCCGGTTCTAAACCATTTAATTTCTAATGTTATGTTATGTTGCACCATCTACTTGTAAATATTTGATAAAAGGAGACCAAGTCTTTAAGAATTGGTCTACTTTGCCTAGTAGGAGGAATCTAATTTCTTCAAGATGTAGCGCTTCCGACATATTTGAAATCCACATTTTGAATGTTGGCTTGGTTACGTTTTTCCAAAATTTGAGTATAGGTTTTTTTGCTGTTATTAAACCATAATTAAGAAAAGCTTCTTGGAATATAGTTAGTTTACTTCCCTCTTCCATTGATCCAAAGATAATCAGTTCTGTATTGGGGTTCAATTTTGTGTTAAATAGTTTTGTAAAAATTCCAAAAATTTCATTCCAAAATGTATGCAGTTTTGTACAAGAGACAAAGGAATGTGCTGTAGTGGCATTTTGAGTTTGACATTTATCACAGATGGGGGAAGCATTTGAAAATATTTTATTCATTCTAGTTTTCGAATAGTATAATCTATGTAAAATTTTAAATTGAATTAGGTTATGTCTTACATTAATTGAACATTTATTTACATATAATAGATTTTTTTCCCATCTATCGTTCAGAATTTTTATCAATAACTCTTGTTCCCAGTCCCTTCTAATTGCCTCTGTCATTGGTGTTTCTATATTTAGAATTATATTATATAAGTAAGATATTAAATTGCTTGATTCTGCCTTTCTATTACTTCCTTCCTCTAATAAATCTGGGGTTAGAGTTTGATATCCTTGTATATATTTTTTTTAATTATCTTCAATTTGAAGATATTTGAAATATTGATTACTTTTCAAATTATATTTTAGTTGTAATTGTTGGAATGACAAAAGTTTTCCCATTTCATACATATCTCCCATCGTTTTAATTCCTATTCTTTCCCATTGATTAAACATTTTATCAATAATAGATGGTTTGAATGAGGGATTATTAGTTATTGGAGAAAGAAGCAATAGTTTTCTTGATTTTTAAGTTAATTTTATTTGTTTCCAAATTCGTATTATACTGTGAATAATTGGATTATTCTTATATATTATATTGTTCAGTTTCATCAGGGAAAGAAGGATTGCTCCTATGTTATAAGGGGAACAATCCTCTTTCTCCATTCTTATCCAATCTACCTGTTGGGCAGAACTGTCCAACCAGTAGATTATATTTTTAATATTCACTGCCCAATAGTAGTACAATAAGTTAGGGAGTGTCATTCCCCCTTATTCTTTAGATTTACACGTGTTGTCTTTGAATTCTGTGTGATTTATAATCCCATATTAAGTTTATAATATCAGAATCTAGTTTTTTAAAGAATTTTTTAGGTAAGTATATTGGTATTGATTGAAATAGGTACAGTATTTGTGGTAAGAAGATCATTTTTATCGCATTTATTCTGCCTATTAAGGACATCGGCAGTGTTTTCCAAAATTTAATCAACCCCTTTAATTTAGTTAATAAAGGCATATGGTTTGCGTTAAGTAGTGATTTATATTTCCTAGTGATTTGGATGCCCAAATACTTAAATTTTTCTGTTGCAATTCTAAAAGGGAATTTCAACGGATGTGTCGGCTCTTGAGGTTTTATCATCATAATTTCGCTTTTGCTCCAGTTTATTCTATATCCTGAAAAATAACCAAATTCCTCTATTAAATTTAATATATTTGGTATGCTAATTTGCGAATTTGTAATATATAATAATATGTCGTCTGCATATAATGAGATTTTATTATTTGAGTGTTCGGTATTATATCCATGAATATTTGGATGACTTCTTATACTTTCTGCTAAAGGCTCTATCACTAGTGCAAATAGCAGGGGCGATAGTGCGCACCCCTGCCTATTGCCCCTTGCTAATTGGAATTTCGAGGATAATATATTATTAGTCAGTATTCTAGCCGTCGACTTATCGTATAATAATTTTACCCATGAGATAAAGTTATCTCCCATGTTAAATTTTTGCAATACTTTGAATAAATATTGCCAAACTACTTGATCAAAAGCTTTGTCTGCATCCAATGAAATAATTGCTAGTTCTTCTTCAGTATTATGTGAGTACATTATATTAAACAGACGTCTCAAATTGTTAAATGAGTATCTCTTTGGTATAAACCCTGTTTGGTCCGGGTTTATTAGTTTGCTAACATATTTACTCAATCTTCTCGCTAGGGTCTTTGCTAATATTTTTTTATCTGTATTTAAGAGTGCTATGGCTCTATATGAGCCTGGGTCTTCTAGATCTTTATCCTTTTTAGGTATAAGTGTAATTGTTGACTCAGTTAGTGATTCAGGTAATTTATTTTCTTTAAAAGCGTGTATATATAAATCTTGCAGGCGTGGAGAAATTATCTCGTAGAATCTTTTATAGAATTCAATACTAAAGCCATCTGGTCCTGGCATTTTGCCATTCTTCAACAAATTTATTGTTTCTTCTATTTCCTGTAGTGTATTCTGAGCTCCTAATCCCTCTTGTTCCACCATATTTAATTTTGGAAGATTACAATTGTCTAAGAAATTTGTAATTTGAGTATTATTTGCAGAGGTTTTCGATGTATATACATTTTTATAAAATTGAGCAAATCTTTTATTAATATCTTTAGGTAGTGTTAGTAATTACCTTTGTCTGATTTAATTTTATTAATTTTATTTTCTGTTTCCCATTTTTTCAGTTGGCGTGCTAAGAGTTTATGTCGTTTATGTGGTTTATCACCAAATTCAAAAATTTCTTGCTTGTAATTTGAAATATTCTTATTATTCTGGCAGATAAAATTTTATTTAATTTATATTTTAGTATTGTTATCTTATTATGTTTATCTATAGTTGGTTCTTTGGCATTTTCTAAACCTAATTGTCTAATTTCTTGTTCTAACTGCAATTGTTCAGTGTTATTCTTTTTATTTTGGAAAGCTTGATATGAAATTATAGTTCCTCTAATAAATGCCTTAAACGTTTTCCATAATAAGGAAGGTGAAGTGTCTGGTGTATCATTTGTCTCAAAGAAGAATATCATCTGCTCTTTTAAATATGTGCAACCTTGAGAGTTATTTAAGATTTGGGGGTTAAACCTCCAGAACGATTTTTTATCCGGCATTCCTTCTAATTTTAAAGAAAAGGTGGGGAAAATAACAAAAAAACAAACGGAATTTGAGAATATGGAAAAATATTATCAATGAACTTGTATATAGAAATCTATGATTTAAGAAATACATAATTGCATACTGACATAAAATATAACTAATAAAATTGTGTAATATTAAGGCACAGCGTAATAATGGCTGATGTTTATTTAATGATGTTAATTACTTGCTAAATATAAGAATAACGAGTTAAATATGATTGATAAGTATTAATAATATACTAACAAATTTTATGGATATAGTAGATCTAGTCTAAATTGTGCGTAATGGGGGGGGGAGGAGACTCAGATACTTGGAAGTTATCCAAGGGTCTGAATCTGGTTAACCCCTTGGAACCTGCTGTTGTCTGATACAAAAGTTTGAGACTTACTTGTAATAGTTCGTGGCATATTGGTAGATATGTTGGCATCTCCCCTTTAGGATATATAACTAACATAATTACTGTTATATCTAAGTATATACTTAATGTTGGAAACTTTTTTATTCTGTTTTTCCTCTCTGAAGACACACTCCAATAGATAGATTAGAAATGTGTTTTATTTTATATATATATATGTTTTAACTTTGTATCGTTCTCTCTTCCAATTAATAATAATTGGTCAAGGGGGCAGAGCGAAACATATAAAAACATCTACGGAAGTCAACAAGAATTTTTCTACCACCTGTTGGTGGTTTATTTTTAATTATAATATCTTTATTTTTGGATATTATAATATCACTTTTTGTTTGTTAATTATCTTTTCACGACTTTACACTTTCTGGTCTTTTTCAAGGTCTATTCTGAAGGGGAGATGCCAACAAAACTTAACAGCTGGGGATGACCATCCTTCACCTAGAGTTATGAGGTTTTTGGTTGCACCATATGAAGTAACGGTATTTACATGATCCATAATGCAAGATGATAAACAAAAGAAAACTGGAGGAATCACGTTCTGTAGCTAGAATATAAGGAGTGCTAATGAACCAATTAAAAGGGGTAAGATCTTTGCCCAATTAAAAGCTCTCAACAGTGACATCATTTTCTTACAAGAAACTCATCTAAAACATCAAACACAGATAAGACTGAAGGCAAATTGGATTGGGCAAACATACTACTCTTCATTTACTTCTAAATCTAGAGGCACGGCTATTATCATTCGTAAAGGTATACCATTTAAATTAAAGAATACCATAGCAGATAAAGAGGGGAGGTACGTCATAGTCATGGGAGAAATTCATTCTACTCCACTTACTTTGATAAATATTTATGCTCCTAATTTTGACAACCCCCAATTCTTTAGTAAAATTCTGGATACAATTTCAGAACTTAACTATCAAAATGTGATAATAGGGGAGATTTGATTTGTGTTTTAGATCCATATCTGGATAAATCAGCAAAACAAAAAAGGTTTAACATAAAATCTAAAACTAGTGAACTCCTAAATACATACATGAAAAATACCAACATAACAGATGTATGGAGGATTGCTAACCCAGTAGATAGGGAATATTCATTTTATTCAACGTTACATAAAACATATTCACGTATTGATTATTTCTTAGCGGACACGAAATTAATTCCATATACAGTGGCTTGCAAAAGTATTCATACCCCTTGAACTTTTCCACATTTTGTCATGTTACAACCGCACACGTAAATGTACTTTATTAGGATTTTATGTGATAGACCAACACAAAGTGGCGCATAATTGTGAAGTGGAAGGAAAATGATACATGGTTTTCAAATCTTTTTACAAATAAAAAACAGAAAAGTGTGGCATGCAAAAGTATTCAGCCCCCTTTACTCTGATGCCCCAAAATAAAATCCAGTGCAACCAATTGCCTTCAGAAGTCACCTAATTAGTAAATAGAGTCCACTTGTGTGTAATCTAATCTCAGTATAAATACAGCTGTTCTGTGAAGGCCTCAGAGGTTTGTTAGAGAACATTAGTGAACAAACAATGTTCCTGGGGCATCATGAGGCCCAAGGAACACACCAGACAGGTCAGGGATAAAGTTGTGGAGAAGTTTAAAGCAGGGTTAGGTTATAAAAAAAATCCCAAGCTTTGAACATCTCACGGAGCTGTTCAATCCATCATCCGAAAATGGAAAGAGTATGGCACAACTGCAAACCTACGAAGACATGGCCGTCCAACTAAACTGACAGGCCAGGCAAGGAGAGCATTGATCAGAGAAGCAGCCAAGAGGCCCATGGTAACTCTGGAGGAGCTGCAGAGATCCACAGCTCAGGTGGGAAATTCTGTCCACAGGACAACTATTAGTCGTGCACTCCACAAATCGGGCCTTTATGGAAGAGTGGCAAGAAGAAAGCCATTGTTGAAACAAAGAAATAAGAAGTCCCGTTTGCAGTTTGCCACAAGCCATGTGGGGGACACAGCAAACATGTGGAGGAAGGTGCTCTGATCTGATGAGACCAAAATTGAAATTTTTGGCATAAATGCAAAACGCTATGTGTGGTGGAAAACTAACACTGCACATCACGCTGAACACACCATCCCCACTGTGAAACATGGTGGTGGCAGCATCATGCTGTGGGGATGCTTTTCTTCAGCAGGGACAGGGAAGCTGGTCAGAGTTGATAGGAAGATGGATGGAGCCAAATACAGGGCAATCTTGGAAGAAAACCTGTTAGAGTCTGCAAAAGACTTGAGACTGGGGCGGAGGTTCACCTTCCAGCAGGACAACGACCCTAAACATACAGCCAGAGCTACAATGGAATGATTTAGATCAAAGCATATTCATGTGTTAGAATGGCCCAGTCAAAGTCCAGACCTAAATCCAATTGAGAATCTCTGGCAAGACTTGAAAATTGCTGTTCACGGACGCTCTCCATCCAATCTGACTGAGCTTGAGCTATTTTGCAAAGAAGAATGGGCAACATTTTCAGTCTCTAGATGTGCAAAGCTGGTAGAGACATACCCCAAAAGACTTGCAGCTGTAATTGCAGTGAAAGGTGGTTCTACAAAGTATTGACTCAGTGGGGCTGAATACTTTTGCACGCCACACTTTTAAGTTTTTTATTTGTAATAAAATTTGGAAACCATGTATCATTGTCCTTCCACTTCACAATTATGCACCACTTTGTGTTGGTCTATCACATAAAATCCCAATAAAATACATTTACGTTTGTGGTTGTAATGTGACAAAATGTGGAAAAGTTCAAGGGGTATGAATACTTTTGCAAGCCACTGTACATATAATTCTAAATATCATAATAGTATTATTTCTGATCATTCCCCGTTAACTTTTTCTTTAATAATGACATTTAAGTGATGTTTATTGCACAGCACATATGTAATATTGCACAAACATGAAATTAAATTATCGAATGGAAAAGTCCGGGATGAGGAATGGGCGGGGCGGGCCGGAGGGGTATACAGCTTTGGGAAGTGGGAAGAATTGTACAGCCTGATAGCCACAGGGAAATGTGGCGTTCTGAGCCGCACCTTGGTGGGACCAGTCTTTTGCTGAAGGTGCTCCTCATGTGTCATGGAGGGGGTGAGATGTATGGTCCAAGATGCTCTTCAGTTTGAGGAGCATTCTCCTTTCTGAGACCACCTCCAATAAATTCAACTCCACTCCCGGGACGTAGCCAGCCTTTGTGATGAATTTGTTGATTTTTTTTGTTTTTTGTTAAATATTTTTATTGTAGAAACATAATAATAAAAAATACATTATTAGGGACATTCATAATATTATTAATATTAATATTAAGATTTAAGACTTTATGCTTCTATACACTTTTTAATTTTTTTTTATAAAGTAGGAAAAGATAGAGGAAAATAATATAGAAAATAAGGAAGTGAATGGAGTATTAATCAATAATCCGTCATTGGAGATATAAGCATGTTTTATTATGTATAATTCTTCATCCATTCTATTATTCAGGCCTCAGTCAAGCCCTTGCACTGAGCCACTTTGACCCTGTAAATATTCAATATATGGAGACCATATCCCTCTGAAGAGATCCAACCTGTCCATTAGGACGAGCCTCAATCTCTCCAGATGGAGTGTCTCCGACATTTCTGTATTCCACATTTTGATTGTGGGGGATGTAGGACCTTTCCAGAATTTTAGTATTAATTTTTTACCCAATTATTAAACCATAATCAATAAAGATTCTTTGATTCGTTGTTATTAATTGGTCTGTTTCCAGTATTCCTAGGATTATTAACTTTGAATCAGGGGTCAGAGTTATATTGACAACATTCTAAATTATCCTAAATATTTCTATCCAAAATTTTGTAATTTTTACACTATTTGTAAATGAGTGTGTCAGATTAGCTTCTAAATGTTGACATTTATCACATATGGGAGATACTTTTGGAAAGATGTTATGTAGTTTGGATTTTGAATAATGTAGTCTATGTAGTATTTTAAACTGTATAAGAGAGTGTTTAGCATTTAACGAACAATGGTGTATATGTTGTAAACTTTCGTCCCATACTTCTGGTCTGATAGTTTGACCTAATTCGTTTTCCCAAGATTGTCTATATATTTCTGTTGATGGGACATCATTTTCCAATAAGGTGTTATATATATATGAAATCATTTTTTCTGTGTTCGGATGTTTATTTAGACATTCATCTAAAATTTCTGTCTTTCTATTTCCAAGTTCCAAGCTTTTACATAGTCTCTGATTTGTAAATATCTAAAATAATCTTTAGAATGTAGTCCATAAATTTGTTGTAATTCTTGAAATGAAAGGAAAGAGTTTTCCTTATAGAGATCACCCATCTTAATAATTCCCTTGTTTTTCCATTGTAAAAAGCCTTTATCCGTCATTGAAGGTTTAAATGTAACGTTATTTACAATGGTAAGGGCTAGTGGTATAGATTTCAGTTTTAATGTTTTCTTTATTTGTTTTCAAATACGTATTCCACTTTCTATTATCGGATTTTCACTATAGATTTTCTTAGCTAAATTAATATTAGCGAATATTATTCAGCTAATTTCAAAAGGAGAACAATCTTCTTTTTCCATATTTAACCAAATTGGTTGGTTATCTGTCTCTTCTAACCAAAAATTCATATTTTTAATATTAACTGCCCAGTAATAAAACATAAAATTTGGTAGTGCTAAACCTCCATTTATTTTAAATTTACATAAATGTTTTTTTTTTATTCTATGGCTCTCATAATCCCAAATAAAGTTAGTAACTAGGGAGTCCACCTTCTTAAAGACATTTTTAGGAAGATATATCGGAATTAATTGGAAAAGATATAATAATTGTGGGAGAAAATTCATTGTTATTATATTAATTTTACCTAACATTGAAATAGGTAGAGTTTTCCAATATAAAATATTCTTATTTAATTTATTCAATAGTGGTGGAAAGTTAGATTTAAATAAAGAATCAAATCTTTTTGTTACATAAATTCCAAGATATTTAATTTTTTCATTTGTTATCTTAAAAGGAAATTGTTGTAATATGTGTAAGTTATTTACCGTTATTGGCATAAGTTCACTTTTATTCCAATTGATACTATATCCTGAAAATGATCCGAATTCAGTTATTAATTTTAACAAATTTTCGATACTAATTTCTGGTTTTGTGGAATTTGTTGATTTTGTTGGCATCCACGGCCATCGCCCAGCTACCCCAGCACATGACTGTGTAGAAAATGGCACTGGCCACCATCAGTGATAAAACATTTGCAGCAACATACAGCAGATGTTGAACGAGCTGAGCTTTCTCAGAAAGTACAGATGGTTATGTCTTTTTATACAGTGCCTCAGCGTTCCTGGACCAGTCCAGTTTACTGTCCAGATAAAATCCAAGCTACTTGTACTCCTGGGTTACATGCACATCCACACCCTTGATGGAGTCAGGGGACAGGGGTGTTCCTCTCTTTCTAAAGTCCACCACTAAATCCTTGGTCTTGTCAGTTTTGAGCTGCAGGTGATTCACCCCACACCAGTCAATAAAGTCGTTGACTACATCCCTGTATTCAGGTTCCCTCCCCTCGCTGATGCAGCCCAAAATTGCAGTCATCTGCAGGTGGCAGTAGTCTGAGTTATATCTGAAGTCCGAGGTGTAGATGGTGAACAGGAAGGGAGAGAGGACATCCCCTGTGGCGCCCCTATGTTGCTCACTACCATTCTGAGACACAGTTCTGTAGCCTGACACACTGTGGTCATCCAGTCAGATGGTGACCCAGGATACTTGTGGAGCATCTATCAACATCTTTGTTAGTTTGATCCTTAGCAGTGCAGGCCGGATCGCGTTAAAAGCAAATCCGGCCTGCAGGAGAAGCCAAAAAACATGCTTCCCGGCTTATCCAGGTGAACATAAAAACGATGGAGCAGGTGGATGATGGTGTCCTACACCCCCACCTCTGTTTGGTCAGTGACCTGCAGGGGGTACAGGTATAGATTAACCAGGGGTTGCAGGTGAGTGAGCACCAGCCTCACTAGGGGCTTCATGAGTTCATGATGTGCGAGGTCAGCGCCTCTGGTCTGTAGTTATTGGAGGAGCTGGCATGCATCCTCTCTGGTACAGGATCCAGGCAGGATGTCTTCCATAATCACAGGAAGCCTCTCCAGGCTCAGGCTCAGGTTGAAGATATGCTGCAGCACTCCATGCAACTGGCTGGCACAGGCCTTGAGTACCCTAGGGCTGACATCATTGGAACCCGCGACTTTGCCTGGGCGGAGTCTGCTCAGCTCCTTCCTCACCCGCTCAGCCTTGGTGGTCAGGTGCGACAAAGAAAGGGCAGAGGAAGTGGACCAGGGGGCGAGTCTGTCGGGGCGCAGGGGGAAGGGTGGGCAGAGGTCCCTCTAACAAATCTATTAAAACAACGGATTAATTTGTTAGCCCATTCCTGATTGCTTTCCCTCCCCCGGACACTGGTCTTCTTGTAGCCGGTAAAGGGCCTGTCCCACTTGGGCGTCATTTGCGCTTTATTTACGCGATATCATATACGCGTCACGACGTGCGCATGGTGCGTGGTGACGTAGGCAGTGACGCTCAGTCGCGCGCGGCTCCCCAGGATTTTGGGATGTACAAAATCTTCGCACGCCATCTGCGTGACGCGCAAATTGCGCCCAAGTGGGACAGGCCCTTAATGCTCTTCATACCACTCCACACATCCCTCATGTTGTTCTGCTGAAGTTTAAGCGCCAGCTTTCTTCTTGCCCTGTCTTAGTTTCACCTTCAGATCTTTCTGTACCCGTTTCACCTCCTCCCTGTCAGCATTCCTAAAGCCCTTCTTCTGGTTGAGAAGGGCCTTTATGTCACTGGTGACCCAGGGCTTGTGTTGGGGAAAACAGTGTATAGTCTCCTCAGGGACAACGTTGTCCACGCAGAAGTTTATGTAGTTAGTAATGCAGTCCTTGAGTCCATCAAGGTCCTCACTAGTGCAGTTAGCTCGTCCATCTTGTTCGCCAGCGATCTCACATTCCTCATAGGCATCCCCTATATTTTCTCGTCAGTTTCTTGGGGATTTCTGACGTTACCCTGGCGGGGCAGTCGGAGCGCCAGCAGTCGATCACTGGTGGAGACAACAAAGATTACCGCCAGCTCCTCGTTGTTGCAGCCACGGTGCATAGACAGAGATACAGTGAGAAATTATCCTAACAACAAGGAAAATGACAACAGGTTTCCTCCACCACAACATGGTACAAAAAATAGTTAACTAACTAACGTAAAAATAGATAAAATAAAAAGGAATTAAATAAAAAAATAAACAAATAAATAAATAAGGAGAAAGACCAGGAACTGCCGTGTGCATAGCACCAGATAAGTACACATAGCATACACATAAAAAGGCATCCCAAAGGTCAGGGATGCAAAGCCTTTCAATATTTTTGTGCAGTTGGATTCTTAATAAGCAAGGAGATGTCATATCATGAAGGGTAGGGGGGGAATGCGGAGTTGTTTAAGGTCATACCAGTCATGTTCTTATTGATAGGTGTGACAGCACTGCTTCTCCCGGATGCCGCTCTGATCCCCATCACTGGCTGACGGGCCAGGAGAGGCCAATTAGCAACATCACTGGCCACAGCTGGGTCTAATTAGCTGATACTGGTTTGGCCACCTGAACATCGTCAGAGTACTCCCGATAAAACCCAAGCATTCCAGTCAGGTGGGGGAGAAGGGAGAGACTGAGAGAAGAGGCAGGAGAGAAAAACGAAAGGAAAGGAAGGAGGAAAGGAAAGGAAAGGAGAGAAGAGAAGAGAAAGTGGTGAGCCTCCCTGCTAGCTGTGTTCCACTGTTGATAGGTTTGAGCATTACTGAGCCGCTGGGACAGACACGAGATTACTGCCGCCACTGTGTGGTCAAGACTGGGCTGCTGGGAAGAAGCCTTAGTCAGCCAGCAATTCTACTGAGACTAAGATTGAGTGGCTAGGGCAAGCCTGAGATGTCAGTGCCTCTTCCTGCCGACGGAAAATGAGAGACTGTGCCTACGCACAGAGGCAAAGTCTGAGCTGCCAGGAAAATCCAGAGACAGCTGGCGCAGCCTCTTCAAGTCCCAAAGCTGAGCTGCCAGGAGAAGCCTGGGAATGCCAGTGCCTCCCAGACAAGGGTGAACTGCAGGGAAAAAGCTGAGATCACCACACCTCCTGCGAGACCACGACTGAGCTACTCGGACAAGCCCGTGATTGCCAGCATTACCGAACATGTGCCCTGATGACAGGGGCAGCTTCCTAATGCAGTCCTGGACTTTCTTGTTGCTGTAAATAAAAGGTATCACATGAGTTCACCTTGCTGCGAGTGTCAGTATGGTCACTGCCGAACCTGGTATTGCCTCCACACCACACAGGCATGTAAACAAAAATAGATTAGAGAGAAGTACACGGGAAAATTGAACTTGTGTGACTGCTATGGGAACTGGCATAGAGTTGATGGGTTGAATAGCTTCCTTTATGCTACTGTAGAATATGACTGATGCAAAATAGTGTGTGAAAGTGTAATGTCAGTAGAAAGAAACAGAAAGGCAGAGTACTTTTCTAGTGATGAGAGATTGGAAAGTAACTGGTGTCCCTATACATGAATCGATTAAAATTAAACTTCAGGTAGAACAGGCTATAAGAAAGCCAAATTCCCTTGAAAACAGGGTCAACAAAATATTTGAATGCAAGAGTAGCAATTCTTGTTCCACTTATGTAAGGCTCTGATGACATCACATTTGATGTACAGATTTGATCTCTCTAATTAAGGAAGCAACTACTGTGACAAAGGAAGTGCAGCAATTATTCACCTGATAAACTCCTGGGATGGTGGGTTTGTTCGTATGAGAAGAGATTAAGCATGCTGGCCCCATGTCGTCTTGCATTTAAACGTGCTAGGGATGATCCCATTCAAACATACAAAGTCCTTGAAGTCTTTGATAGTGTGGATATGTGGTTGATGTATCCCAAAGCTCCAAAAGGGCCACAAGCCGCTGCCATTTCCTGCCTTGGTCCTCCAGCTGCGGAAACGGGAACCTACTGCGAACTGGGGGGGGAGGTGTTGCCTTCTGCACCCGCTTCGAGAGCGCCCCTGGGAGCGAAGTCTGAAGGTGGCCCGATGAGGAGAGGGACGGCAGTTTGTTAAATGATCCGGATCATGGAGACGGCTCAACAGGCCTTCATGGCCAGCTGCAGCTGGGGCTTTGAAAATGGTGCCAAACATGGCGATTCTTACGTATGGACTCAGCGAGTCATTTCTATGCACTTTGTACTTAATCCGGGAATGTATTTATGTATGGCAATAATCTTGCTGATCTGAATGCAAAAAGAAAATCGCTGTATCTTAATAGACATGATAAAGATCCATTGAACACCCACTGGGGTGCGTAGAAGTTGTGATTACATTATCAAAACGGGTGAGTCATCAGGCAAGTTTTTCCACATAGAGGGTGGTACATTTGTGGAATAAGCTACCCAGAGGAGGTGATATTGGCAGGTACAATCATTATGTTTCAAACAGCAGTTGGAAAGCCACATGGATGAGAAAGACACAGTGTGATATGAGTCATATGCAGGAAAATGTGATTGGCATAGATTGACATCTCAGCCAGCATGGACAAGTAGGGCAGAAGGACTGCAATTTTTGTGCTGTACTATACTATTGCTCTCTGACAGAGATGAGAAGACATTTCTTCATCACAAGGGTGGTGAGTCTGGACCTCTCCACCCCAGAGGATGTGCTGGCTCAGTTATTGATTTTTAAAGAAGGGTTTTGGCCCGAAACGTTGCCTATCTCCTTCGCTCCATAGATGCTGCTGCACCCACTGAGTTTCTCCAGCATTTTGTGTACCCCCAGTTATTGAGTTTGTTTAGGGGAGAGATCAATGAAGCTTTCAATATTAGTGAATCCATTTCCTTCTGATGCAGATACAATAACAATGCTTAACTGATATTTAGACAGCCAGATAAACAGGCAGGGATTGAAAAGATATTGTCCATGTGCAGGCAGATATGCTAGCTAAAAATGGCGTAATTATCGGCATAGACATTGTGGGCTGAGGATTTATTCTTCAGCTATGTTTACTTATGTTTACTTATGTTCAAGGCATTTGGAATAATTGGAGAATGATGGGCCTGGCATAAGTATTGATCAAGCATGATCTTATTAATAGTGGAAGAAGCACCATTCAATAATATATTATATTTTATATATTTGCAAAATTCAACTACTATTTGCTAATGGAATTGTATGCAATTTCATCCAATATGCTATTATTAGCAAAATATTAAAAATGTTATTTCTTGAAGTTTACAAATCTGAACTGATAAATCAAAGAAGTACAGAGACTATGAAAGATAAGGTTGATAACTGTGAGTTTTGTAGAATCGCGTTTCATTTTATAATGGAACAATAATTGACTGAAGATAGACACAAAATGCTGGAGTATCTCAACAGGTCAGGCAGGATCTCTAGAGAAAAGAAATAGGTAACGTTTCAGGTTGAGACCCTTCCTCAAGTTGAGAGTTAGGGGAGAGGGAAACCAGAGGTATAAAAAAAAATACAGAACAAATCAGAACATTGTTGGCTGCGGAGAAGGTGATAATGGGGATACGAACAGTAAAACAGTGCATCGGGTGGCGCCGCGAGCCGGCTACCTCGCCAGCAGCTGTTCGTCCTTTCGACTTATTTTTGTTTTTAGTATGTCTAAAAGTGTGTTTTAGTGTGTGGGGGTGGGTGGTTGATGGCGGGGAATAGGGGCAAACTGTTTTTAAGTTACCTCGGTGGAATGCGACTTTTCTCCTAGTCGCCTTTTTGCCCTCCCTTCTGACCTAATAGCTTGGATTGGAGCGGCCTTTCCCAGAGTCTGGCCCAGAGCTTCAGCGGGCGCAGCGCGGACTTTCCATCGCGGAGCCCGGCATTCCCTTGCCGGCTATCGCCAGAAGAAGTGCTCCAATCGCTGGCCCGCGGACTATAACATCCTGAAGCCGCGGCCTGCGGGGCTTCTAGCCGCTGGCATGGCATGGACTTTCCATCGACCGGTCTGGGATCCCTCGCCTGGGATCACTGGAGAAGAGCTCCAACAGCCGGCCTGCTGTCCACAGCATCATGAAGCCGCGGTCTCCAGTAGGCCGGTAAAGTCCGATCAGAGATAGTCCAAGGGTCCCTGATGAGGTAGATAGTAGTTCAGAACTGCTCTCTAGTTGTGCTAGAATGGTTCATTGCCTGATAACAGCTGTGAAGAAACAGTCCCTGAATCTGGAGGTGTGCTCTTTCACACTTCCATACCTTTTGCCTGATGGGAGAGGGGAGAAGAGGATTGGCAAGGGTGTGACTCATCCGAGATGATTGCTGTTTGCTGTTTTCCTGGCCAAGACAGCGTGAGGTATAAATGGAGTCGATGGAAGGGAGGTTGGTTTGTGTGACGGTCTGGGCTGCGTCCACAATTCGCTGCAATTTCTTGCAGTCTTGGAGGGAGCTGTCACAAGCCAAGCTGTGATGCATCCTGATAAAATGCTTTCTACAGTGCAATGATGTAGAAATGCGTCCCGTAATTGAAATCATCCGGCCTGCAGGCGCCCCGTAATCATCCGGCCCGCCGGGCACCCCGAGCAGTGGCCGGACGCATTTAAGAAAGAACTGCAGATACTGGAAAAAGCGATGGTAGAAGAAAATGCCTGAGGTGTGGGCAGGGAGGTATTGTGTGGGATTATGGGGATGAAGGATGTGTGGGTGGTGGGGTTGTGGCGGGGGGAAGGTGTGGGGACGGCGGTGGGTTTGTTGGGGGAGGGGTGTGTGGGTGGGGAGGTTGTGGCGGGGGGGGGGGGGGGGGGGGGGGTTGTGGCGAGAGAGGGGTGTGTTGGCGTAGGGAGGGGGAGAGAGCTCAGAGAAAACACGGAGGAAGAGCCATGGAAGAGAGGGGGTATCACGGGGAGGGAACAGGAGCCAGCGAGGGGGACCAGGGGGGAAGAGGCTGGAGCTGGCGGTGCAATGGGGACTCTCAGCGGGTGCTGGTCGTTTTCCACCGGGATCAGAGTCTCCGCTTTCCGTTTGGCGACATCGGCGACATCTCCGACACCGCGGCACACCGGGTCCTCAGAAAATTGTGTCCGATTGGTGACCTCTGCTCCCCCAACGCACCCGTTCCCTACCCCAAGCCACCACAGGAGGCGTGGCCTTCCAACTCGAGCCGGTCCCGAACGCAAGTGAAACTGATCACCGTTAGCCGAGCCATCGTGACGTCATCAGTTGAAGCTGGTCATTTTAAATTCAGAGTATTTTTGATTTTTTTTAAACTTTAATCAGTAATAAGTCAAATAAAACATAAAAATTTCAAAGAAGGTGGTTTCTGCCTAGAGGGGGAAAATGTGAATCAGAATATATAAAAATCTTGTGAAAGTCGTCATTTTTAAAGCTTTAATCGCGAATAACGTGAAATACAGGCTGAAATATTCAGTGAAGCTGATCACTGCTAGCCGAGCCATGGTGACCTCATCAGTGAAAGCCGGTTGTTTTAAATTAAAAGGTTTTTGATGTTTTTAAACTTACTTTTAATCAGTAATAAGTCGAGAAATAAAGTATAAAATGTTCAGTGAAGGTGCTCTCGGCCCCAAGGGGAAAAAATGTCAATCAGAATATGTAAAAATTTAATCATTACTGCTTGGTGTTTATGTGACGATGTAAAGACAACCACATATACACACACATATACACACGTAAAAGAACAGACTTATAATAGGTATACATGATATGATAGTACTGATCCTGAAAACATGTTTATGTTTGGCTAACATATCCTAATTTTAGTGTAATTATAAAATTTCAGAAGCAGTAAATTATTCAATAAAAGTTCATTGCTTGCAACAGGACACGCTGTAGATGCTCTGAAACACAGTATATTGTTTATGTGGGAAGATTAATGTGAAAATCGCCGAAAATTGGATTACTTGGGAAGTATTGCTGCAAGCTAAAATCCAATGTCCATTAAGTGTATTCCTATGAGGAAGAAACTATTTTGTGAACTAGGAATGACGTAGAAGATATGATGTGAAGTTTTCAGTTCTTCGGTGCAATATCAAATGTAAATTTGATTTGGACACTGGGATTGTAGATCCCTTCGATGGTGGTTGTTCTACATGACCTGATGAAGAGATTTCAGATCCTCCATTCCAAGTGACCATGGGCCGGGCACTCCCATTGATTGATCAGACTATTTTTGAAGTGTTTCTAATGTCATTCTGATAGTCTTTTGCCATAATGTACCCTGGAGAAAAGTAGTTATTTCCAGAGCCTGTTGTCAGGAATGTGTATAGTGTAATACAGTCATAGAGCTACACAGCACGGAAACAGGCCCTTTGGCCGAACTCGTCCATGCCAACCAATTTGCTGAACCTAGCTAACCTTACTTGCCTGCGCTTGCCCCATATCCCTCCAAATCATTCCCATACATGTATCTATCCAAATGTCGCTTAAATGTATTTGTACCTGCATCTACTGAATGAGTTTGCATTCCCTGGTGCGGAGGAGGCTGAGGGGTGACTTGAAAGAGGTGTGTAAAATTATGAGCGGGTAAAATCATGAGATGTTAAGAATCTGCTTTGCTTTGTGGAGATAAAACAAGGTGCACAGGTATAAGATGGTTATCTGACAGTCTGCATCCCAGGCCAATGCTAAGCTTGGACTAGAGGAACTGTTACCAATTGTCTTAAAATGAATTAACCAGAGGCTTTGTTCATAATAGGTTGGAACTTCAATCTGGTCAATCTCAAGAGGGTGCTGCCAAAATACTATTAGCTCATCTCCTGCCCAATCAGAGGCTCAAACACCCTCAAGCACTGGTACACAACCATCAAAATCGTACATCATTCCATTCCCAGACCATATGTTGGTTGATATGACCAGCTGGCTGTGCTTCTGATCCCTGCTTACAGGCAGTGACTGAAGCAGGAGCATCCAGCACAGAAAGTCATGCAAAACTGGTTATGAACTTCAGGAAGCGTAGTGGAGTACTGTACATGCCCCAATCAGCATCAGTGGTGTTGGTGGAAATAGTTGAGAGCTTCAAGTTCCTTGGTATTAATATCGTGTCGTGGATAAACTGCATTGATGCGACAGCCAATAAGGCACAGCAACATCTCTAATCCTGAGGAGATGTCTTACAAACTTCTACTGACGCACCATACAAAGCATACTGCTAATTTGTATCACAACTTAGTTTGAGAATAGTCCTGCCAACGACTGCAAGAAATTACAAAATTGTAGATGTAGCCAAGTCCATCACAGAGATCAGGCCTCACTCCCGCCGAACACGTACTCAGTCCCCCAAAGCCGGCAGGATCTCCTGGTTGCTATCCATTTGAAATTCCCATTCCCACATTGACCTTTCTGTCATGTGTATCTGATCTGGTGAATAGCATGCAAAACACTTTTCACTCTACCTCTACAAAAACCTTTTCACTGTAGCTCGGTACACTGAAACTGAAACCTTGGTACACGTGGCAATAATAAACATAAGGTTGAAAGGTAGGTTTGGGGGGAACCCGAGGGCATATTTTCCCATTGAGAAGGGCTAGAATCTGGAATGCACTATCTGAGTACTCTTATAGCACTTAGGAGGCACGTATGATGCATCTAGATGTATCTGGAAGGTTAGATTCCATGCGATGCAAGGAATGATTGCTGAATGGATAGAAAATTGGCTTCATGGATGTAAGTAGAGAGTGATGGTGGAAGGTTGCTTTTCAGACTGGAGGGCTGTGACTAATGGTGTGCCTCAGGGTTCGATGCTGGGCTCATTGCTGTTTGTCATCCATGATTTGGATGAAAATGCACATATCGTGATTAGCAAGTTTGCAGATGTCATAAAAGTGGGTGGTATTGAGATAGTGAAGATGGTTGTCAATAATTGCAGCAGGATCTTGGATCAGTTGGGCAGGTGGGCTGAGGAATGATTGATGGAATTTAATACAGAGAAATGTGAGGTATTTTGGGAAGACAAGCATGGGCAGGACTTATATAGTGAATGGTAGGGTTCTGGGGAGTGTTGTAGATCAGAGGGATCTCGGAGTATAGGTAAATAATTAGTTGAAAGTGAGATTGCAGGTAGAAAGGGTGGTCAAAAAGGCTTTTGGCACATTGGCTTTCATCAGTCAGAGTACTCAGTATAGAAAGGTAGGAGGACAAGAAGGGAACGGGTGGCCAATAGCCAGCAAAGCAGTAGGCAGGTAGTGCAGGAGTCCCCTGCGGTCATCTCCCTCCTAAACAGGTATACCATTTTGGATACTGTTGAGGGAGATGGCTCATCAGGGGAATGCAGCAGCAGCCAGGTTCATGGCACCATGGGTGGCTCTGCAGCACATGAGGGGGGAAAAAAGAAGGGAAGGGCAATAGTAATAGGGGATTCAATTGTCAGGGGAATAGATAGGCGTTTCTGCGGCCGCAAACGAGACTCCAGGATGGTATGTTGCCTCCCTGGTGCAAAGGTCAGGGATGTCACTGAACGGCTGCAGAACATTCTGGAGGGGGAGGGTGAACAGCCAGTTGTCGTGGTGCATGTTGGCACCAACGATATAGGTAAAAAAAAGGGATGAGGTCCTACAAGGTGAATTTAGGGAGCTAGGAGATAAACTTAAAAGTAGGACCTCAAAGGTAGTAATCTCCGGATTACTACCAGTACCACGGGCCAGTCAGAGTAGAAATAGGAGGATAATGCAAATGAATACGTGGCTTGAAAAGTGGTGCAAGGGGGAGGGATTCAAATTTTTAGGGCACTGGGACCAGTTCTGGGGGAGGTGGGACCGGTACAAACAGGACGGTTTGCACCTGGAATGGAATGGAACCAATGTTCTTGGGGGAGTGTTTGCTAGTGCTGTCGGGGAGGATTTAAACTAATGTGGCAGGGGGATGGGTACAAGAGCAGAGAGGCAGGAGGGTGTAAAATGAGGGTAGAAGCATTAGGTAGCAAGGTGAAAGGTAAAAGTGGCAGGCAGACAAAACCAGGGCAAAAATCAAAAAGGGCCACTTTTCAGCAAAATTGTATAAGGGGTAAATGCGTTGTAAAGACAAGCCTGAAGGCTTTGTGTCTCAATGCAAGGAGTATTCGTAATAAGGTGGACGAGTTGAACGTGCAGATAGATATTAATGATTATGATATAGTTGGGATCATGGAGACATGGCTCCAGGGTGACGTAGCCTGGGAGCTGAACATCCAGGGATATTCAATATTCAGAAGGGATAGAGAGAAAGGAAAAGGAGGTGGGGTAGCGTTGCTGGTTAGAGAGGAGATTAAAGCAATGGAAAGGAAGGACATTAGCTTGGAGGATGTGGAATCGGTATGGGTAGAGCTACAAAACACTAAGGGGCAGAAAACGCTGGTGGGTGTTGTGTACAGGCCACCTAACAGTAGCAGAGAAGTTGGGGGATGGTATCAAACAGGAAATTAGAAATGCGTGCGACAAAGGCAAAACAGTTATAATGGGTGACTTCAATCTACATATAGATTGGGTTAATCAAATTGGCAGGGGTGCTGAGGAAGAGGATTTTTTGGAATGTATGCGGGATAGTTATCTAAATCAACATGTAGAGGAACCAACGAGAGAGCAGGCTATTTTAGACTGGGTTTTGAGTAATGAGGAAGGGGTAATTAGCCGTCTTGTTGTACGTGCCCCCTTGGGCAAGAGTGACCATAATATGGTTGAGTTCTTCATTAGGATGGAGAGTGACATTGTTAATTCAGAAACAATGGTTCTGAACTTAAAGAAAGGTAACTTTGAGGGTATGAGACGTGAATTGGCCAAGATTGACTGGCAATTAATTCTAAAAAGGGTTGACGGTGGATATACAATGGAAGACATTTAAAGACTGCATGGATGAACTACAAAAATTGTTCATCCCAGTTTGGCAAAAGAAATAAATCGGGGAAGGTAGTGCATCCGTGGATAACAAGGGAAATCAGGGATAGTATCAAAGCAAAGGATGATGCGTACAAAGTAGCCAGAAAAAGCAGCATACCAGAGGACTGGGAGAAATTCAGAGACCAGCAGAGGAGGACAAAGGGCTTAATTAGGAAAGGAAAAATAGATTATGAAAGAAAACTGGCAGGGAACATAAAAACTGACTGCAAAAGTTTTTATAGATATGTGAAGAGAAAGAGGTTAGTTAAAACAAATGTAGGTCCCTTGCAGTCAGAAACAGGTGAGTTGATCATGGGGAACAAGGATATGGCGGACCAATTGAATAACTACTTTGGTTCCGTCTTCACTAAGGAAGACATAAATAATCTGCCTGAAATAGCAGGGACTGTGGGTCAAAGGAGGAATTGAGTGAAATCCAGGTCAGTCGGGAAGTGGTGTTGGGTAAATTGAATAGATTAAAGGCCGATAAATCCCCAGGGCCAGATAGGCTGCATCCCAGAGTACTTAAGGAAGTAGCTCAGGAAATAGTGGATGCATTAGTGATAATCTTTCAAAACTCTTTAGATTCTGGAGTAGTTCCTGAGGATTGGCGGGTAGCAAATGTAACCCCTCTTTTTAAGAAGGGAGGGAGAGAGAAAACGGGGAATTACAGACCAGTTAGTCTAACATCGGTAGTGGGGAAACTGCTAGAGTCAGTTATTAAAGATGGGATAGCAGCACATTTGGAAAGTGGTGAAATCATTGGACAAAGTCAGCATGGATTTACAAAAGGTAAATCATGTCTGACAAATCTTGTGGAATTTTTCGAGGATGTAACTAGTAGCGTGGATAAGGGAGAACCAGTGGATGTGGTATATCTGGACTTCCAGAAGGCTTTCGACAAGGTCCCACATAAGAGATTAGTATACAAACATAAAGCATACGGTATTAGGGGTTCAGTATGATGTGGATAGAGAACTGGCTGGCAAACAGGAAGCAAAGAGTAGGAGTAAACGGGTCCTTTTCACAATGGCAGCAGTAACTAGTGGGGTAACCGCAGGGCTCAGTGCTGGGACCCCAGCTATTTACAATATATATTAATGATCTGATGAGGAATTGAAGGCAATATCTCCAAGTTTGCGGATGACACTAAGCTGGGGGCAGTGTTCGCTGTGAGGAGGATGCTAGGAGACTGCAAGGTGACTTGGATAGGCTGGGTGAGTGGGCAAATGTTTGGCAGATGCAGTATAATGTGGATAAATGTGAGGTTATCCACTTTGGTGGCAAAAAACAGGAAAGCAGACTATTATTTAAATGGTGGCCGATTAGGAAAAGGGGAGATGCAGCGAGACCTGGGTGTCATGGTACACCAGTCATTGAAAGTAGGCATGCAGGTGCAGCAGGCAGTGAAAAAAGCGAATGGTATGTTAGCTTTCATAGCAAAAGGATTTGAGTACAGGAGCAGGGAGGTTCTACTTCAGTTGTACAGGGTCTTGGTGAGACCACACCTGGAGTATTGCGTGCAGTTTTGGTCTCCAAATCTGAGGAAGGACATTATTGCCATAGAGGGAGTGCACAGAAGGTTCACCAGACTGATTCCTGGGATATCAGGACTGTCTTATGAAGAAAGACTGGATAGACTCGGTTTATACTCTCTGGAATTTAGGAGATTAAGAGGGGATCTTATAGAAACTTACAAAATTCTTAAGGGGTTGGACAGGCTAGATGCAGGAAGATTGTTCCCGATGTTGGGGAAGTCCAGGACAAGGGTCACAGCTTAAGGATAAGGGGGAAATCCTTTAAGACCGAGATGAGAAAGACTTTTTTCACACAGAGAGTGGTGAGTCTCTGGAACTCTCTGCCACAGAGGGTAGTTGAGGCCAGTTCATTGGCTATATTTAAGAGTGAGTTGGATGTGGCCCTTGTGGCTAAGGGGATCAGAGGGTATGGAGAGAAGGCAGGTACGGGATACTGAGTTGGATGATCAGCCATGATCATATTGAATGGCGGTGCAGGCTCGAAGGGCTGAATGGCCTACTCCTGCACCTAATTTCTATGTTTCTATGTTTCTACGAAGTTGGGAGGTCATGTTGCAGTTATATAAGATGTTACTGAGGCCGATTTAGAGTATTGTGTTCAGTTCTGGGCACCATGTTATAGGAAAGATATTGTCAAGGTAGAAAAGGTGCAGAGAATATTTATGAGGATGTTGCCAGGACTTAAGGGCCTGAGCTATAGGGAGAGGCTGAGCAGGCTAGGATGCTATTCCTTGGAGCACAGGAGGATTAGGGGTGATCTTTTAGAGGTGTATAAAATCATGAGAGGAATAGATTGGGTAGACACACGGAGTCTCATGGCCAGTGTATGGAAATTGAGAACCAGAGGACATAGGTTTAAGGTGAGGGGGGGAATGATTGAATATGAACCTGAGGGGTAACTTTTTCACACAAAGGGTGGTGTGTGTATGGAATGATCTGCTAGAGGAGGTAGTTGACACTGGGACTATCGTAACATTTAAGAAACATTTAGACAGATATATGCATGGGCAGAAATCCTGGGGGGGGGGGGGGGGATGGGGTGGGGGATCTGCCTCCCCCCTCCCCAATGTTTTGAGAGATGTGGGACAATTCCCCCCATGTTTTGTGACCTGGGCTCCACAGCCAGTCCCAGGTCGGCTCGCTTGCCCCAGGTCTGGCTGTAGCACCCAGGTCAGCTCCCTGCCCTTGGGACTGGCTGTAACGTCCAGGTTGGCTCGCCTGCCCCACACTCCAAAGACGTGCAGGTTGTAGGTTAAGTGCTTCGATAAATTTTAAATTGTCCCTGGTGTGCCGGATTGTGCTAGTGTATGGGGTGATTGTTGGTCAGCGGTGAAACGATGGGCCAAAGGACCTGCCGTTCCCAGGTCGCCTGCTCGCCCAGGTCAGCTCACCTGCGCCGGGACTGGCTATAGCGCCCAGATCGGCTGGCAGGTCTGGCTGTAGCACCCAGGTCGGCTGGCAGGTCTGGCTGTAGTGCTCCTGTCGGCTCGCTTACCCCATGTCTGGCTTTAGCATCCAGGTTGCCTGCGTGCCCCGGGATTGGTTGCAGCGCCCAGGCTACGATTTTTGGCCAGGTTACTCACCGTTCCCCTGTGCTGCGAGTGCAACGTATATTGTATACGTTGGTGGTATATTGTAAAAGATATTGAGGTTTAAAAATCTTAAAAACTGCACATGCGCAGATTGCTGTCAGTCGTCACCACGCAGATTGGCCTCCTCTCCTGTCACTCAGGAAGGGGCGTTGCCGGGACAGCGGACACGGCCGCACTGATTGGCCACGTTCGCTGTCCTTCACCAGCAGCACCCGCCTCGCCCGGCGTGCACGGCCAAAGCTAGTTGGCTGGAGGGGACAGCCCCAGCTGCCGCGACTTGCGGCCCGGCACCCATTGGTTCCCCGCGGCCCAGCATCCCCACAGCCACAGTCGCCATGACCCGTGGCCTCACAGCCACAGCCACCGTGGCCAACAGCCCTGCAGCCACTGCTTCAGCACGCAAAGGGGGAAAGGAGTGGCAACCTCGAGATCCTGGGGATGTGAGGAGGGAGAGTGAGGGGGGTGGCTGTTGGAAAGGAGGGGGTGGGGAGGGAAAGGGGAGAGGTGAGGAGGGAGAGTGGGGGTGAAGGGGGATTAGAGTGAGAGGAGGAGGAGGAGGAGGAGGTAGGAGTGGGGAATACCTGGGGAGGTGGAGGCTTAGGGGGAGATGAGGAGCGGGGGAGTTGGGGCCTTGGGCGGGGGGGGGGATAGAGGGATAGGAGCGGGTAAGGAGGGAGAGAAGCTATGGAGAGAGGGAGTGACTGAGGGTAGGGGAAAGGTCAGTGAGGGAGGGACATGCAAGGAGGGAAAGGAGTGGCACCCTCGAGATCCTGGGGAGGTGAGGAGGGAGAGTGCTGGGGATGAGGGGAAATGAGCCATGCCTGCGCAGTTGGGGGCTATGGGTGACTGGTGGAATATTGCGTTGGGGAACAGGTTATGTTGGGGGACCAGGCCTCCCGTGTGACAGGGACCCAACGGGTCCCACTTGGTCTAGTACGTTAACTGCTATGTTTCCTATATTGCATGAGTGGCTGCACTTTAGAAGCTATGAAGTATTATGGAATGTCCCAAATAGAACTTGAAAAGCATCATATTAAATTGGAGATTTTCTTTGCCATCAAGCAGCAACCATGATATCCCTGTGAAGCAGTCAAAAAATTGTCAGTAGTCATATTGGTTTGCATCTGTGTGCTGCATCATAAGCTAAAAGAAGAGCACATGCATAGGTACTGGGTAATAATTTTGCGACCAGTTGATAATGAAATGTTGCATTCAGTGTATCAGTCCATGACTCCAAAATAAATGCATAACCTCATAGGAGTGATTTTCATCCCTAGAAACAAATGATAGTGATAAACATTTAATTCACGATAATGCATGCTTCATCACTCCCTCATCTTTGTATTTTTAAATGTTGTGGTTACGGTCTGTAATAAGATGTTAGAATTGCTGTTTTTCTAAGTCCACGTTGCCTTTATTGCAAGATTTGATTATGGAACGGAAACTTGAACTACGATCCCTTTAAAAAAAAAAAAAAAATTAAACATAATTTTGTGAGGGAATTACTACCAAAACCTAAGATGGCTTAACATAATGGGATGTGGGCACTCAGTTTATATATGCAGTATGATATTTGGAAGGGCTAACCGAATCAGAATAAATGACTCCAGTATCATGCATTTGCTCAATTGCTTCTGCTTCCTCTGCAGTTTCTGTGAAAGTGTTGCATTCTGGCAGCCACCACATGGAATGCAGAGAACTGTCTTACTGAATGGATTTAACGTTCTACTCTGATAAGATGAGTTAATACAAAAATATTATGCTGCTAAATGATGCTCCCTCATCAAATTTGAGTATATTAAAAACAGGTAGGAAATTATCTTTATTTATGAAATGTAGAATACCTAATCTCAAGTGTAAATTTGGATATTTCTTGTCATGTTTTTGTTATTTCTACTTGGATACCTAAAATTCGTACTAATTTATTGTTGTCATTTGGAAAGGCTAATGCAGGATAAATTTCTGAAGGGATGCAGAGAATTGCATCTACTGCTTATATTTAAATATCACATAACATCAGCATCACGTATATAAATGTCAAATGATGCTGTTTTCCAGCCTTGAGGAGACTCAGAGCTGCAGCAATAAGTGCGGAAATCATCAGGCTTGTATAGGGACAGCCCCCTGGGACAGGGAGGTACAGCTGCAGAATTGACAACGCTTTGCTGAGCACTTTGCTTGATATGTGTGGTGGTAGTGTGTTTTGTGTGTACGTGGGGAGGATGGGGAAAGAAAGAGGTTGGGTTAATAGCCCAAGTAGCAGGGAGACTGAAGCTGGTTGGCTGCAGCTGTCTGGTGCCCAGAGAGAGGCAGAGGGTGGAACGGAAATGAAGTGTGCAGTATCTCACTGTAGCAACTGTTGTTTGTGCTGGGATATGGTGAATCAGTGATTGGCTTACGGACTGTTACTACAAACCTAATCATGAGGGGTTTGCACTCGATTTAGTCCGCTTGTGAAGTATGATTCCTGCTCAGACCATTATTGTACAGGTAACGTACTGAGATGCTCTTTCTGTTACTAAGCAAATAGTGTGTCCTTGGTATGATTTATGTTTAAAATTACAATGAAAAACGGATTTTACTGCCTTCTAGTACAGCTCCAGGCAATGCATCAGTGTTGACGTTATGCATTGACAAGCAATAGCTCTTAAACAATGATTTAACAGTATGAGATTGGGACATGTTTGGATCTAGGATAGCCAGGACTACTTTGCAGGTGAAAAGCCAGCTGAGCACTTTTGTTCCAGCAGTTCCGTGAATGATATGGTAAAAACACTAGAAAACCATTGCACCACTAACAAGAAATTGACACTCGAGTGTAATCTAAGTGAAACGTGTGTAATGTGGCGATGAAAAGCATTTGTACAAGGAGATGATTACAATATTTTAAAGATGGAAATAATAACAGAAGAGCTGTGTTTCCTCTTGCCAGAGAGGTATGATCTGCATAAATAACACAACCACTGAACAGAACACTGCCAGGTTATGTTGCGGCAGGTCTATTTTTCCAGACTTGATGGCTTATTGAAAAGGCAAACAATGCTCCTTACAGGCTTTTACGTTGTAAATCCTGACAGCATAAGAAAGTAATTGTAGTGTATAATTGGGAGAGACGGGAGTCGCATTTACTACGAGCATTATGTGTGCTACAGATCAGGGTTGATTTAATATGTTTTCTGTAGTACTCAGCAGAAGTAAGGACTGACAGCAGTATCATTCAGTGACAGGGACTACCAATCGTTCAGTGCAGGGTGGAAACCTCTTTTGTTGTCAACTGCTGTGCTTAATTGGCAAGGTTAGGACACCACAAATACAACCTTAGCTTGAATAGGGTTTTGATTAGCAGGGACTGTCATGCAGTCCCAAAAAAGTCAAAAAAGATGTGGCATCTATATTTCTATGATTAAAATTGACTATCGTTAATATAATGGCACATTAAATAAGATTTTGTTTGTGCCCAATGTTAATTAAATTTCATTTGCTATTTTTCTAAGCAATATATGAATCTTATATGAAATTTTCATTTTGTTCAGATATGACATTTGAAAGAACAAATATTGATGCATTTTATGCTGGAAAATGTATGCATTCACAAACATTGGAAATTATTACTACAGGATTATGTGAAAGACATTGGCTGTAATTCAAGAGCCCATATTGTTAAACCAGTGCCCAACTCTTCCATATCCTCTGAGTGTCAATCATTGGATTGTCTCGGAGTCAGATTAGTTGTCTAAATCTTCTACATGACCGGAAGATAAAGATGATGATCAATGATTTCATGTCACTTGGTCCACATTCAGTAGAATTTTGAATAAAATAATTGATATTTTTACAGTGGTGATTGTCATTTCTAAGAATTACAATTACAGTCTGGAAAAATATGTATATTCAAGAACAATTTTAAATTATTCAAAAGATTTTGGATTACAGTTTTTGTACTAGAAACCAGCATTCATTTTTAGAAATGGCTCCTGTTAACTTTTAATATTCTGTTTCTCTTTGACATTGTTATTTAATAATCTTCAAAAAACTAAGCACATACTGAAAGTTTAAAAATGTGACAGGCAGAGCTCTACACTTCTTGTGATACTTTTGAAATGGTAGTGATTTTCATGTAAGGAAATGGAAAATAATTACAGCTTCTAACTTCTATAAGATTAATTTTATGATTGATTTTACATTTATTCACAATGTCCCTGTGTTGTATCCAACATTAATAGTGTAAAATGGGTATAGGATGCTGCCGGTTTTTCCTGTTAACTGCAGTATTTTGTGGCCCTGTGGAAATAATAGCTTTGGTTTTACAATTTGGAAAGAAGCATGCTGCCTGTGGCAAAGAACAGCTATAACCTCATTATGCAAAGGAAGCCCAGGCAAGCACATTCCACATTAGAATATTAGATGATATGAAATGGCTGCTTATAAAAGCTTTACTTCGAATGGATTAAATGATTGCAATAGTGACCAGATTTACTCTTTTACAATGCATGTAGTGTGCATTATTATATGTAAAATGTGGTAACATCTGTTGTCAAAATGAGAATTGTAATATATGCTTATTATTTGGACTGGTAAATTCCTGTTTGTTAAATGAATGATTCTGTGTGCTGGTTTTCCTTTTTGTCATAATGGTGCACAAGATGCAATCTAATTTAGTATTCAGACCATGGAGTCTCTCAAATTAAGAATGTAACCTGTGCATATTTATTCATTGCCATTCAATAAAAGCACTGGGTCCATTGTTGCCAAGATGTAAATAGGCCAGTTGTTGGCTAGTTATCTGATTTTACTTATTCCACATTTTTTGAAACAAAATGGAGTAAAAAATAAAATTAGATTCAACATTTCTCTCTCTTCACTCTTCCCCAATGAAGATAGGGTTTAAAAATATTCTATTCCATCTCTTTCCCCCCCCCCCCCCCCCCCCCCCCCCCCCCCCAGTCCCCACTTTTCTCTTCCTCGGTCTGTCTATGACGGAGGCAATTTTATAGATATTTCCTATACCGAACATTCATCTGCCCATTTGGACATTCTTCAGCAGGTTGGCAGTTACTTGCTGGCCGCTGGGCTGCTTTTGTTCCACATGCCAAATCAGAATATCATGGCAAAGATTATTCTGTTGGAAAATGTTCCTCTTGCCCGAAATTTAACTCTGGGATTAAAAGCTGAACATTGCAACATCTTATTCTAGTTTAGAAATTGTCTCTTTGGCCATGCATTACAGAATGCAATTAAATGTGCAAGACATCCTTCAGTGCACATCATGTAATGATTGAATGAATAAGGGAGAAATGCTGCCTGTTATGTGCAATTTAGTAGAGTAGCCTGATAGAAACTCGTATAAATGAACGTTTCAGCAAAGAATGAGTGGATCTCCTGTGTTATCTGAAATCTAGACTACATTTAACAGCTGGCTTGATTTTTCACTTTGAGGGCAGTGCTTTAAATCTGCACTGTCTAGTCGATTAGCTACTAGCCATTGGCATACACTAAATAGAGCAAACAAAATCAGCCTCTCTGAAAACTTTAAGGATAATGGGAAGGAATGACTTTCTTATGAGAGGTATTTTGATACATAAAGTGTAACACTGAATTTTTATCTGCATTACGATAAACATGCAATAGAAACAAAATAACATTATCTGAATATTCAGTGGATCATCCTCCATACATAAAGTTGATGCTGCAGTCTGGCACATCTTCCCCTTCCCTTCCCTATTCAGTATTACAAAGAGATTGTTCCCTTCACGGCTCCCTAGTTTACTTTTCCATTGCTACCAACATTCATACCAACATATCAACAAACTTGGGCAAAACGCAAAAACATAAATCACATAAATTCTACAAGGCAGTAAAAAGAAAAAGATTACAAAAAGACATGACATTAATGCAAAACGCAGGTAGAACACAAGTCCATGTGGTGCAAGAGGTGGTTCAAAGTGTTCTGTTGTTGAGGTGGGATTACAGTTGAGCAAATTGGATATCAGAATCAGATAGTTATAGGGACATAGCTATTCCTAAACATGGTAATGTGCAGTCTCTGGTTACAGTAGCTCCCGCCCTAAGGTAGCAGCGCGAAAAAAGCAACAGGGATGGTGGGTGGGGATACTTGATGATAGATGCTGCTTTCTTGAGGCAACGTCTTAAGTAGATTGCTTAGATGGTGGGGAGGGCTGTCTCCGTGATGGACTGGGCTGCATCCGTCCCTCTGTGCAGCCTCTTGCATTCCTGTGTCGTACCAGACCATGATGCCAATAGTCAGGATACTGTCTACAATGGATCTCCGAATATTGTCAGTGGCATACAAATCTCATTAAATATCCAAGAAAGTAAAGATATTAGCACATCTTCCTCATGGTGGTAAAGAAAGCCTTTGGTGTGCTGGCCTTTATAAATCAGAGCATTGAATATAGGAGTAGGGAAGTAATGTTAAAATTGTACAAGGCATTGGTAAGACCAATTCTGGAGTATGGTGTACAATTTTGGTCGCCTAGTTATAGGAAGGATGTCAACAAAATAGAGAGAGTACAGAGGAGATTTACTAGAATGTTGCCAGGGTTCCAGCAACTATGTTACAGAGAAAGGTTGAACAAGTTAGGTCTTTATTCTTTGGAGCGCAGAAGGTTAAGGGGGGACTTGATTGAGGTCTTTAAAATGATGAAAGGGATAGACAGAGTTGACGTGGATACGTTTTTCCCATTGAGGGTAGGGAAGATTCAAACAAGAGGGCATGACATGAGAATTGAGGGACAGAGGTTTCGGGGTAACGTGAGGGGGAACTTCTTTACTCAGAGGGTGGTGGCTGTGTGGAACCAGCTTCCAGCAGAGGTGGTGGAGGCAGGATCGATTTTAACATTTAAGAGTAAAGTGGATAGGTATATGGACATGAAGGGAATGGAGGGGTATGGTCTGAGTGCAGGTAGATGGGACTAGGGGAAAACAAATGGTCGGCACGGACTGGAAGGGCCGAGAGGGCCTGTTTCCGTGCTGTAATTGCTATATGGTTATATGATAAAATCTATGTGCTTGGCCCAGGACAGGTCATCGAGATGTCAATGCCTAGGAATTTTAATCTGCTAACTCTCTTCACCGCTGACCCACTGATTTGAAAACTGGCACATTGTCTCTTGAATTTCCCTTTCTGAAGTCAACAATTAGTTGCTTGGTTTTCTTGACTTTGATGGAGTGGTTGTTGTTGCATCAGACAGGTCTTCTATCTCTCTCCTGTACTCTCCTTCCAGGTGAAGCAGCAATTCATTTTCCATGATAGAACTTGGCCTACTGCATTCACTGATCATGATGTGGTCTTCTCTACAGAAGAAGAATCAAATGCAGATATGTTGACCCTATTGCAGAACACCTCTACTCAGTCAGCAAGAATAAACTGAAGCTTCCAGTTTTGGCATGTTAATTCCCCATTCCAATCTAATTCTGGACTCTTATTCTGAAGTTGGGTCTCGACCCGAAACATCACCCATTCCTTCTCTCCGGAGATACTGCCTTTCCCGCTCAGTTACTCCAGCATTTTGTGTCTACCTTCGATTTAAACTGGCATTTGCAATTCTTTCCTACACACTTATTCTGAACTCTGTATGTTTGGCCTCTGATACATACCTAACACCAGCCAATGTAGGCTTGATTTACAGTATCATGTGTTATCACTGGACAGGTCAAATTTGAACTCATCATTTTCAGAGAACCAGCCTTTCCAGTGTTCATCATATTTGATGAAATGTGATTAACTTGTGACATTAAGTTAGTTCCATACATACTGTCTGACCTGCTGACATCTCTGGCAGTCGTGCTTATCTTAGATTTTCAACAGCTCTAGTGTTCAATGTATCACAGTTCTAACCTTAATTTCTCTGTGTCTTTTTTGCTCTCTTTCTCTTCTCCCCACTCTTCTCCGCCCCCCCCCCCCACCCACTCTCATTTATCCCCCCCACCCTGCTCTCATTCCTCCCCCAACCCTGCTCTCATTCCTCCCCCCACCCCGCTCTCATTCCTCCCCCATTCTCATCCACCACCATACCCCCACTTTCATTTAACTCATCAGATCTCCTCCTGAGAGATTATCAGTAATTCACAAACCTCTTGGCAAACACCTCAATCTTTGCCTCACAGTCTTTCTTGATCTCCAACCTATCAAATCTCCCTTCATCGTCTTCACCACCTCCACCTGCTCCATCTCTGCAACATAAAATATGGTCTTACCTTTGCCTGATTCTGGAAAAAGGTCATCAAAGTGAAAGAATAGCTATTGCTTCTTTCTCTACAGATGTCTCTCTGACTCTCAGGTTTCCAGTATCTCTTTTTTAGTTAGATTGTTAGCCTGCTGATTTGGGCAGTGAATAGGACATGAAAACATAAATAGAGACACAATTGCATTATTATGACTGATGTTGTTCTAGTGGAATAGTTCATTGACAATGTGGCAAAGCTTCAGCTGAAATTTTATTTTTCAGTTTGTTTATCTTCCTCGCTGCAGGAATATCTTGCTACTCTTAATATTTCTAATAGCTATTTGTAATTTTTATTTTAATTATGTAAATGTGACCTGCTTCAACAATCAGAGGCTTTTATGTAAGGAAGTTCACACTGACATATGATTCTTCAGCTTAGAAGTATGTCCTCTTCACTTTCAACAGTCTTTGTTACTTAATAATCTCATTTTAAAAGTAAGGATGAAAATAGATATTCCAAATCTGTAATTGAATGTCTGATGATTCTCACATGCACAGTCTCTCAAAGAAAGGTAAGCTGATACCTTTGGTACATGACGTTGGTTTTCTTGAACTTTTCATTAACCCTCGGTATTTGGGGAGCTGTATTTCCCAGAGGAAGGATAGAGTTGAGTCCGATGCAACACCAGTTCTTGCCTTTTCTGTGATTTGCAACAATCTACAGATGGATTTGTGTTTGTCAGCTGAAAATGCAACAGAATATAGAGGGGAAAAACTGCGGGCTATTTTGGTTGTTTAATCCTGAGTATGATGTTTCCACATTAATAGTGACAGCTATCTTTCATCCTACTGAGGATATAGTGCCCTGCAGCAATAGGTATTGGCATTGCATTTCGATTCCTGTGTTGTGGCAGTGGGAGAGCTACATTTCATGTATAGATATGTCAACAGAGGGAGCTCATTTAAAATTTGTTGGGGATATTTAGAAGGATGTGTTTGCTTAAAAACAAGAGAGACTCAAAGATTCTTTTCCATTGTGAAAATGCAACTACCTGGAAATTAATTGCCTGTTAGTAGTACTGCATTGTACCACTAGTACTGTACATCTCCGTCTTTTCAAAATTCTATACATCTTTTGTTGTTTCCCAAGTTGCAGTTTAGCAACTGAACTGCACTTGTATTTTCCCGGGAATGCATATATTTCCAACACAAATATGGTTGATTACTGATACTTAGGATGCCCGTTCACTAAACAATTGACAGTCGGCAATGTTCCCTTGTACTTTTGGAGAAGCATCTCTATGATTATTATTTAATTCAATCCCCAATTGCTCGTGAGAAGGAGGTGGTGAGGCTCTTCTTCAACTGCTGCAGCTCTTGTGCTGAAGGTGTTCCCACAGTAGTGTTTCAGTAGGGAGATCCATGACTTTGAGGCAGCGATACTGAAAGATGGGCAAGAAATTTCCAATTCAGGATGGCGTGTGTCTCGGAGAAGTAATACATTGTAGCATTCCTATTTCTGTCCTAGATGTCAGAAGGATCAGGTTTGAGAGATGCTAAAGAATACTTGTGATATAAGTACAGTGCACTTTTTAGAGTGAGCATCAGTGAGAAGGTTAACAGTAAGTTCTAGTTTATAGCATTATGACTAACAACTTTGGTAACAACGTTGGTGATTCATAGGATGCTGTTGGACCAGCGGTTGGTACAATTGGATTTGTCCTGATTTTTATAGTGTTTGTAACAAATAGTTTATATAGTGTGTCCTGACTTTCATAAAAAGTCAGTTCTTCATGTGTACATATCTGTCAACTTGGAGCACTAATGAATGTCATCACTATCCAGTTGTAATCCTTGATGTACAGCTATATAGTTGTAGCGGTATGACTAACACTTAAACCTTTGTCAAGTTGAGTTGATTGTCATATACACAAACAGTGAGGTATAGGAACAATGAAAATCATCCTTGCATCATCATCATAGGCACACAGGCTCAGACAACACACAAATGTATATTGCACATCAATTATGCATAAATACAAGGCAGTAAAAAGGATTGTGCTAAAACAGGACATTAGTTCAAAACACAATTAGAAAATAAGTCCCATGAATGCAAGTGGTGGTGCGCAGTATTCTGTTGCTGAGGTAGAATAAGAATTAGAGTTATGCAGGTTGGTTAAATACCTTGATAGTTGTAGGAAAGCAGTTGTTCCTGAACCTGGTGGTGCGGCACTTTAGCCTGCTGTACCTCTTGCCCAATGTTAGCAGCAGGGCGAAGACCTTATATGGATAGTGGGGATCCTTGATGATCGATCTAATTATTAGTTGTTAGTTTAGTTTATTGTCATGCGTACCGAGGTGCAGTGAAAATGTTTTTTGTTGCCTGCTATCCAGTCAACAGAAAGACTATACATGATTACAATCAAGATGTCTTCAGTATCTAGGATAGAACTGTAGATGCTGGTTTATACCAAAGATAGACACAAATGCTGGAGTAACTACTATCTAGAACTTCGGACTATCTTTGATCAGACTTTCTTCAAAGATTGTTCCCTTTATCATCGATACTTTTTTGCATATCTTTCATTCATTGTTCCTTATCACATCACCGTCTATATCTCTCGTTTCCCTGATCCCTGACCAGTCTGAAGAAGGGTCTCGACCCGAAACGTCGCCCATCTCCTTCGCTCCTTAGATGCTGCTGCACCCGCTGAGTTTCTCCAGCTTTTTGTGTAACCCTTTGATCAGACTTTATTGGCTTTATCTTGTATCACTCGTTTTTCATGTTATTCCCTTTATCATGTATCTGTACACTGTGGATGGCTTGATTGTAATCATGTATTGTCTTTCCACTGATTAGTTAGCATGCAACAAAAACTCTTCACTATACCTTGGTACACGTGACAATGAACTAAACTGAACTGAACTCAACTCAGTGGATCAGGCAGCATCTCTAGAGATAAAGATGTGACGTTTTGGGTCAGTGTCCAAAGAAGTTGTTCCGACCCAAAATATCACCTATTTTTCTCCATAGATGCTGCCTGACCCGCTGATTGACTTCAACATTTTTCAGCTAAGCTGTCCACAGTGGTGCATTCTTGAAAAATGCATTCTGCATGAAGAATGTTGCATGCATGCATTTTTCATGCAGCACCTCACGTGGATGTGCCTGTAATGAACGAGACTGAGTATGATGGGAGAATAAGTTAACCTTGTGAATTCTGAGAAGTGAAGTCAACTTTACATGAACTCTCTAACCTGATACGGAGAGTAAAGGGATTCAGATAGGCGCAGCCAATAGTAAAAGGTTGCTTAACGTCAATAGGGTCGTGATTGCTAATATTAAAGATGGAGAATGGAACAATGGAGCAGATGCATCCCAGTTGTCCATCTGGATGATTTTGAAACCATCAATATTTTGGGTAGAAGTGGAAGGGCAGAAGAAACTGTATAAAAGAGGGGCATGAGGCATATAAATGAGGACATGAGAGGAATAAATCGGGTAGATGCACAGAATCTTTTGCCCAGAGTAGGGGAATCAAGGACCAGGGGACATAAGTTCAATGTGAAGGGGAAAAGATTTAATAAGAATCTGAGGGGTAACTCTTTTTCACACAAAGTGTGGTGGGTGTATGGAACAAGCTGCCAGAGGAGGGAGTTGAGGCTGGGACTATCCCAACTTTTAAGAAAGCATTAGAAAGGTCCATGGACAGGACGTTTGAAGGGATATGGACCAAACGCAGGCAGGCAGGTTTAGTGTAGGGGGGACATATTGGCCGGTGTGGGCGTTGGGCCGAAGGGCCTGCTTCCACACTGTATCAATCTATGACTCTATGATTGCAACAACCCCGGGGAAAATTGTCACAGAAGAAGAGGTTCCTGGGTACAGACTTTCAGAAGTATACAAGCTGTTGGAATAAACCTGGCCTGTTTCACATGCGTAGCATTTAAGTTCAAACCGTGAGTCTTATGATTTAGTATAAGAAATGACAAGTTGGGACAGTAAATCAAATATGAAATTGTTGGAAGTCAGTGTTACATATTCATGTTTAAGTAACTTCTCTGCTAATAAAGATTAAATTGTACTAAAGTTTGATTTAGTGTCTCTTTGTTCAGCATGTCAGTTGATATCCTTATGGGCCTGTCCCACTTAGGCGACTTTTTAGGCGCGTGCAGGAGACTCTGCGCTCGCCACACGGTCGCCACATGTTCTCTGATGGTCTCTGGTGAGTCCCCTTCATGGTCGCGAGGAGTTCCCGCGTTCTGGGAACTAGTCGCGGCCTCAGTATGGTCGCCGCATATTTTTCTGCGACCAATAATTGGACGCCATGGAGGAAATCGATAATCCTGTAGTCGTAGGTGCAGTTGTAGTGGGGTCGCCGTGTAGTTATGGGTCGTCAAGGTAGACGTAGGCAGTTTTAATTAATCGCCTTTGCTGACCGGTCATTTTCATTGGCTCATTGGGGAAAAAAAACGTAAGCAGGAGTTTTTAGAACCAAGGATAATTGGCCGGTAATGTTAAATGTCCGCCAAACTTCACAGCTGTGTATCTCTGGCTTATTAAAAGTTGTCTGGCTTCTTAAAGGTTTTCTCCCCACTTCTCCCCTCTTACCTTACACCAGGACGTGTGATCAGGGGAGGCAGAGCCTCACCTGCCATACTTCCAATGAAAATAGCTGTTAATAGCTGTCTCTCTCCCCCCCCCCCCCTCTTCCCCCCCCCCCCTCTCCCCCCCCCTCTCCTCACCATAGGGTCGTCTACTTGTGGGTCTGCAGATGTCTGTAGAGGCTGATCCGCGATCCACACACCTTGGTGCAAAGTGGGCAGTGGAGACTGGCAGTGGTTGCTTGTCGAGCCCCCTTCTCTCTATCCTTACGGTGCTGTCACTTTGTCTCTGCAACACGGCGTAGTTCCGTTTCCTGACGTGCAACTCCTTCCTGCATGGATTTCCTCCAGGAGCGCCTGTCCAGTGCAATGTGCTCCCAGTTGCTCGATGTGATGTGGAATTTCTTCAGACTGTTCTTGATGTTGTCCTTAAAGCGATTCTTTGGCCTGCTTGGGGCTCGCCGACCTTCCTTCAGTTGAGAGTACAGGATCAGTTTAGGGAGACGTGTGTTGGACATGCGGATGACATGGCCGGTCCATCGAAGTTGGCGCTGCATTATTGTGGTGGTGATGCTGGTCATGTTGGCTTCCTCCAAAACGCTCATGTTGGTGCGTTTGTCCTCCCAGACACTAAAAGATGTGGATGAGTAAAGACCTCACAGAGGAAGTATATAATTCCTTTAATGTATGAGTACAGACAGTTTAAATCAGTAATTTGCAGAGAATAAGGAGATGTGTTTATGTTATTCAAAACATTGATTTGACCATTTAAATTAATGGTGTGTGCAGATTGGCAGAACCCAGTTTAAAACTGAGGTAAGTGTTCATTATAGATTTCCCAGCATGCCTACCCCATTATGAGGAGCAACTTGAAATGCTCAGACTGTTATTGGAACAGAGGAGGTTAATAACAGTTTTCAAATTATGAATAGCTCTGACAGAATAAATAAGCAAGGATAATTATCTCTGGCTGTGGAAATAATAGTGAGGCTTCCATGCAGAGGATAGCAGAAATTTCTTTGCATTGAAAAATCACTGAAATGGTTATAGAAGTATGCTAATTTTATCATTGAAATCAGAGAACTAGACTAAAATTAAGAAAAGCCGAGTTCAAATATTAAAATGGGAGTTTGAGAATTTTTGATTTTTTAAGTAAACTTCTAAACTGAAAGAGGATACTTGTAAATAAAGACCTTGAGGATATCAAACTGTCACAGGTTTGTTCCATGTTTCCATCCTGAATGTGACTGCGATCTCGCATCTCCAACATACTCCATTTTTAACTTCCCTCTGTGGCAAACCAATATTTCACCCAGTCCTCTTGAAACCACTAAAAGGCACTACACAGACTGCAGTGGTGTAACAAGTCCCATCATCATATCCCAAACCATGTTCACCTTCGAAGAATAGGAGTAGAGAAGCTATGTCCAGCATTAATCCAGTTTAGTTTAGGGGTACAACACAAAAACAGATCCACCAAGACCACGCCGGCCAGCAATCCTCATACACTGGCACTTACCTACAACCCTGTACATCTTAGGAATGTGGGAGGAAACCAGAGCACCCAGAGAAAAACCCAGGCAGCTCACGGGGAGAACGTACAAACTCTGTACAGACAGCACCCATCGTCAGGATCGAACCCGGGTCCCTGGTGCTATAAGGTCATGTGATAGGAGTAGAATTAGGCCATTCGGCCCATCAAGTCTACTCCGCCATTCAATCATGACTGATCTATCTCTCCCTCCTAACACCATTCTCCTGTCTTCTCCCCATAACCTCTGACACCTTACTATTCAAGAATCTATATATCTCTGCTTTAAAATATTCACTGACTTGGCCTCCACTGTCTTCTGTGGCAAAGAATTCCACAGATTCATCACCCTCTGATTAAAGAAGGCAACACCTCTCGCACTGTGACACCGTGTTGACCATGTCTGATGCGGACAAAAAAGGCTAGCACCATGGTATTGCATCGGTGACATTGTCAGCGTAGGTAGGAAATTAGTTAGCACTAAAGAAATAAAAAATCTGATTTTACATAAATAAGCATCTGCAAATTCACTTACTCCTCGGAATTTACAAACTTAATGTGGAGCACTTTGAAAACCATGTAAACATGACAGGGAATATGTAAAATAATTGCATGATTAGATTCAGCAATGAGAAACTATGAAGTGTGATTTTAGATCAATTAACTAATTAGCTAGAGTCACTTTGGCCCACTACGTCCATATGGCCCATTGTACCCACCAAGATTAATCCCATTTGCCCACATTAGGTTTGTATCCTTCAATGTCAGTGTGATTCAAGTATTTGTTGAGATGCTTCTTCAATGTTATGAGAGTATCTGCCTTCACCACCTCTTCAGACAGGACATTCTAGACTCCAACCATCCTTTGAATGAAAAGAATGACTACCCCAGATCCCCTCTAAGCCTTAAACTTCTCACCTTAATCCTATGCCCTCTCATCTTTGACACCCCCACTATGAGAAAAGATTTTACTATCTGTCCCCTTCATAATTTTATAAATGTTTCTCAGATAGCTCCTTAATCTCCTGAACACCAGGAAAAACAAACAGCCTATCCAGCCTCTCATTCTAGGAATGCGCCAATCCAGACAGTGAATCGTTGCATAGGAAGGAACTGCAGATGCTGGCTTAACTGAGATAGAAGCAAAATGCTGGTGTAACTCAGCGGGACAGGCAGCATCTCTGGATAGAAGGAATGGGTGATGTTTCGGGTCGATCACCTTCTTCAGACTGAGAGTCAGGGGAGAGAGACACAGAGATATGGAAGGGTAAGGTGTGAAAATGAAACATCAAAGGGGACAAAGTTCAAGGAAAATGTAGAATAGATCATTGTTAGCTAGGGGAAGGTGACAACGAAGCATACAGAGATAAAAGTGTAATCAGGAGGACAGTCAGACTGGTCGGAGAACTAGAAAGGGGGAGGGATGGAGAGAGAGGGAAAGCAGTGGTTACTTGAAGTTAGAGAAGTAAATATTCATACCCCTGGGTTGTGAGCTGCCCAAGCAAAATATGAGATGCTGTTCTTCCAATTTGCAGTGGGCCTCACTCTGACAGTAGAGGAGGCCCAAGACAGAAATGTCAGTATCAGAATGGGAATGGGAGTTAAAGTGTTTAGCAACTGGGAGATCATGTGGGTTTAGGCGGACTAATTTGAGGTGTTCAGCGAAATAATCACCGAGCCTGCTCTTGATCTAGGTCCAATCTTTGCTGCACCTTCTGCAGCACAATCACAGCCTTCCTGCAGTATGATGACCAGAATGGAATATAACACTCCAAATGATGCCCAACCAATATTTAACAAATGTACCATTATGTCCCAGCTCCTGTATTCTCTGGCACCACTGATGGAGTCAAGCACCCCATTATGCTCCTCCATTACTTTATCCTGTAGAGCTGCTACTTTCAGCGGTCTATGGGTTTGTACTCTTTGTTAATCAGCAGTCCAGAGGTCCCTGTGTACCGTGTACATCCTTTCCTTGTTTGTTCTCCAAAACTGCATCACCACACACTGGAAGGGATTGTATTCCATTTGCCACTGCTCCTCCCAAAGAAAAATCTATAAATAATGAGTTGAGAACACAAAACATAAGAGGAGAACATTTACGCAGCAGATTACTTTGCTTTGTCAGGTCTTTGTCATTACTTTAGACTTCCGCTTATGTCTGTTTAAAATATTTGTGTTCACGAAGTTCCAATAGTGGAAGCTGATAAAAGCGCTGCAAAGGATTGCGTAAATTGAATGTGGTAGCCAACAAGATATCACCTTAACTACAGGGATTTAAAAAGTAGGGACTGAACAGTGGAAAGATTGAGAGGGAGAGTGAAACAATATAATTATATTCAAAGTTAAGTCGGATACTGACAAAGAAACAGACAAAAGGATATTTGGGAATGAAAAGAAAAGTGAGATTTTGTTTCCCCCAAAACTGAAAAGCTCAAGTGTGAACTCCATACATTCCAGACAGACGGTAGGCAGCAAAGAATAATTATTACGTTGTTCAAATGGTACTTATGTCATCAAATTCCAAACTTAAAGATCAGTGCTGGCTTCAAATCACATGCAAATACATCAACGCCATGCCATGTGCATCAATATTAAAGAAATCTTCAAAAAGCTAATGGATAAATGTTCGGAGAGCAAATTTGGGATATTTGCAATTTTCAGCTGAAGCTGTAATAGAAATTACACATTAATACCAAGGAATCACATTAACTTCATAATTAGTTTGACTGGAAAGTCTGGGCCAACAGTAATTTATCCAGTGGTCCAACAGCAAGAAGGCAATAGGAATAGAAAATGATGTATCTATCTGTATGAAACGAAGATAAATATAAAGCACGTTTTTTTTTTCCTGGTCAAAAGAACAAGAAGTTGAGTCCATTAAATAATGGAAATGAAGTGGGAATGCTAATCAATGACGTTGGTTAAATTATATTGCAGCTTGGAAATTGGGCCATTCTTTATCAAGCACAGCCGAAAGTTGCTTGTCAGGTTCATACCTCCCCTCGCTTTAACATAGAGATATTTTGCTGACTTCTTAGCTTTAAGTTTTATTGGGACTTGCAAATAAACTTAGAAATGTGGCACAGCTGGAACGGCTGCTACCTGACAGCACTAAAACCCCGGGTTCAACCCTGATCTTGGGTCCTGTCTGTGTGGAGTTTGCGTGTTCTCCCTGCAACCGTGTGGGTTGCCTGCGGGTTGTTAGGGTTCCATCCACATCCCAAAGACCTGCAAGTTTGTAGGTTAATTGGCCTCTGTAGAATTGCCCCAAATGTGTAGGGAGTGAGTGAGAAATAAAATGATATTGAACATGTAAACTCAGTGGGCCAAAGGGCCTATTTCATTTTGTATCAGTCAATGATTCAAATGTGTCCATTTGAATTATAGTATGCAATTTTTATAAACTTCAATCATGTCAATAGATCATATAATAGAAACGCATTGCTAGTTTGTGTGCGCACATTGTTTGCAGTCTCTGATATCTACCTGTTGGAGTTCAAAATTATGTAGTAATTGTTAATATAACCATATAACCATATAACAATTACAGCACGGAGACAGGCCCTCTCGGCCCTTCCAGTCCGTGCCGACCATTTGTTTTCCCCTAGTCCCATCTACCTGCACTCAGACCATACCCCTCCATTCCCTTCACGTCCATATACCTATCCACTTTACTTTTAAATGTTAAAATCGATCCTGCCTCCACCACCTCTGCTGGAAGCTCATACCACACAGCCACCACCCTCTGAGTAAAGAAGTTCCCCCTCACGTTACCCCTAAACTTCTGTCCCTTAATTCTCATGTCATGCCCTCTTGTTTGAATCTTCCCTACCCTCAATGGGAAAAGCTTATCCACGTCAACTCTGTCTATCCCTTTCATCATTTTAAAGACCTCAATCAAGTCCCCCCTTAACCTTCTGCGCTCCAAAGAATAAAGACCTAACTTGTTCAACCTTTCTCTGTAACATAGTTGCTGGAACCCTGGCAACATTCTAGTAAATCTCCTCTGTACTCTCTCTATTTTGTTGACATCCTTCCTATAACTAGGCGACCAAAATTGTACACCATACTCCAGAATTGGTCTTACCAATGCCTTGTACAATTTTAACATTACTTCCCTACTCCTATATTCAATGCTCTGATTTATAAAGGCCAGCACACCAAAGGCTTTCTTTACCACCCTATCTACATGCGATTCCACCTTCAGGGAACTATGCACAGTTATTCGTAGATCCCTCTGTTCCACAGCATTCCTCAATTCCCTACCATTTACCATGTACGTCCTATTTTGATTTGTCCTGCCAAGATGTAGCACTTCACACTTATCAGCATTAAACTCCATCTGCCATCTTTCAGCCCACTTTTCCAAATGGCCCAAATCTCTCTGTAGACTTTGAGAATCTACTTCATTATCCACAATACAACCTATCTTAGTATCATCTGCATACTTACTTATCCAATTTTCCACCCCATCATCCAGATCATTGATGTACATGACAAACAACAGTGGACCCAACACAGATCCCTGAGGCACCCCACTGGTCACCGGCTTCCAACCTGACAAACAGCCATCCACCATTACTCTCTGACATCTCCCATTCAGCCACTGTTGAATCCATCTTGCTACTCCGCCATTAACACCCAAAGATTGAACCTTCTGAACCAACCTTCCATGGGGAACCTTGTCAAAGGCCTTACTGAAATCCATATAGACAACATCCACTGCTTTACCCTCATCAATTTCCCTAGTTACCGCTTCAAAAAATTCAAGAAGGTTTGTCAAACATGACCTCCAGGCACAAATCCATGTTGACTGTTCCTGATCAGACCCTGTTTATCCAGATGCTTATATATATTATCTCTAAGTATCCTTTCCATTAATTTGCCCACCACTGACGTCAAACTAATAGGTCTATAATTGCTAGGTTTATTCTTTGAACCCTTTTTAAACAATGGAACAACATGCGCAGTACGCCAATCCTCCGGCACTATTCCCGTTTCTAATGACATTTGAAATATTTCTGTCATAGCTCCTGCTATTTCTACACTAACTTCCCTCAATGTCCCTAGGGAATATCCTATCAGGACCTGGAGACTTATCCACCTTTATATTTTTCAAAGTGTCAGTACTTCCTCCTCTTTGAATCTCATAGTTCCCATAGCTACTCTACTTTTTTCCCTTACCTCACAGAGTTCAATATCCTTCTCCTTCGTGAATACCGAAGAAAAGAAATTGTTCAATATCTCCCCCATCTCTTTTGGCTCTGCAGATAGCTGTCCATTCTGGTTCTCTAATGGTCCAATTTTATCCCTCGTTATCCTTTTGCTATTAATATAGCTGTAGAAACCCTTTGGATTTACTTTCACCTTTCTTGCCAAAGCAACCTCATATCTTCTTTTAGCCTTCCTAATTTCTTTCTTAAGATTCTTTTTACATTCTTTATACTCCTCTAGCACCTCATTTACTCCATGCCTCCTATAATTATTGTAGATATCTCTCTTTTTTTGAAACAAGTGTCTAATTTCCCTTAAACCATGGCTCTTTCCAATTGTTACTATTTCCTTTCAACCTAACAGGGACATAAAGATTCTGTACTCTTACAATTTCCCCTTTAAATGTCCTCCATTTCTCTTCTACATCCTTCCCATGAAACAAAGTGTCCCAATTCACTCCTTTAAAATCCTCACGCATTCCCTCAAAGTTAGCCTTTCTCCAATCAAAAATCTCCACTCTAGGTCCTGTTCTGACTCGCTCCATAATTATATTGAAACTAATGGTATTGTGATCACTGGTCCCGAAGTGCTCACCAACGCATACCTCCGTCACCTGTCCTGCCTCATTTCCTAACAGGAGGTCCAGCACTGCCCCTTCTCTGGTCGGTACCTCTATGTACTGCTGCAAAAAACTATCCTGCACACATTTTACAAACTCCAAACCATCCAGCCCATTTACAGAATGTGTTTCCCAGTCTATTTTTGGGAAATTGAAATCTCCCACAATCACTACCTTGTGCTTACTACTAATATCTGCTATCTCCTTACATATTTGCTCTTCCAATTCTCGCTCCCCATTTGGCGGTCTATAGTACACCCCTAAAAAGTGTTGCTACAACCGTTCCCACTTCTCAGTTCCACCCAAATAGCCTCCCTAGACGAACCCTCTAATCTATCCTGCCAAAGCACTGCTGTAATATCCTCACTGACAAGCAATGCAACACCTCCACCTCTGGTCCCTCCAATTCTATCACCCCGGAAGCAACGAAATCCTGGAATATTCAGTTTCCAATCACAGCCCTCCTGCAACCATGTTTCACTGATTGCCACAACATCATATTTCCAGGTGTCAATCCAGGCTCTAAGTTCATCCACCTTACTTACAATACTCCTAGCATTAAAATATGCACATTTTATAAACCCACCATCCTTTATTCTCTGTCTATTATCTTTTTCATCTTTCTCGCCTACATTTTGGGTCCGAGTGCTTCCCTTCTCTGCCTCTTGCCCCATACCCTGTCCCCTAGCCCCCTCTACCAGTGCTGGGACCCCAGCTATTTACAATATATATTAATGATCTGGATGAGGGAATTGAAGGCAATATCTCCAAGTTTGCGGATGACACTAAGCTGGGGGGCAGTGTTCGCTGTGAGGAGGATGCTAGGAGACTGCAAGGTGACTTGGATAGGCTGGGTGAGTGGGCAAATGTTTGGCAGATGCAGTATAATGTGGATAAATGTGAGGTTATCCACTTTGGTGGCAAAAACAGGAAAGCAGACTATTATTTAAATGGTGGCCGATTAGGAAAAGGGGAGATGCAGTGAGACCTGGGTGTCATGGTACACCAGTCATTGAAAGTAGGCATGCAGGTGCAGCAGGCAGTGAAAAAAGCGAATGGTATGTTAGCATTCATAGCAAAAGGATTTGAGTACAGGAGCAGGGAGGTTCTACTTCAGTTGTACAGGGTCTTGGTGAGACCACACCTGGAGTATTGCGTACAGTTTTGGTCTCCAAATCTGAGGAAGGACATTATTGCCATAGAGGGAGTGCCGAGAAGGTTCACCAGACTGATTCCTGGGATGTCAGGACTGTCTTATGAAGAAAGACTGGATAGACTCGGTTTATACTCTCTGGAATTTAGGAGATTGAGAGGGGATCTTATAGTAACTTACAAAATTCTTAAGGGGTTGGACAGGCTAGATGCAGGAAGATTGTTCCCGATGTTGGGGAAGTCCAGGACAAGGGGTCACAGCTTAAGGATAAGGGGGAAATCCTTTAAGACCGAGATGAGAAAGACTTTTTTCACACAGAGAGTGGTGAGTCTCTGGAACTCTCTGCCACAGAGGGTAGTTGAGGCCAGTTCATTGGCTATATTTAAGAGTGAGTTGGATGTGGCCCTTGTGGCTAAGGGGATCAGAGGGTATGGAGAGAAGGCAGGTACGGGATACTGAGTTGGATGATCAGCCATGATCATATTGAATGGCGGTGCAGGCTCGAAGGGCTGAATGGCCTACTCCTGCACCTAATTTCTATGTTTCTATGTTTCTATGTTTACCCGAGTCCCTCCCCCCAGCCTTTCTAGTTTAAAGTCTCCCCAGTAGCCTTTGTTGGAGCATAAATTTTGTTTTGGAGGTTAATAGAACATAGAACAGTACAAGGACAGGCACTTCATCCCACAATGTTTGTGCTATGCATGATGTCAAAGCTAACTCTTACCTGCCTGCATAAAATTCATATCCCTCTATTCCCTCCATTTGCCAATCCAAAAGTTTATTTAATTCCACTATCATATCTGCCTTAGCTACCGCACATGGCAGCTCATTCCAGACACTCACCACTGTGTAAAAAAATAAAATTGTCTCGCATATCTCCTTTAAACTTTGCTCGTCTCGCCAAAAAGCTATGCTAGGTATTTGATATTTCCACCTAGGGAAAAAAGGTTCTGACTCTCATAATTTTAGAAACTGCTACGAGGACTTCCTGAAACCTCCGGCTTTCCAGAGTAAATAGTCAAAGTCTGCCCAATTGCTCCCACATAACTAATATTGCCAAATCTAAGCATCATTCTGATAAACCTCCTCTGCACCCTTTCCAAAGCCTCTACATCCTTTCTGTAATGGGGCGACCGGAACAACCAAAGGTGGCCTAACCAAAGTCTTATAAAGCTTCTCATGACCTCCTGACTAATACTCAATGCTCCAACCTATGAAAGCAGGCATGTCATATGCCGTCTTTACCACTCTTTCTCCTTGTGTGGCAGTTATGGACATGAAACCTAAGATCCCTCTGTACATCATTGCTGTTAAGGGTCATGATTATATATTTTCCCCTTGCACGTGACATCCCAAAGTGCAAAACCCCACATTTGCTCAGATTAAACTCCCATTTCGGTAGCTGATCTATATCTTCCTGTATATTTTTCAACCTTTCTCATAGTCCACGACCCCAGCAATCTTAGTGTCATCTGCCAATCCGTCTACATTTGCATCCAAGTCATTTATATATAATGTTATTTGGAAATGGTGCAGAGGCAGGTAAATAAAGTCTAAAGTACAGGTGAACCATAATCCAATTAAATTCTGTATAGGTAACAGGAGCTGAACGGTCTACCTTCGTTTCTTTGTTTTGTCTTTACTTAACATTTGGTGTGAGGATTTCACGAGCAAGGCAGCATTTGTTGCCAATATTTATCACACTTGAGGAGGTGGTGGGGATCCAACTTCTTGAACTACCGGAGGTTTTCTGGTGAAGGTAATTGTACAATGTGTTGTGCAGGGAGTTCCAAGATTTAGGTTGTGTGATGATAAGGGAGCTCTGGTATTTTGCCATATTGGGATGGCATCCAAATATCTCTTCATTATCATCTCATCCGCAACCAACAATGGACCTTTGATTTGCCCTAAACCTTTTTACACCTCTAGTTTCCCTCCCTCCGATTCTCAGTCTGAAGAAGGGTTTCGACCCGAAATGTCACCCATTTCTTTTCTCCTGAGATGCTGCGTGGCCCGCTAAGTTACTCCAGCATTTGTATTAGATTGTCTTACAACTATTAGATTTTTGAACCAACTGACACAATCATAATTCTCGCACGACAATGGAACACTACAGCCCACCTTTGGCACCTGATTGGACTTGATTTTTTTTTCGAATTAAGTTTTGGCACTAATGAAGGGGTCGGCAACCTATGGCCCCCGGGCCGAATGCGGCCCGTAACCCGAAATCATCCGGCGCGCAGGCGGATTTTTTCCCCGTAATCATCCGGCCTGCCGAGCGCCCCAAGCAGCGGCCGAGCGCCCTGAGCAGCAGCCGGGCACTGGCTGTACCGCATCCTGCACAAACCCGCCGGCATCGCCGTGCACCTGCTGTGAACACGCGTAAGAAAGAACTGCAGATGCTGGAAAAATCGAAGGTAAACAAAAATGCTGGAGAAACTCAGAGGGTGAGACATGCAAGCTGCCTTACCCGCTGAGTTTCTCCAGCATTTTTGTCTACCTACTGTGAGCATGTGATTTGATGCCTGCCATCCAGGGTGGGAGGGGGGCAGGATCCATGTGTACATGTGATAGATGTGGCCCGCTATCCGCTCACAGACAAGCGAACCGGCCCCTATGCAGAGCAAGGTTGCCGACCCCTGCACTAATGCCTTGTGCTTTGCCTAATTCTATATTTTAGTTTTAGGTGTAATTTATGTATAACTTGTTTTTCTGTGTTTCTCTGAGTCTTGGTGCCTAAGATACCACTGCAAACAAGATTTTTCATTCTACCTGCAACTCACTGTACTTGTGCATATGATAAAAAAACGTGAATGTGAAGATTATGGGAAAGTTCAATGACACATTACACAATACCTCTCTCTCCCTGGTCTGCCGTTGCAGCCAGAATAATTATTGGACACGTTATGTTGAATATCTGGTCAATGTTTATACCAGGATCTGGAGATCTGCCATTGAAGCTCAAAGGTAGTTGTGTGGATTCCCTCTTATTTGGGATGATCATTATCTGGCACTATTACGTTTAAATTCTACATCTCCTATTGGCCCATGCCTGAATGTGGTCTGGGTCTTGCTGCTGTCATGTTTGTATTTATTAGAGTCATTGTGATACAGTGTGGATACAGGCCCTTCGACCCAACTTGCCCACAATGGCTAACAATGTCCCGACACTAGTCCCACTTGCCTGTGCTTGGTTCATATCCCTCCAAACCTGTCCCATCCATTTACCTGTCTAACTGTCTCTTAAACAATGGGATAGTCCCAGCCTCAACTACCTCCTCTGGCAGCTTGTTCCATATATCCAACATCCTTTGTGTGAAAAAGTTACCCCTCGGATTCCTATAAAACCTTTTCCCCTTCACCTTGAACCTATGTCCTCTGATCCTCGATTCTCCTTCTCTGGGCAAGAGACTGTGCATCTACCCGATCTATTCCTCTTATGATTTTGTACACCTCTATAAGATCCCTCTCATCCTCCTGCGCTCCATGGAATAGAGACCCAACCTCAACCTCTCCCTATAGCTCACACCCTCTGCTCCAGTTAACATCCTCGTAAATCTTTTCTGAACCCTTTCAAGCTTGATAATATCTTTCCTATAACATGGTGCCCAGAACTGAACACAATATTCTAAATGCGGTCTTACCAACGTCTATACAACTGCACCATGAGCTCCAAACTTAATACTCTGACTGATGAAGGCCAATATGCCAAAAGCCTTTTTGACCACCTTATCTACCTGCGACTCTTAACGAGTTGGTCTCCATTTATTGATCTTGCGGATTCATGTGGTGCAATAGTACCGTAGAATTAAAAATTTTGGGTTTGGGTGAAAAATGATTAAGAATATTAAAAAACATCGACTTGTGGCGTGGGAGAATCTCCTTTCTGCTTCACTTTCTCACTTATTTCTTTCTTTACACCGCACTCACTAGACTATCCTTTACTCTTCACTACTTTCTTTCTCATTTCTTTCTAAAAAAAAGGAAGTTATACAAAGAATGTTTTAATAATTCTGGGAACCTGTAAAAAGGTTAAAAAAAAAAATCTATCTGCGACTCGACCTTCAAGGAACCACGCACCTGTACTCCTGGATCCCTCTGCTCTACAACACTACAGAGGCCTACGATTTACTGTGTAGGTCCTGCCCTTGTTCCACATCCCAAAATGCAACACCTCACACTTCTCTGTATTAAATTCCATCAACCATTCCTCCGCCCACCTGGCCAGTCGATCCAGAACCTGCTGCAATCTTTCACAACCATTTTCACTATCTGCAAAACCACTCACTTTTGTATCATCAGCAAACTTGCTAATCTTGCGGGTACACAAAAAGCTGGAGAAACTCAGCAGGTGCAGCAGCATCTAAGGAGCGAAGGAGATAGGCAACGTTTCGGGTCGAGACCCTTCTTCAGACTGGTTAGGGATCAGGGAAACGAGTGATATAGACGGTGATGTGGAGAGATAAGGAACAATGAATGAAAGATATGCAAAAAAGTATCGATGATAAAGGGAACAAGCCATTGTAAGCTGTTTGTGGTGTGAAAATGAGAAGCTGGTGCGACTGGGGTGGGGGAGGGAGATAGAGATAGAGGGAATGCCAGGGCCCGAGGGCTGAGGGAGAGGTGGGAAGGGGAGGAGACAGCAAGGGTTAACAGAATTGAGAAAATTCAATGTTCAAGCCCAAAGGATGCAGACTCCCCAAGCGGAATATGAGGTGCTGTTCCTCCAGCTTGCGGTGTTGCTCACTCTGGCCGTGGAGGAGGCCCAGGACCGAGAGGTCGGATGCGGAATGGGAGGGGGAGTTGAAGTGCTGAGCCACCGGGAGGTCGGGTTGGTTATTGCGGACCGAGCGGAGGTGTTCGGCGAAGCGATTGCCAAGCCTCCGCTTGGTCTCACCGATATAGATCATCTGGCATCTGGAGCAGCGGATGCAGTAGATGAGGTTGGAGGAGGTGCAGGTGAACCTCTGTCGGACCTGGAAGGACTGCTTGGGTCCCTGAAAGGAGTGGAGGGGGGAGGTGAAGGGACAAGTGTTGCATTTCTTGCGGTTGCAAGGGAAAGTGCCCGGGGAAGGGGTAGAGCGGGAGGAGAGGGAAGAATTGCTAATCTTGCCCTGTGTGTTCTCATCCAAATCATTGATATAGATGACGAACAGTAATGGGGCCCAGCACCGAACCCTGAGACCCACCATTAGTCACAGGCCTCCAGTCCGAGAAGCAACCTTTCACCATCACCCTCTGCTTCCTTCCATGGATCCAATTTGCTATCTATTCAGCTATCTCTCCATGGATCCCATGCGATCAAACCTTCCAGTGCAGCCAAGCATGCAGAACCTTGTCGAATGCTTTACTGAAGCCAATGTACACAACTACAGCTCTGCCCTCATTGATCTTTTTGGTCATGTCTTCAAAATAATCAATCAGATTTGTGAAACATGACTTCCCACGTACAAAACCATGCTGACTATCCCAATTCAGCCCTTGCCCATGCAAATGCCTGTATATCCTATCCCTCAGAATATTCTCTAGTAACTTTCCAACTACAGATGTTACACTCACAGGCATAGTTCCCAGCATTTTCCCTGCAGCCTTTCTTGAAAAGAGCCACAACTTTTTCCACTCTCCAATCTTCCGGCACCTCTCCTGGATTTAAGGACGACTCGTAAATTTCAACCAGGGCTCCCGCAATTTCCTCTCTAGTTTCCCACAATGCCCTCGCATATATCTGATCAGGCCCTGGAGATTTGCCTATCTTCATACGTGACAGTACCTTTAGTACTTCTTTGACAGCAACACTGACTGCTCTCAAGCCACTTCCTTTGACTGCCCCAAGTTCCTTCGGCCTACTGTCTTTCTCCTCGGTAAATACAAGGAGAAATATTCATTGAGAACCTTGCCCACCTCCTGTGGCTCCACACAGAGGTGACCACTTTGATTCCTGAAAGGTCCCACTTTCTCTCTTGTTACCCTTCCCCCCCCCCTTAAGTTTTTATAAAATCTTTTGGGATTGTCCTTAATGCTACCCGCCAGACCTATCTGAGCTATCACTTGCTGAGGAGATGTGAATGGAATTGAACAATGTCCATTCATTAGCAATGACCCAGGATGGAAAGAAGGTCTTTGATGCAGTAGCTGAAGATGGTCGGGACATGGACTCTACCTCTTCTGTGTTAATCTGAAGCTGGGATGTCTGACCTGCAGCAATTGTAACCATCTTTATTTGTGCAAGCTGTAACATCGACTATTGGAGTGTTTCCCCTTTGATGCCCATTGACCTCATGGATCCTTGATACCACAGTGGATCATCTCAAGGGCAGTTCCTTTCACCTCCGCTTTTGCATTTAGCTCTTTGGTTCCTGTTAGGCCCAAGAATATAATGTGGGCTGCATGCTCCTGGTGAAACTGAAACTGACTGGATATTGGTGAGTGAGTACTGCTTTGTACCACTGTTGATTACATCTGCCATCACTTTTCTTATGATTGAGAGTAGACTGATTGAGTGGTAATTAGCTAGATAGAAATCCCTGTTTTATTTTAACAATATTAAAATGAAATGTGAAAACATTTTTGGAGACTTGCCAAAGTTGCTGTGCAATACATATTCCCTCAACTGTGTAAAGAAAAAAAAGATCAGATTATTATAATTATTTTAAAACCTTCTGAGCGAGGCTTTCAATGGACTGATACCCTCCTGTTGATTGTATTTTAGAGAAAGAAATGTCTTTACAATTATTTCACAACAGTCAAATCAGGCACTGATTTGGCTCACGTTTTATAGATTTCATCTTTTCTGCGTTGTGAATTACTGGTCAGGCTTGCAGAAAATATGCCTTTCCTTTCTCCCGTGATTGAATTTTCTTCACAGGTATTGTTTTTCACTGCAGAGTGAATTCTGCTACAGCTCAAAAGTTTAAGTGTAATCACTGAAGTAACCAAGCTTCAGTATCTGTTCTGTACTTGGGGCTTAGATTTTCGTTTTGTCTAGAACTTGGTAGTATAGTGTTTTGTCTTCATCATGTGTCCGTAATCTTGTAGAGCAAATCTTCCAACCATTGCAGCAGCTGTATGTCTTCTAATTTAGTTTGGGAGTTAATGAATTGAGGTATTTGAAAAGGATGGGAGATTTTTCTGAGGTAAAGCAGACACATTGTTCCTGAGTCAGTGCAAGAGGACATCATCTTACTGTTTCTTAAAATTGGAGACAGGCCTTTTAGAAATTAAGAAACATTTCTCCACAAAAGGGTTAGTGACAACTTGCAAATCCTGTCTCAAAAGGTTTATTTATCTTTTTATGACTAAGATGAATACATTTTTAATAAGCAAGGATAGTTATGGTTGTTAATTTTAATCAAAGCATGATTTCTCTGCATTCTGAAATCATTTGATGGTGGAAGTATTTTTATACATTATTTACATTATATTAGTTTCTGCTGTGAATTTCTCTTTTTTTTGTGTCAATTTTACAATTCTCATTGCCTTTTTTTGTACTTGAGCTGCAATATAAATACTGAGCCACAGCCTTGGGCACTGCAGGCAGGGATATAATGACGCATACTGCTAGGCAAGGCAGTCTAACATTTCAGGCACAGTGCCAACTGCAGATGCATTTTGTTTCTAAGCTTGGTAATGGATTTTTTGTTTCTCAAGGTATAACATTCATGCTTCCTGTATCAGAAAATCAAAAGTCATATGCAATGGGAAGCAAATTCTCCTTCAAATGTTTTGAGTTGTAGGCCTAAGATATTCGCTGATTACTGAATTCACCCAGAATTAGGCAAGATTAAATTAATTAATTGAATATACAAATTAGTTTCAATATATATATATAATTTGCATTGACCTAATTTTTAAAAAGAAATTGTATGCCTTCACTCAAATTCTTTGGCACTCTGGGGTGTTGTATCGTATTAAAAGTAAATTGTTTTTGATTGGGAACAGGTTGAGAAGATGACAATTGGACTTAAGAGAATGGCAATTTTCCACTATGTAAGGCAGATGCGAATTTGACAGCTGCTGTGGACTATGATTTGGCATGAGAGGTGATATTACATTAGAAAGGTGTATGTCCTCTTAGCAATCACTCTCCCTAATCAGTCTGCCAGGAATTTACAGGCCATCTTGAAATTCCCAGCACTGTAGTCATCCACTATTACTGTATAAAATATATTTAATACCAGTACTACAATCTACAGCTTTTAAACATCATTCCTCTGGGCCAGACATTTAGTGAATCCGCAATGCAGGGTGCTTATCAGCTGCCCCTCTTTACTTGAATATATGTGCCAGTGTTCAAAGCCTTATGGAAGCCAGTAATAAAATCAATATTTTGAAAAACAATATAGTCTTAATCCAATTGCCCTTCTTTGCCCTTCATCGGTGTGGACGAAATAAGTAGAGATATTGGAAGCCATCAATGTTCTTGAATGAGTATGAAAACTCTAAATCTAGTCCAGCAATGGAACACTAAGGGGCACCTCTGGCATTATGGGCTTGGGCTTGTTTTCTAATTGTGTTTTGTACTAATGCCTTGATTTTGCAGTCTTTTAATGTTCAGTATCTTGTACAATTTATGTGAAATTTATGTTTTTGTGTGTTGTCTAAGTCTGTGTCCGGCACCTTTAATCTGGACAAAAATACTAGAACGCATTTGAAACCCCCCTTCCCCCCCCCCCCCCCCCCAGCGAAAATGTGGCCAGCTGAGGCTGCCAATCTCGACCTCGCTGGGTTCGCAGCTGATCGGCGGGTCGAATTTACCACTGTGGCCAGGGCTCTGGAACTCCTGCTCAGCTGGAGATGGAAGATCGGTTCCCATGGCCAACTTCCGCGGCCGATTGGCGAGTTGAATTTGCCCCCCTGCGGCCAGGGCTCTGGAACTCCTGCCTGGCTGGAGTCAGTCAGATCCGTTCCCATAGCCAACTTCTGAGGCCGATTTTGTGGGCCAATTTTGCGGGCGGTTTTGGTACCGTTCGACGCCTTCGGAGACTATGACCTCTGTTGATCCAGCAAAAAGGATAACCCAGCAGGGCTCTTGACGTAAGGTTGCCAGAAAGTTGATGGTGGACCTGTACTTCTGAAATATTCCTAAGGGTTGCTGATAAAGATCCACATTCCCAGCATCAGTAGAAAGTAAAGTAATTTGAATTAGCAGCAGATTAGATTGTGACGTTGAAGGTGGCCTCAACAGCAGAAATCAAAAAATGACAATGTGGACATGGCTCTAGCATTGTACCATTGGGTAAGGAAATACCAATGGACCTGCTCTCTTGCACCTCATACCATTTTATAAACAGCAGGATGGAAGGTTCCTTTGGCATAATTTAAAGTTCTGTATATGAAAGGCAGTCAAATGGGCTAGGAATCAATGGGCCAGATTTGTGGCAGTTAAGGGGATTTGAACAAATTATGATGGTGAGCTCAGGGAGAATCTTGCTCTGAACTTAGTCTTCACATAACAATTCCAAACTAATGGATGCACTCTACCCAACTCCTCTGGTAACAACAAGCATTGTAATTAACTACAACGATGGAAAGCATTGAAGAATTCTGCATACAATAAGCAATGCATTCCAGAATTCTCTAGGCTTTGGACATGAATAAATTTAAGAATATGGAGATTGATGTGGAAATGTTCATTTGCAATAGAAACATTGGAAAGACGCAAAAGGGCTGAATTTACTTGATGATTTCAGCATATTTCTATCGTTGATAAACACATTTGTGAAACAGAAAATCGGCTGATTCGGGTGAGTCCACATCAGCTGATTTTTCAACAAGTTTCTTTGTTCTCTTTGTCCCTTTGGCAATCAATCCTCTACCAGGTCCTGGGCCCTTTAATTTGAATAGTAAATATGTTAAGTGGTGGTGGCCGTGTGGCTTCAAATCTTTGACTTTCACATTTTCACTGCACTGAGTGATTCAATTTGAGGTTTGTAAGTGTGGCATCTGTAGGTTTCTTTAGAGTAGCTCCAAGTACTATACCTCAGATTGAAGGCACCTATTTCAAATTAAACAATATTGTCTAATATAACAATGTATGAGGGTCAAGCATTGTATTTCATTTCTTAAAGGTGCACACTGATATTGTTACATTGTCCCCTTTTAATAAACAAGCAATATCCCCCTTGCAAATAACAATTTACTCCACGTGCAATCTGCAGTGCTGGAGCTGCACCACACTGAGTGAACCCACGCTCCATTGGTTGCCCAGTGTTTGATCTTCTAAACTTTCATGCACTGTCAAACATTTTTGGACAACATAGTTTCAATCTGCAGTTCCCTGAGCAATACTGATTAAACCTGTGCAACAGTGAGCATGAATGATGGGAGTCATGCCCCATCTTCTCTTTAATGTTTCTCAATACATGTCTCGTGTTTGCACTAGCATCCACCATCAAATTCTTTCTCATCCTGGCTTTAGAGTGCAGTCTTCTCAGTTCTGAGTCTACTGTATTGCTTCCATTGCTGGAGGCACTGCCTCTATTCCTTTAGACTACACACACCCACAACCTGAGGTGACTTCCTTATTTTCCTGACTATGTACATTCATATCAATCATCCATTTTATCGGAACTTGCCATCTTGTGCAATAAGTATCTTTTAATTTTTGTAACATTCACTTTGGACATGTTGCAGTCGAAAACCATGGACCAGTCCTTTATTTCAGCATCTTAGCTTTATTCCAGTGCTGGTGCAGCAGCCACTTCATTGTCAAAAACACAATAATCAGGTTTTTAGCACAACTCAAGTCAGAAATCTACTATCTGCAGGCATCCTTGAAGGTTTCTTTGAAATCAGCCAGCCAGCATCATTTTCTATGGAAGATTCCTGACAAACAATCGTCTGCAGCATATCTCTGTGCTGTCATCCCTGCTCCAGCTTTATCAGTTTCTCTTTGATTAACAGGAATTTCCTGAACAGTTTATTTTTCACTCCCAATCGTGGTAGCTTTTTATCTCCCAGCTGTGAAGCACTGTTTGCTCTTGTGTAACTTGACCGTGTTGGAAATTCTCTCCTGAAATGTTGGTCTGCCCTGGCTTTTCTTGGCAATTAGCCACCTGCCTTTGTGAACCCTGCAACTTCACATGATGACTTGGTTTAATTTTCCCGAGTGGTTCACAGCAGAAAGTCTTTTCTTTTTCCAAAGACATGAAGTTGTCTGTCAGATTTCATGTAGTTTCTGAAATTTTGCTTCCATTAATTTTCAATTCATTTTTGAAATCCTCACTCTTTTCTCAGGTAATTTAATAGTAGTCATTGGCTCCCTGGCTCAACCTACAGCTCGGTTGTGCAGACTGCTGCCTGTAATCCTTGCCAGCAAATAACTGCTGGCTGAAGTTGATTGGAATGCGGGGACAATAAAACGGGATGGGATAGGACTGATGTAAAACCAGTTGCTTGATGATTAGCACAGACTTGTCGGCAGAAGGACTTGTTTCGGTGCTGCTTCCCTTTATGGCTTTGCAACTCTGACTAATATCTCCCAGTTGTACCATGTAGCACACTCTGTTCTCAAAGGTACATTTGAAACTATATATGACACCATTACAAAGGCGGCAACATTAGGAAACTCCGGGGTAATTGGTGTGGATTGTCTTTTCCCTTTCTTCCTGCACATGTGATATACACTTATCACTCCTGAAATGTCAGATCACCACTACCAAGTACTTTAGAATCGGGTATGTTAGCCTGCATCCATTGTCACACAGGAGGGTGTATTTTGGAGGTCATGCTGCAGGAGACTGTCAACAAAGACCTGGGGCAATGGACTGTGATGTTTACTTTAGTAGTATAAAGTATAAGTTTCCTTTATTGTCATTCAAACTTTTAGTTTGAACGGAATTGCGTACCTTGCAGTCATGACAGAAAATAAAATAACAGAACACACAATGAACACAGTTTAACATCCACCACAGTGAGTCTACCGGGCACCTCCTCGCTGTGATGGAAGGCAAAAGTCTTAAAGTCTTATCTCTTCCCTCCTTGTTCTCCCTCTGCGTTGAGGCGATCCAGGCTTTCGATGTTGGGGCCCCTTGTTGGGTGATGGTAAGTCCCGCGGCTGAATCCGAGCTCCGCGAACGGGCGGTTCAAACTCCGCGACCCAGGGCAGACAAAGCTGCCACCATCCAGTCCAGCGGCCGAAGCTGTTGTGTGGGAGCTCCGAGAATCAGTCACCAACCTGGGACCTGCGAGCTCCCTGCGAGCTCCCAATGTTGTCGTCCACTGGGCCCGTGGCCGAAGCCTCTGAGGCTCCGAAGCCGGGCCGCCGCCGCAGCGCCACCACAGCCCCGAAGTCGGCCAGCTTCACGATGGTGAGTCCTGGCTCTGCCTCCGGAGCCTCGGGGTCGGTCCCAGTTGGACGCCGCCAGCTCAGCGATTAGGCCTCAGCGCAGACAGCGACAGAGACGGGGTTGCGACAAAGAAAATGTCGCACCCCCCCAAAGGAAGGTATGTCCAACAAGACAAAAAAAAGAAAATGTCGCACCCCCCCAAAACATATGTCCAACAAGACAAAAAAAAGAACAGACAGACGGACTTCAGGCGAGCCGCAGCTACATGGCGGTGCTGCCACTTCCGGAAGTTAGTAGCTGCCAGAAGGTAGTTGCTACTGAGGAGATGATGGGACATAAAAAGCCTGGACAGGAGCTATCATCCAAGTCTCCAGTGTCGAACTGCCTTTGCCTTTTTGTGGCTTTTCTGATGCTGGCTCCTTTCCCCCACTGGTCTGACCTCATGGGAAGGCCTCCATGCTACGGTCTAAATCATGGTTAGTCATTGGGAGCAGACACTGATATTTAAAGAAGAACTAGGTTTTTTTGAGTAAATTTAGGGACATAAAGACAGTCACCAAGGTAAGTGAGATTACCAAGATAAGTTACCAAGATCATTACGCGATGTTGGCAATATAGTTCTTTTGTGATTCAGTTCGTGTCTGAACAATGGGGTTAGTGATCCCTAGTTTGGATTTGAATGATGGGTCAAATGACAGCTGGATATCAGCTGTTCAGGCCACTGCATGACAAGACATGAGTGTATGTCAGTCAAGTGCAGAAGGCCCACAAGCTGAACATCAAATACTGGAGCATCTGACCATCTGATGCTGGACATTATTCAATGTGCTTTATTATTATTTTCAGAATTTTCAATAACTTGAATAGTTTCTGAATGCTTCTGATTGTCAGACAGGTGCCAAGATGCTAAAAGTGGCCAAGATGTTCCAGGGCATGCCAGAAGACTTTGTGCTTTTATGCAAAGACTGCAAGGAAAAATCTGGGAACTGCAGACCCATGAGCCTAACATCTGTGGCATGAAAGGCAAGGATAGACAGCATGGCTTTGTGTGTGGGAAATCATGTTGCACTTATTTGATAAAGATTTTGAAAAGGTGGTCAAGAAGATGTATTGTAATAGACATTGTCTACATGGACTTTAGCAAAGCCTTTGACAAGGTACCACATGGTAGCCTGGGGAAGGTTAGATCACATTTGATCCAAGATGATCAGTACTGGGTCCACTGCTGTTTATTTTTTATATTATCAATTTACATGCAAATGCAGTTGGTATGGTTAGTACGTTTGTGGATAACACTATAATTGGTGGTATCGTAGGCAGAGAAGAAGGTTATGTAAGATTACAATGGGATCTTGATCAACTGGGCCAATGGACTGAGGAATGGCAGATAAAGTTTAAGTCGAATAAATGTGAGGTGGTGTATTTTATTAAGACAAACCAAGACAGGACCTCCACAGTAAATGGTAGATACTTGGGGAGTGTTTTTAAACAGAGAGATCTAGGGGTCTGTAAACATGTTAAGAACATGCAAACATGTAAAGAACTGTACAGACACAGTCTGGTGTTCAAAGTCAGCTTTAATCAACAGTCATGGTGGTGCAGTACAATACGTTGTTATTTCATCTCTGCCACCGGTGTAACTACGTAGCATGGGAAGTGAGTGTTAATATAAAGTGTACAGTAAGATGGAGTTAATGTTAATACATTACTCTGATTGGTTCACATGCAATAACTAATCTACATCCTTCCCCGTAGAGAAAATAGTTGTTCAGCAGTTGTTAAAACATATGCGCCGAATATACTCGCCGAACCTGTCAGGTGGTCTGCTAACCCGACCCGAACGCGTACGGACAAATCCTTCCCCATCTATTCCGGAAAAGTTAGTAGGGCTGGGTTAAAATAGCTGGAAATTATCCATTCCGTCTGTCTATCGGGTTTTATTTGCATTTTATTAGTTTAGATTTTTTACCAAGATGGCTCACTCGTGCCGCAAGCCAACCCAGCTCATCTTTGATGCAGACATAGGCGAGCGATGGAGGCTTTTTGAAATTGACTATGAACACTACATCGATATTGTCCATCGCAACGATCCGGATGAAGTCAAGGCATCGCTCCGCTTAACCTGGCTGGACCCGAGGCTACGATCCGTGCGCAAATCTTCGACTTTGCGCCACCTGTGCTCGACGGGAACGGCCAGGTAGTGGTCCCAGCTGAGACGATGTGCAACCCTAATGTGCTGCTACGTAAATTCCGTGAGCTGTGACCTGCCATCTAACCGCATTCTGGAGAGAGCAAAGTTCTTCGCAGGACAACAGCATCCTGATGAACCTGTGGAACGTTTCATTTGTGATTTGAAGTACATGGCCCCGAGATGTCGCTTTGGTGAGTTAACTAATGAGTTAGTACGCGACAAAATCGTTAGCGGCATGTGCAACAACCCCGATCGGAAGCCAGAATCTCTGCAGAGCTCGCCGAAATGCTGACCTGTTGCTTGAACAGGCTGTGCATGCCTTCCGTATGTCGGAGGTTGCAGCCCCACCTTTGTGATCAGCTTGACACTCAGAAACATGATGTTAATCTGACCGGTTTCAGTAACCAAACCGTGTCAGCTGCCACTAAAAGATTTGTGAATGAGCCACCACAGAGGTGCGCTAACTGCAACTATTTCCATAATAAAGGTCGCCACTCTTGTCCAGCAAATGGCAAATCATGCAATTACTGTAAGAAAATGAATCATTCTGCCGCATGTTGTCATTCACGTGGGAACTCTAGTGCAAATTCAAAGTCTAATCTACATCGGCTTCAGCAAGACCCAACAGTCTCCGAGTCCCTTGAACAGTTCAAAGCCGCCCACGAGAATGAATCAATTATCTCATGCGATAGTTCTGCTGTTCACACTCTCCTCTGCACATCTGGTAAGCCCTTGGACCCTGCTGTTACTGTGCACATCAATAACAGGTCTGTTATTGCTAAAGTGGACACGGGAGCATGCGTGAATGTAATGTCCCTTAAGGTCTATAACAAGATAAGAAATAATGAGACCTTGACTAAGGATGCCTCTACCTTGCGTCCCTATGAGGTGGAGGTTCTGCACCCTCTCGGTAAAGCTGATTTCAAGTGTGTTGTGGACAATGTCACTAAAAACCTGACTTTCTACATTGTGAAATCGAACTCTGAGACTTTGTTGGGAATCCATGCATGCCACGACCTGGTTTTAGTGTCCTTCGAACGTGCTGTTCACAAGCTATGCCTATCTGACGAACCGACACAACAACTGTTCCTCTATCAGGATTTGTTCGATGACAAACTGGGCAAATTGCCAATGACTTACAAGATCACTATTGACCCTACTGTTGTCCCAGCAGTCCGTGCCCCTCACTGCATACCCCATGCTATGTACGACAGAATTCAAGCCAAACTGGGACACATGGTGTCCATGGGGGTACTGGCTGAAATAAGTGAACCCACAGACTGGGTCTCCACCATGGTTGTTACAAAAAAGAAAGACAAAGATGAGCTCCGTGTGTGCATTAACCCAAGAGATCTGAACACAGCTATTAAACATCCCATTTCTGACACCATGTAAACATGATAAGAACATGTAAACATGTAAATAACTGTGCACAGTCTGGTGTTCAAAGTGAGCTTTAATCATCAGTCATGGTGGTGCAGTGCAATACGTTGTTAGTTCATCTCTACCACCGGTGCAACTACGTAATATGGGAAGTGAGTGTTAATATAAAATGTACAGTAAGGTGGAGTTAATGTTAATGCATTACTCTGATTGGTTCACATGCAATAACCAATCTACAGGGTCAGTGTACGTAGTTCCTTGAAATTGGCAATACAGTAGACTGGGATGAAGAAGGCTTTTGGCTTTCATAGAAACATAGAAACATAGAAATTAGGTGCAGGAGTAGGCCATTCAGCCCTTCGAGCCTGCACCGCCATTCAATATGATCATGGCAGATCATCCAACTCAGTATCCCGTACCTGCCTTCTCTCCATACCCTCTGATCCCCTTAGCCACAAGGGCCACATCCAACTCACTCTTAAATATAGCCAATGAACTGGCCTCAACTACCCTCTGTGGCAGAGAGTTCCAGAGACTCACCACTCTCTGTGTGAAGAAAGTCTTTCTCATCTCGGTCTTAAAGGATTTCCCCCTTATCCTTAAGCTGTGACCCCTTGTCCTGGACTTCCCCAACATCGGGAACAATCTTCCTGCATCTAGCCTGTCCAACCCCTTAAGAATTTTGTAAGTTTCTATAAGATCCCCTCTTAATCTCCTAAATTCCAGAGAGTATAAACCGAGTCTATCCAGTCTTTCTTCATAAGACAGTCCTGGCTTTCCTGCCTTCATTGGACAGGGCATTCAGTATAGGAATTGTGATGTCATGTTACTACTGTACAAGACGTTGGTAAGATTTGAGTATGATGGAGTTCTGGTGGCGCTGCTGTAGGAAAAATGTCATTAAACTGGAAAGAGTGCAGAGGGGATTTATGGCGACAAGTCACCTCTTCATGTTCTTTCCCGACCTGAATCGTCCATGTTCTCCAGAGAAGCTGCCTGACAGCACTTTGTCTTTTTTTGTAAACCAGCATCTGCAGTTCCTTGTTTATCCATTTTACTGCTCCTCGTTGTCAAAGGAGGCACTGTCTCAAAATGTAGGGCAGAGCGGAAGGAGCTGCCAGAGGTAGTGGTAGAGACGGGTACAATCACGTCATATATAAGGTCTTTGGACAGGTACAATAGGAAAGATTTGGAAGGATACAGGCCAGGCACAGGCAGGTGGGGCTAGCTCAGATAGGCTACTTGATCCACATGAACAAATTGGGCTGAATGACCCATTTCCGTGCTGCATAGCTCTATGACTCTTATGACCTGAGTCCCACTTACCTCTTTGACCCCACTCTGCCTCTCAAGAGGTATCTTGGGTTCAAGGTTAGAGAAGTAAGTTCATTCATTCTTTGCATCCAGAGAAAGTGCGTCCAGGATGTTGGGACCTGAGGGTATTGGGTGTGGACAAAGGATGGTCACTGGGTGGTCCACTGTGATCTTCACCAGTGTGCTGATATCCTGTCCTGGAGTATTTCTTCAGTAACTTTCTGAAATCAGGAGAGGCTGCCTGGAAATTACTAATATTCATGTTCTCTTTTTAAAAAAATAATAATTCTGTATTAGGAATTGCAGATCATCTGATAGTGTTATCACAATACAAATTGTAGGTGGTTTGATCGAAGAAACCTGCTCCATTGACTCCTTTGTTTCAGATTGCAGATGACACTAACATAGTGTATAGACATTGTGGATAAATAGATGTTGTAGACAGTGAAGAACTGTGCAAGGTTACAGCAGGATATAGATCAACTGGAATAGTGGGCAAGGGAATGGCACATGGAGTTCAACTTGGGCAAGTGAAAAGTTATGTATTTTGGGAAATTAAACCATGGCAGGAGTAACACATGCCAAGTTAGACCACAGTTGGATATAGTGTGCAGTAACAGGAAAGATGTGATTAATCTGGAGAGGATGCAGAAAAGATTTGCAAGGATATTGCCTGCAATGAAAGTCTTGATTTAGGAGGAGAGATTGACAGGTTGGGTCTTTCCCTGGAGTAAAGTTCAGTTCAGTTTAGTTTATTGTCACATGTACTGAGGTACAATGAAAGGTTTTTGTTGCGCGCTAACAATTCAACGGAAAGACAATACATGATTACAATCGAGCCATTTACAGTGTAGAGATACATAAGGGAATAACGTTTAATGCAAGGTAAAACCAATAAAGTCCGATCAAAGATAGTCTGAGGTTCACCAATAAGATAGATAGAATAGTTAGATAGATCAGGGACTGCTCTCTGATTGTAGTAGGATCATTCTGTTGCCTGATAGCAGCTGGGAAGAAACTGTCCCTGAGCGAAAGGTTGTTGTCTCGACACCAGGACACGAGATTCTTGATCTCCTTTCTGTACTCTGTCTCATTATTATTTGACATCAGGTCCACAATGGTGGTGTCGTCTGCAAATTTGAAAATGGATTTAGATCTGTACATGGCTGCACAGTCGTAGGTGTCCAAGGAGTAAAGAAGGGGGCTGAGACCATAGCCTTGTGGAGCACCAGTGTGGAGGATTATCGTAGAGGAAGATTTGTCCCCTATCCTCACTGATTGGGGTGTGTTGGTCAGGAAGTGGAGGATCCAGTTGCAGAGATGAGTGCTGACTCCAAGTCCCGTGAGTTTCGTGATTAACTTGGATGGTATAATAGTGTTAAAGGCAGAGCTCTCGTCTATGAATAGGAGTCTGACAAAAGTGTCTCTCTGATCCAGGTGTTCCAGGGATGAGCGTCATGATCCCTGGAATGACTGATCCCTGAGTGCCAGGGACAAGGGAGGCTGAGAGGTGACATGATAGTGGAATATAAAATCATGGGAGATATAGGCAGGCGAAATAGCCAGAGTCTGTTTCCCATGGTAGGCATATCAAAAAACTAGGGCGCAAAGGTTTAAGGTGGGTGGAAGGAGATATAAAAAGGTTCTGTGAGTAATTTTTTCACACAAAGAATAGTTGGTATCTGGAACAAGTCACAAAGGTGATGGTAGAGGCAAGAACACATAACTTTTAAGATGCATCTGGCTAGACATTTGTATGAGCAAGGCTGGAAGGGTATGGAATTAATAAATACAGGTCGGATTGATGTTAGTTGATGTGATGGTTGATTTGGACGTTTTGGGCTGAAGGGCCTGTTTCTTTGTTGTGCAATTCTATGACCATATTTGTTACATACAAGTAATGTTCAGTTAAACATTTAAAAAAAAAGTTATTTTCTTATTGTGGCATCATCATGATAAACCCACCCACCCAAACCCACAGAAAAGTGTGGTATCATCTGTGAGAGGGTAGTTGGAAAGAGCTGTTGTGGAACAGTGAAGGGTAATTACCTGCTAGGTGTTCATTGTTCCAAATAAATGACGCATTAAAGATAAATCTGCTTTTGATCACTTCTAATTCGGCACCTTCTGACGTATACTGTGCAGTGTATGCTGAGGAAATAGGGCATGCAGAAGGAATCCCCTTGGAGTGAACAAAATAGCAGAAGAATGATCACATTGACTCAAGTGACAATCACAGGATTCCCTTGACTGGTGTCACGTTGCCTTTGCTTTTAACATAGTACGTGGGTAAATCTCCACAAAGTATTGCCTGAGGTGAAAATTTTTAATAGATTTTATTAAAAGTATTTGATACCAATGGTCCCTAGGTACATCACCCTGGTTATCACTAGTCTGTAAGGGAAACTGGCACACTGGCCTTCATCGTCAGGGAATTAAGTACAGAAGTTGGGTCATTTTGTTGTAGGTATACAGGGTGTTGGTGAGGCCACACCTGGAGTAGTGTGTTCAGTGTCGATCACCCAGCTGTGAGACAGATGCTTTTGAACTGGAAAGAGAAAATATAAGATTCACAAGGAATTGAGGGCCTAAGCTATAGGGATAGGTGGAGCAGGCTTGGAATTTATTCCTTGGAGTGAAGGAGGCTGAGGGGTCATCTTATAGAGTGTAAAAAATAATGTGAGAAATAACTAGGCTGAATGCACAGTCTTTTTAGGGGAAATCAAGAGCAACAGGGTATAGGTTTAAGGTGAGAGGTAAAATATTTCATAGGAACCTGAAGGGTAGCATTTTCACACAGAGGGTGAAGATGCCCTAGCGAGAAGATTGAGTAAATATGTTAGCAAACGAATAAACCCAGACCAAACAGGGTTTATACCAAACAGATACTCTTTTAACAATTTGAGACGGTTGTCTAATATAATGTACTCACATAATACTGAAGAAGAACTAGCAATTATTTCATTGGATACAGAAAAAGCTTTCGATCAAGTAGCACGGCAATATTTATTCAAAATATTGCAAAAATATAACATGGGAGATAACTTTATCTCATGGGTAAAATTATTATATGATAAGCCGACAGCTAGAATACTGACTAATAATATATTATCCCCAAAATTCCAATTAGCAAGGGGCAATAGGCAGGGGTGCGTACTATCACCCCTGCTTTTTGCACTAGTGATAGAGCCTTTAGCAGAAAGTATAAGAAGTCATCCGAATATTTATGGATATAATACCAAACACTCAAATAATAACATTTTACTATTACTATATCTTACAAATTTTACATATTACTATATCTTACAAATTCGCATACCAAATATTCTAAAAAGAATGGAGAAAGAGGATTGTTCCCCTTATAATATAGGAGCGATCCTTCTTTCCCCGATGAAACTGAACAATACAATATATAAGAGGAATCCAATTATTCTGGAGAAGGGTAGATCGGAGGTGTCGGTGTTACAGTTGAATAAAGGGGACTATGGGGCCTTGAGGGAGAAGCTGGCCAAAGTTGACTGGAAAGATACCCCAGTGAAACAACAATGGCAAGTATTTCTAGGTATGATACAGAAGGTGCAGGATCAGGTCATTCCTCGGAGGAAGAAAGATTCTAAGGGGAGTAAGGGGTGACCATGGCTGACAAGGGACGTCAGGAACAGTATAAAATAAAAAAAAGAGAACAACGTAGCAAAGATGAGCGGGAAGCAAGAAGATTGGGTAATGTTTAAAGAGCACAGAAGATAACTAAAAAGATAATACAGGGAGAAAAGATTACATACGAAGGTAAGCTAGCCAAGAAGAGAAAGGAGGATACTAAAAGCTTCTTGAGGTATGTGAAGAGGAAAAAATTAGTTAAGACCAAAGTTGGACCCTTGAAGATCGAAAAAGGTGAATTTATTATGAGGAACAAGGAAATGGCAGATGAGTTGAACAGATACTTTGGATCCGGCTTCACTAAGGAGGACACAAACAATCTTCTTGATATAGTAGTGGCCAGAGGATCTGGGGTGACGGAGGAACTGAAGGAAATCCACATTATGCAGGAAATGGTGTTGGGTAGACTGATGGGACTGAAGGCTGATAAATCCCCAGGACCTGATGGTCTGCATCCAAGGGTACTCAAGGAAGTGGCTCTAGAAATCGTGGATTGGTGATAATTTTCCAATGTTCTATAGACTCGGGCTCAGTTCCTGTGGATTGGAGGGTAGCTAATGTTATCCCACTTTTTAAGAAAGGCGGGAGAGAGAAAACGGGGAATTATAGACCAGTTAGCCTGACCAGTGGTGTGGAAGATGCTGGAGTCAATTATAAAAGATGAAATAGCCGCACATTTGGATAGCAGTAACAGGATCGGTCCAAGTCAGCATGGATTTACGAAGGAGAATCATACTTGACTAATCTTCTGGAATTTTTTGAGGATGTAGTTCGGAAAATGGACAAGGGAGAGCAGTGGATGTAGTGTACCTGGACTTTCAGAAAGCATTTGATAAGGTACCACAGGAGATTACAGGGCAAAATTAGGGCACATGGTATTGAGGGTAGAGTGCTGACATGGATAGAAAATTGGTTGGCAGACAGGAAACAAAGAGTAGGGATTAATGGGTCCCTTTCAGAATGGCAGGCGGTGACTAGTGGGGTACCACAAGGCTCTGTGCTGGGACTGCAGCTATTTACAAAATACATCAATGATTTGGATGTGGGGATTTAAAGTAACATTAGCAAATTTGCAGATGACACAAAGCTGGGTGGCAGTGTGAACTGTGAGGAGGGTGCTATGAGAATGCAGGATGACTTGGACAGGTTGGGGGAGTGGGCAGATGCATAGCAGATTAAGTTTAATGTGGATAAATGTGAGGTTATCCACTTTGGTATCAAAAACAGGAAGGCAGATTACTATCTAAATGGCGTCAAGTTGGGAAAAGGGGAAGTACAATGGGATCTGGGGATCCTTGTTCATCCCATAAAACTGAGCCATAAACCAGCTCGGCTGAGGAGGCCTTGAGGTCCTCCTTAGGCATGGTTCTGATGCCTAGGAGAACCCAAGGCAACTGGTCGACCCAATCGGGACCGGTGAGCCGAGCATTCAACGCTGACTTGAGGTGTCTGTGGAAACGCTCAACCAAACCGTTGGATTCTGGGTGATACGCGGTGGTCTGGTGCAGCTTCGCACCATACAGCTGCGCCATACCACTCCACAGGGAGGACGTGAACTGGGCCCCTCGAATAGTAGTGATATCGGAAGGAACCCCAAAATGAGCGATCCAATTTCAAACGATAGCCCATGCACAAGCTTCAGCGAAGGTATCAGGTATCGCCTCCGCCCACCTGGTAAACCTGTCCATGATAGTCAGTGGGTGAGTAGCTCCGCGCGAACATGGCAAGGGACCTACCAGGTCAACATGAATGTGCAGGAACCTGCCGTCTGGAACAGCGAAATCCTGCACGGGCGGATGCACATGCCTCTGCACCTTGGAAGTCTGACAAGGAATACAGGAGCAGGCCCACGCTGCGACCTGCTTCCGTAACCCATGCCAGACGAACTTGGCCACAACCAGGGCAGAGGTGGTGTGGATGGACGGATGGACTAGGCTGTGGATGGTGTCGAAAATCCGACGCCTCCAGGCAATCGGGACAATGGGGCGGGCTTTGCCCATGGAGACATCGCAAGGAACCCGCACGCCAGCGGCGCCGCAGGGTACTATGGCCAACTTAAGGACCGACTCAGCATTGCGGTAAATCTCCACGCCAGCATCTACCTGTTGGGCAGCGGCTAGCTCCTCATAATCCACACCTAGGCTTAAAGCTGAAACCTCTGGGGCAGCCCCAGAGACGGGACAACGCGTCTGCCACGACGTTCAGCTTGCCCGCCACATGCCGAATATCAGATGTGAATTCGGATATGTAGGCGAGGTGCCTCTGCTGCCTGGTAGACCAGGGATCAGACACCTTGGTCAAAGCGAACGTGAGTGGCTTGTGGTCCGTGAATGCAGTGAACGCGCGCCCCGCCAGGAAATAATGGAAATGGCGGATCGCTAGGTACAGCCCGAGGAGTTCCCAATTGAAAGTGCTGTACTTAACATCGGGGGCTCGCAGCTGCCAGTGGCTACCTACTCATTGTTCGAGGACAGCACCCACCGCGACGTCGGATGCATCCACGGTGAAGGCCGTTAGGGCTAACTAGCATAGTGGCATTGGCCAATGCTGTCCTAGGCTTCTCAAAAGCCGTCTTGGCTTCTTTGGACCAGTGCAGATCCTTTGGCTTACCGGCCAGACACTGGAACAACGGCCGCATGATGGCGGCTGCTGATGGGACCAATCGGTGGTAGAAATTGACCATTCCGATAAATTCTTGCAGGCCCTTAATGGACAGAGGTCTCGGGAAGCGACGAATAGCGTCGACCTTCTCGGGCAGTGGCTGTGCGCCATGGGAGGTAATGCTGTGACCCAAAAAGGAAATGGAACGCAATCCGAACTGGCACTTTGCAGGGTTGATCACCAACCCGTGTTTGCGCAGCTGTTTGAAAAGCAGGCGGAGGTGCCTAACGTGCTCTGCCTGCGAGCTGCTGGCCACCAGAATATCATCAAGGTAGATGAATATAAACGGCAAACCCTGCCCGACCTGATCCATTAGCCTTTGGAACGCCTGAGCATCGTTCTTCAGGCCAAAAAACATTCTTAGCCATTCGAAAAGGCTGAAAGGGGTGATGGTGGCCGTCTTAGGGACGTCGTCGGGATTGACCGGAATTTGATTATATCCGCGAATGAGGTCGACCTTTGAGTAAAAGGTTGCACCCTCCAGATGAGCCGAAAAATCTTGGATGTTCGGGACTGGGTGCCGATCTGCCGTGGTTATGGCATTAAGACTCCTGTAATCACCGCAAGGTCTCCAACCCCCGGACGCTTTGGGTACCATGTGCAGAGGGGAAGCCCAAGGGCTATCCCACCGCCGGACAATCCCCATGTCCTCCATAAGCTGGAACACGTCTCGTGCGATGCACAGTTTATCGGGCGGGAGGCGGCGCGTGCGAGCGTGAACTGGTGGGCCATCGGTGGGAATGTGGTGGACCACGCCATGATGGAGCGCGGCCACGTCGAACCGTGGTGTGAGCAACCCTTGGAAATCGGCGAGCAGGGCAGCGAAAGGTTGCTGGATCTTAGCTACCTCGTCAAGTTGCTGTAGGGGCGTGGACGGATTACGCTGTTTGGCAGGTCCGACATGGGGACCATGCGTCTGTCTCGCACAGCGACTGACAAGGAGAACGTGCACAAGAAATTGGCGCCCCGGATCGGTTGGGCGACGTCAGCAACGGTGAACTTCCACCCATACGGGCAGGAGTTGAAATTTAAGTCCAAGGTCCGCTACCATCAGTGCGAATGTCGCTCCCATTAACGGCTGAGAGGACGGGTCCTACCTTACCGACACGAGGCAGCAGGAAGCTGGTGATGGCACGGAGTCCACCAGGAAACGGCGGACGGAATGGCGATCACGGGCATAGAAGCATCCGTTTGGGCCGATCGCATTCCCCTCTATGGACAAACGGTCGAGGTATTTCCCTGAAATGAACAGGGGCTTCGGGCTTCTGGGCCGTAGTGCTGATGGAAGTAGCACCAATGACGGCTGCTGTAGACCACTGGAAGCAGTGATTCCTCTTCGGCGCTGGGCTTCTTCTTCCTCTCACTGTCATCTCGGTTGCACCCGCACCGTCACAGGGGAGCGGGTGAAGGCACAAACGTCCCGCCGTCTGTGTGCCCACAATTCGTCGGCTCTTCCCGCGACGTGCTGGGGGTCGCTGAAATCAGCTCCGGCGAGCATCAGTCGGACTTCGTCGGGCATCTGCTCCAGGAACGCCTGTTCGAAGAGCAGACATGGGCGGTGCCCGTCTAACAGGGCTAACATCTTTGCCATGATGATGGATGGCCGTCGATCGCCGACGCTGTCCATATGCAATATCTTCGCCGCCCTGTCTGCGACTGAGACCGAAAGTGTGGAGCAGGAGGGCTTTTAGCCCCTCGTACTTGCCGATTGTCGGCGGGTCCCTGATGTATGGCAACAGCCTCGAGGCAGAGTCCTGTGGCAAAGCTCCCACCACATGGAAATACATAGTGTCACCCGCAATTATACTGGGCAGGTGAAACTGTGCTTCAACGTGGCCGAACCACACCTGAGGTTGATCGGGCCAAAACGATGGCAATTTGAAGCCCGGTGAGCCCTGCCGGCCGATTCTGCGGGAACGTAGTCTTCCTGCATAATCTATTTGTCTAACGACGGCTAGACAGGTCGGGGTCACCAATTTGGCGGTCGCAAGAACGACAACTAAGTTTTGTAACTTATTTTATTCACAAAATAGCTTCTTAGCTCACAGGTTCTTCCAACATGTCTGACCACAATGGTGGTCAGCACTCAACTGCCGCGCGAAAGCGAAACCACACGAAAACTAACAGCCCCTCTGGAGTCACGTGACCGCGGCTTCCGAACATCGGGTACGATACCTGCGTGCGCCTGCGGACGCCACTACATTAGGTTAATTCCCGGGATGGCAGGACAGTCATATGCTGAGAGAATGGAGTGGCTGGGCTTGTACACTCAGGAGTTTAGGATGAGAGGGGATCTTATTGAAACATAAGATTGTTAAGGGTTTGGACACGCTTGAGGCAGGAAACATGTTCCCAATGTTTGGGGAGTCCAGAACCAGGGGACACAGTTTAAGAATAAGGGTTAAGTCATTTAGAAAGGAGACAAGGAAACACTTTTTCTCACAGAGAGTTGTGAGTGTGGAATTCTCTGCCTCAGAGGGCGGTGGAGGCCGGTTCTCTGGATACTTTCAAGTGAGAGCTAGATAGGGCTCTTAAAGATGGCGGGGTCAGGGGATATGGGAAGAAGGCAGGAACGGGGTACTGATTGGGGATGATCAGCCATGATCACATTGAATAGCGGTGCTGGCTCGAAGGGCCGAATGGCCTACTCCTGCACCTATTGTCTATTGTTATGACAAGTAAAGAAGACCAAAGAAACGTTTGCTTCATTAAACTTGGAGACATTAGGAAACTAATAAAGGAGATATCATTAGTTTGAAGAAGTGTAATTGAGCCAATACAATTGATTGAGAGAATTATCTTCGAGAGGAAGAAACACGTAATCACTAGGTGCCAGGAAATATAAAAATCTAGATATTATAATCTTTCAAATTGTTCCAAGGAAATTGAGGGGACATCTCAGATCTGATCTGATAGTTGATTATCTAATAACATTGAAATTGTTCTGGAAGATGTTTCTATTTTTTTTTCGATTATGGTAATTACTGGCATAGCCAGCATTTGCTGCCTATCTGTGATTCAATTTGATTATCTGCCACGTAAACTAGAGCAACTCATCTGGTGAAATTTGCAAATGGTTTGCTGGCCTTCATTGTGGTAGGCGCAGGGATGCCTTGCTGCAATTGTACAAGGCCTTGGTGAGACTGCAGTGTGAATATTGTGTGCAGTAAATGCTACGGCACTCAAGAAAGTTGATGAACAGAGGGACCTAAGGGTCTGAGTCCATTGTTACTTGAAAGTAGCAACACATATCAATAGGGTGGGGAAGAAAACTCATGGCATATTTAACTTCATGGGTCAGGGCGAAGAATATAAAAGCTGGGAAGTTTGTTGCAACTTTACAAAATACTGATGGGTCCATTAGTGGTTTTGCTATATTATACGAAGGATGTGAATGTGCTATGGAGAGGAGATTCACCAGGATGATGAGCAAAAAATACCGCAGGAGGAACTCAATGGGTCAGGCAGCAGCAGAAGATTTTTTTTTCATTGGGATACTTGTTCAGACCTTGTGTTCAAGATTCCAGCATCTGCAGTCTCTTGCAGTCTATCCAGAATAGGTCGCCTACACTTCATCGTCTCTTGCAAATATGCTCCCTCTTCTCACAACTTTCCGTTGTAGAATGTGGTTGATGTTACACCTTATATATCTTCACACCTTAGTGAGGATCTTTCTTAGTGAGGATCTTTATGTCCTCACTAAGGAAGACATAATAATTTGCCGGAAATAGCAGGGGATCGCGGGTCAAATGAGATGGAGGAAATGAGTGAAATCCAGGTTAGCCGGAAAGTGGTGTTAGGTAAATTGAATGGATTAAAGGCCGATAAATCCCCAGGGCCAGATAGGCTGCATCCCATGCATCACAGAGAGTGGTGAGTCTCTGGAACTCTCTGCCACAGAGGGTAGTTGAGGCCAGTTCATTGGCTATATTTAAGAGTGAGTTGGATGTGGCCCTTGTGGCTAAGGGGATCAGAGGGTATGGAGAGAAGGCAGGTACGGGATGCTGAGTTGGATGATCAGCCATGATCATATTGAATGGCGGTGCAGGCTCGAAGGGCTGAATGGCCTACTCCTGCACCTAATTTCTATGTTTCTATGTTTCTATCCCAGGGTACTTAAGGAAGTAGCCCCGGAAATAGCAGATGCCTTAGTGATAATTTTTCAAAACTCTTTAGATTCTGGAGTAGTTCCTGAGGATTGAAGGGTAGCTAATGTAACCCCACTTTTTAAAAAGGGAGCGAGAGAGAAAAATGGGGAATTGCAGACCAGTTAGTCTAACATCGGTAGTGGGGAAACTGCTAGAGTCAATTATTAAAGATGGGATAGCAGCACATTTGGAAAGTGGTGAAATCATTGGACAAAGTCAGCATGGATTTACGAAGGGTAAATCATGTCTGACGAATCTTATTGAATTTTTTGAGGATGTAACTAGTAGAATGGATAAGGGAGAAGCAGTGGATGTGTTATACCTGGACTTTCAGACGGCTTTCGACAAGGTCCCACACAAGAGATTGGTACACAAACTTAAAGCACACGGTATTGGTGGTTCAGTATTGATGTGGATAGAGAACTGGCTGGCAGACAGGAAGCAAAGAGTAGGAGTGAACGGGTCCTTCTCAGGATGGCAGGCAGTGACTAGTGGGGTGCCGCAAAGCTCAGTGCTGGGACCCCAGCTAGTTACAATATACATTAATGATTTGGACGAGGGAATTAAATGCAACATCTCGAAGTTTGCGGATGACACGAAACGGGGGGCAGTGTTAGCTGTGAGGAGGATGCTAGGAGGCTGCAGGATGACTTGGATAGACTGGGTGAGTGGGCAAATGCATGGCAGATGCAGTATAATGTGGATAAATGTGAGGTTATCCACTTTGGTGGCAAAAACAGGAAGGTAGACTATTATTTGAATGGTGGCCGATTAGGAAAGGGGGAGATGCAGCGAGACCTGGGTGTCATGGTACAGTCATTTAAAGTAGGCATGCAGGTGCAGCAGGCTGTGAAGAAAGCGAATGGTATGTTGGCATTCATAGCAAAAGGATTTGAGTACAAGAGCAGGGAGGTTCTACTGCAGTTGTACAGGGTCTTGGTGAGGCCACACCTGGAGTATTGCGTACAGTTTTGGTCTCCTAATCTGAGGAAAGACATTCTTGCCAAAGAGGGAGTACAGAGAAGGTTCACCAGACTGATTCCTGGGATGGCATGACTTCCATATGAAGAAAGACTGGATAGACTCGGCTTGTACTCGCTGGAATTTAGAAGATTGAGGGGTGATCTCATAGAGACTTACAAAATTCTTAAGGGGTTGGACAGGCTAGATGCAGGAAGATTGTTCCCGATGTTGGGGAAGTCCAGGACAAGGGGTCACAGTTTAAGGATAAGGGGGAGGTCTTTTAGGACCGAGATGAGAAAATCGTTTTTCACACAGAGAGTGGTGAATCTGTGGAATTCTCTGCCACAGAAGGTAACTGAGGCCAGTTCGTTGGCCATATTTAAGAGGGAGTTGGATGTGGCCCTTGTGGCTGAAGGGATCAGGGGGTATGGAGAGAAGGCAGGTACGGGATACTGAGTTGGATGATTAGCCATGATCATATTGAATGGCGGTGCAGGCTCAATGGGCCGAATGGCCTACTCCTGCACCTATTTTCTATGTTTCTATGTTTCTAACTCCATTCTAGACAATATGAATCAGTGATTGGCATGGGCCAAAGAGCCTGTTTCCATGCTGTATCTGTAAACTAATTTGTACATTTCAGTGAGATTTGCTCTCATAAGATAATTGTCCAGCTTTGTAATTCTATTTGGTATACATTTGCTGCACACCCTCTTGCAAGTGCATTGTTCCTTTGGTTCCATCATACTGAAATCCTCTTGCAATAATGGCCATTACGTTATGGCATCCTAATTGCTTGCTCTACCTCCTTGTTACTTTTCTATAATCCATGTCAAGAACAATTTACCAGGATGTTGCCAAGACTTGTGCCTGAGCTAAATTGAGAGGTTGAGCAGGCTAGGACTATTCTTTGGAGCGCAGGAGGGTGAGGGGTGATCTTTTAGAAGTGTATAAGATCATGAGAGGTATAGATAGAGTATACGCACAGAGTCTTTTCCCTCGAGTAGGGCAATCAAGAACCAGGGGACATAGGTTTGTGAGGGGGGGAAAGATTCAATAGGAACCCAAAGGGCAACCTTTTAATACTAAGGGTGGTAGGTGTATGGAATGATCTGAGTGGAACTACCTATGGAAGGAGGTAGTTGAGGCAGTTGCCATCTCAACATTTAAACACATGTGGGTAAATACATGATGGATAGGATAGATTTAGGGAGCTAGAAAGGGCTCTTAAAGATAGTGGAGTCAGGGGATATTGGGAGAAGGCACGAACGGGGTACTGATTGGGGATGATCAACCATTATCACATTGAATGGCGGTGTTGGCTCAAAGGGCCGAATGGCCTAATCCTGCACCTATTGTCTATTGTCTATATGGCGCTGGTCAGTACTGTGAGCAAATTTGAGGAAGGATTTGCTGGCTCTGGAGAGGGTTCAGAAAAGGTTAACAGGAATGATTCCAGGATTGAGTGGGTTAGCAGATGATGAGCATTTGACAGCACTGGGCCTCTACTCGTTGGAGTTTAGAAGGTTGAGGGGACCTCATTGAAACTTACAGAATAATGAAAGGCATAGATGGAGTGGGTGTGGAAAGGATGCTTCCACTGGTGGGAGAGTCTAGGACTAGAGGTCCTAGCCTCAGAATTAAAGGGCACTCTTTTAGAAAGGAGGTGAGGAGCAACTTCTTTAGTCAGCGGGTAATTAATCTGTGGAATTTCTTGCAACAGTGGGCTGTGGAGGCCAGATCAGTGGATATTATTAAGACCGAGATAGACAAATTCTTGATTAGAACGGGTGTCAATGGTTATGGCGAGAAGGGAGGAAAATTGGATTAGGAGGCAGAGATCAGCCATGATTGAATGGAGGAGTAGACTCGATGGGCCAAATGGTCTAATTCTACTCCTTTAGCTTGTGAACTTGTGAAGTATCACAATGTAACTTGGAAATTATAGAATGTACCAGTGATTTGCCTGTGGCATTGTGTTAATTGAGGATGAGCGGTTGAATCAGACCTTCGACTGATGGTGCTCTTATTCAAGATGGGTCTTGTGCTCGCCTGAGGTTGGGCTGCAGAACAAGTTCCATGTGCATGAAAGCCAGAAGAAAACTCTTGACAGTTGATTGTCAACACTATTAAATTCATTTTAGGATTCTGAATATTTCTGACATTCAGTAATATTCAAAAAACATTAAAAGCTGTGAAAGCAAATTCTAAACAAATTCAATTTTAAAAACAAATGAAATTTAAATACACCACAACAATTTTAAGTAACATTCAAATGAGGTCATACTTACCCATGCGCATTTCAGCCCTGTATTAAAGTGATTGGAAAGGCTGATTGTGCTCCAGGATCTCTGTGCAGATTCCCCACTGCAGTTGGTGGGGAATTATTACAATGTCCCACTGGCTCGCTAGATTGCAGAGCATGTTCAGGAATACCATCCTGAGGATTGCGCCGTGGTTGTGGCTGAGTGATTGTATTAGTGGACCAACAGTCCCAAAACCAACATACCCTCCAGAGAGAACAAATCTCACGGAAACTGTGGAATTTAAATTTGGCTAACGATTATAAAAAATATAGTTATTGGTGACCACAAAATGACCAGGTTGTCATAATTAAAAATATGGTTCACTCGTGCACTGATAGTGTTAAAGGGGAAGAGCCGCTAAAAGCATTTGGGACCAAGTACAAGAAGATGGGATTGATATGTATGGATCTTCAATGGTCATCATGGGTGTGGTGGGCTAAATGCCTGTTCCCATGCTGCATGAATCTTTCACTTTATAACTGTAAATTCTTATTGATGAGAACATTTGCTAACTTTACTTGGTCTGGCATATTTGTGACTCAAAACTCACAACAATTCTCAGGAGCAATTGGACATAGGAATAAATGCTGACCTTGCCAGTATGCCCACATCCTTAAAGGGAAAAAAGAAAAAGGCATTGCAGTTTTGCTACGTGCACAGTGTTTCCACACCTCAAAAAAAATACTTCTGAAATAGAATCCAACATTTCCTGGAATTTGATGGTATTTCCCATGAATTTCAAAAATGCTTCCCCCCCCACGTGCTATTTCGCGGGCACACATTAACAACAAAAAGAACAAGGCAAAACAGATCTATGTAACTACACCGTATCTGCCTGTTTCTGTTACTTGTACAGTGTTAGGCAAGGCATTATGCACTGTGCACATATATGATGTAGCCTAGCCCTGCATGGTATGCATATAGTGTGTTCAGTGCAGTGTGTGTCTGGAATACAGTGTCACAAATAACTCAATAAAACTATCAATCAACTTATTTATTTGTCACATGCACCAATTAAGGTACAGTGAAATGTGAGTTACCATACAGCCTCTAATTAGTCTCAAACTAAACTACTGGGTTGTGACGGCTCCCCCTTTCCCTCTCCCCCTCCCCCTCCACCTCTCTCCCTCCCAATCTCTTTCCCCCCTCCCCTCTTCTTCTCTCCTCCCCCTCTGTCTCTCCCCCTCACCCCCTCTCTTTCCTCCATCCCCTCTCTTATTCCCTCCCCTCCCCCCCTCTCTTTCGCTCTCCCCTTCCCCCCTCTCTCTCCCTCCTCCCTCTACCTCCCACTCTCCCCCTCCCTCCCTCGCAGCATTGGAGGGCCCGCGGCGGGGGGAGGGTAAGGCGAGGGCCCGCGGCGTGGGAGGAGGGAGAGAGAGAGGGGGCCCGGCATGAGCAGCGCCTGGTGTTGGGTCACGGACGCTGCCACGACTGGTTTCGGAGTCTATCGTTCCCGCTCCCGCTCAGCGACGGGAGAACGGTCCCCCCGGACCGTCGGCAGCTAACCCGCTCTCGGGATGCCAGGCTGACCGGCAGCGAGGCTCCACTGTGGATGGAGGCGATGGACCGGGCGGGCAGACACCGCAGCCCCGGGCCCGGAGAAGCGGGCACTCCTTTTTTTGTTCCAAATCATCCCACGGGCCGATTGCACCCCTTCGCGGGTAGTTTGACATCCCTGATATCAAAGAAGCGTGAACTCGTTGGGTCTGATGTAATATTCCACGGCCCCACTCACCCGGACTAGGCACGAGGCATCGAATCGATGTATGGTTGTGTGTAGTGAGGATGGTGGTGGTCTGACCCCGCCCGGGCCCACTCTGCACGCGTGGGGACACAGCGTAATTTTGCATCCCTACCGCGTCACCGGCCTCCCCCTAACTGCGATGGCCGCAAATATTTGTTTTTCGTCAAACCATCCCCCGGCAGGTTGCGGAAATTTCCCGAAATTATTTCATTCCCCTAAAATTACCTGAAGACAACCAGAATTTCCCGAATTTCCTTCAAAGTGGAAACACTGCTTGTGCATTTGTTTGGAAATTGCAAACTTACTGAGCACTGAATGGAGAAATATATGAAAGGAGAAATATCCTCAAAATTTGAGCCTTTGGCTTCAACAGATGAATGCACAGATTGGTGTTGTACCAAGTTATTTTTAAGTCAGTTGGCATTAAACAGATAAGATATACAAGAATCATTTTTAGTTAGTGAATGAACCTTATTAAAAAAGTGTGTCTATGCAGCTGCAACATTTTATTTATCAATGTACTTTAAAATCAAATAATCCACTGAGACGATGTTTTGGTTGCTTGTATAGAATCAGTGAAATACATGAAAGCTGTAGGTTTCCATAGAATACATTATAGGTACACAATCAGATTTTGCATGTTGCTAATAAAAGGTATGGGGTGTTAAAGAACATTTGCCAATTGTTGTACATTATGAGCTTTCCAGGTTTATTTTTAGGTATAAGAATTTCTCAACCATTTACTGCTGCACATATGGCGTGTTAAAAATATAATTTTGTACTTCAGGATTAAGTTTTAAAATATAACTGATCCCCAGGCATAGAGACTAATGTTAATATGAATATTGCAATGCAAAATTTACAGAGGCATTGGAGTTTTGATTGATGGATGAGAAGTAACACAAAACAGCTGTCAAGGAAAAGATAAATTCTTGACTCTTCCATCAAAATCATGACAGTACATTTTTCATTCTGGTTGATATAATTGGAATTCTACTCATGTATTTCGATATTTATTCACTTCACTACGTGATCCAAAACCTTTGATTTGCTTCTTCTGTTATTCCTTCATTGTGACAGAAAATCTTCAAAGAACTGAAAAAAAACCTTTGCAGCTACAATTCTTGATTTCGAAAGAAAGAAATCACATTTAGAATTTGGTGCATGCACAAACACGTGACCCAAAATGCTCACAAGATATATATATATATATATATATATATATATATATATATATATATATAAGCAGGACAGGTAATGATAAACTGCAACCAGTGAACACCTGTCCACCAAGGTGAGCCACTTTGATGCACATTTATAACCAATGTTGGACCCTTCAGTATTCAGAAAACCAAAGACAGGTTGCATGGAGCACAGAGCTCAAGGCTTCAGAGCTCGTCATAAATATTTGCCTGAACATGACCTCAGTGGAGAGAGAAGATAGGTTTCCCACCAAAACCATTAATTCAAAAGTAATCTTTAATTTTCTCTAATTGAAATTTTTACACCATCAACATTGAGTCTGATTGTTAGTCCGTACGTTTTGATGTTACGCAACATTAACTTGCAACTGTCTTTGTCATCTCAACATTGATGAAGCTACTATAATATAAAATATTTATATACTTAAAGGTTTTGTGTTGAACAACTCTCAGTATGGGAGTGTTGCATTGAACTATCATTCTGACCAATGAATAATTGCTCTCTATTGAGATAAGGTAAATAGAGAACCCATCACCTAAACCTTTAGCCAACTTAATTCTGATTCATTTTGAATATAATTGTGCAAATTAAAGAGATGGAAATAAAGAAATCACTATGATTAAATTTACCGGTATGCTTGAATAAGTTAGTGGGAACAAATTCTTGCATTCAATTTATTTTATGGTTGTGCCCTGGGATTTATGGCATCATTAACAATGTCAATATTTACTCACTGTCCAATAGTGAAATTAACCTGTATTTCTTACCAGTACGATAATATGAATTTCTTACTACGACACGATACGATAGAACTTTATTTATCCCAGGAGGGAAATTGATCTGCCTACTGTCATAAAACAAAACAAAATACATGAAACTTTAAATTAAAGTGACAAGTGGAAAGTCCAGGATTGGGGTCTATTAGTTTGATAGCCACAGGGAAAAAGGATCTCCTGAGGCATTCTGTGCTGCATCTTGGTGAAACCAGTCTGTTGCTGAAGGTGCTCCTCAGGTTGACCAGTGTGTCATGGAGGCCGTGAGCTGGGAGCTGCTGCGGGACATTCCAGCGCCCGCCGGGGGCTCCAACTTTGTGACTTTGGGCCTGGAGCGGGGCCGTACATCGCCCGGCGTGGCCTCAATGGACATGGGACTTAACACCGCCCGCCTGGGGCTTCGACATTGGGAGAGAGATGGTGCGGGGGAGAGAGAAGAACTTTGCCTTCCATCACAGTGAGGAGGAGATCTACTGTGATGGATGTTTGTGTGAATTTAATTGTTTGCGTGTTTTTTTATGAATTGTTCTGTTTGTTTGTTTGTATGGCTTGTAGAAACGGAGTTTCGTTCGAGCCTCTCTGAGGTTCGAATGACAAGTAATAAAATCAAATCAAATTGTACAATATGCTCTGCAGTTTGAGGAGCATCCTCCCCTCCAAGACTATCTCTAGTGAATCCAACTCCACCCCCAGGACAGAGCCAACCTTCCTGATGAGCTTATTAATTCTGTTTGCATCCGCGGCCTTTGCCCTGCTACTCCAGCACACGACAGCAAAGAAGATGGCACTGGCCACCACCGATTGATAGAACATCTGCAGCATCTTACTGCAGACGTTGAAAGAACGGAGTCCCCTCAGAAAGTACAGGCGACTCTGCCCTTTCTGATGCAATGCCTCAACGTTCCTGGACCAGTACAGTTTACTACCCAGGTGAACGCCAAGGTACTTGTACTCCTTGGTAAACTGCACATCCACACCCTTGATGGAGACAGGGGACAGGGGTGCTCTATCCTCCTAAAGACCACCACTAACTCCCTAGTCTTGTCCGAAAACTTCTGCAGGTGGCAGGAGTCCGAGTTGTATCTGAAGTCCGAGGTGTAAATGGTGAATTGGAAGGGATAGAGGACTATCCCCTGTGGGGGCCCTGTGTTGCTCACTACCATGTCTGAGACACAGTTCTGTAGCACCACATACTGTGGTCGTCCAGTCAGGTGGTTGGTGATCCAGGACACCAATGGAGCATCAACCTGCATCTTCGTCAGTTTGCTCCCTAGCTGTGCAGGCCGGATGGTGTTAAAAGCACTGGAGAAGTCAAAAATAGGATTATAGGATCTTATCACAAACATAGCTTCGGCCACATTCATGCAGGTACTTCATCAGCCTGTACTGACTTACTTTCAAGTGTTCTCTGTGTTCATTCCTAGTTGCTCTTGAGAAGGTGGTGATGGTGGTAAATTAAATTCCTGAAGCACTGCAGAAGTTTCTGGTGAAGATAGTCCCACATTGCTGTTGGCAGGGAGTTCCCAGATTTAGACCCAGCGACAATGAAGGAACAATAATATGTTTCTATGGCATGATGGTGTGAAACCTGGAGGAAAACCTGTAGTTGATTATTCCATATCTCTGCTGCCTTTAACCATCTTGGTGTTGTTGGAATAGCCTAGGTGAGGCACTGTAGTGCATTTTGCAGATAGTTTATACTGCAGCCAGCAATGGATCAGCACCACAGAAAATGACACTCTTGAATGTTTGGAGCTGCACTCGTCCAGGCAAGTGAAAAACATTCAATCACACAATTTATTGTTAAAGAAGGAACTGCAGATGCTGGAGAATCGAGGGTTACACAAAAAGCTGGAGAAACTCAGCGGGTGCAGCAGCATCTAAGGAGCGAAGGAGATAGTCTCCTTCGCTCCTTAGATGCTGCTGCACCCGCTGAGTTTCTCCAGCTTTTTGTGTAACCCTCAATCACACACTTTACCTCGTTGATGTTAGAAAGGCTTGTAGTTGTCTGGAGTAGAATACCCAATCTCTGACCTCCAAAATGCTGACAACAGTACAGTCATTTAATATCAATAGGAGATGGTTAAACTCTCACTCATTAGATTATCATTATTTCGCACATTTGTAGCGTGCATGTTAAAAATCAGCCATCAGCCCAAGACTGAACATGGTTCAGACCCAAAATATTAACTCTTCTCCTTTCAGTGATGCTGAGGTTTTACAGCCTTTTCTGCCTTTACCTCAGATTTCGAGAATTTGTAGTTTTTTGTATTTTCGTTGTTCATACAGGCATGGATTTGCTGACAAGTTTCAAATTGAATAGAACATTGTGCAATCATCAACAGTATATACACTTCTGACATTATGGAGAAAGGAAGGTTATTGCTGAAGCAACCGAATGCAGCAGTACGTAAAATACACTGTTTTTCACTGTATATCTGTGCATGTGACAATAAAAAAACAATATACAATATCAATACCCTAAGACACTCAGAACATAGGAACGTAGATGATGTAGCAACTTCAAACATGCTCATTCTTTCTTCAAGATCATGGTTGAGGTTCCATCTCAGCGCCATTTTCCAACATCAACCCCAGTTGCCTAGGGATCTATTGATCTCTGTTTTTAATGAACATAATAATAGAGCAACTCCAGTTATGTCCTTTGATAAGTATTGACTTCTAACAACCATCTCTCTTTGTGCACGTTTAAATCCCACTTTTGTGGAAATTTCTCCTTAGTACCTATTAGAGTCATAGAGTGATACAGTGTGGAAACAGGCCCTTCGGCCCAATTTGCCCATACCAGCCAAAATATCCCAGCTACACTAGTCCCACCTGCCCGCATTTGGTCCATTTCCCTCCAGCTCATTGACCGACCTATTGACCTCATTTTTATCACAGCTATTTGATACTGCATTTAGTCACCTCACTTCATCTCTGGAATTTAGGTTTTGCTCCAAGCTTAGACCATTCTGTAATGAAGACAGTTGAAGTATTGATTAGTCCTGTAGAAACCCAAAGTCAACATCAATCATCAGGTTATTGGATAGCAGATGTCATTTGAAAGCACCATGGATGACATATTCTGTCACTGTTGATTAATGAGAGAAAATTAATTGCTCATTGATTAGCTGGATTGATTTGTTCTGTTTTTTTGTGAAGGGGCATACCCAGGTATTTCTCTACCCTGTGTGTAGATGCCAGTGTTGGAAGATTACTGGGGCCAAGAGGTATGGCTTACTCTGGCATGTAGTATTACAACTGGGAGGTTGTCTGGTCCATTGCCTTTGTTGAATCCAGTACTCACAACTGTGTCTTGAATGTTGTGGGTTGGCTTCTTTGGTGATGGAAGTTGGGACATATCTTCCATTCGATGCTTCTTTTGTTTTTTTAGTTTAGAGATACAGCATGGAAACAGGCCCTTCAGCCTACCAAATCTGTGCCAACCAGCAACCCCTGCATATTAACCATATAACCATATAACCATATAACAATTACAGCACGGAAACAGGCCCTCTCGGCCCTTCCAGTCCGTGCCGACCATATTAACACCATGCTACACAGATTAGGTACAATTTACATTTATACCAAGCCAATTAACCTACAGACATGTACGTCTTTGGAGTGTGGGAGGAAACCGAAGATCACGGAGAAAACCCACGCAGATCACAGGGAGAACATACAAACTCCGTACAGACAGCACCCGTAGTCAGGATCAAACCCGGGTCTCAGGTGCTGCATTCGTTGTAAAGTAGGAACTCTATCGCTACGCCACCGTGACCGCCCTGTTAAGAGCTGTTAGCATGCCACAGCGACCACACCCTGTCTGGCACTATAAGTGCTCTAATGTAGCAACTCTACCACTGCGCCAATGTAACGCTCACAAGCTGCCCCACCATTGTTGGGTTCTTGGCAGCTACTCCTCCTTTTAACTGCATAATTATAATATTTTCTTGCAACATAGAAGTAGGCCATTCAGTTATAGTCTTTGCTGGCTCTCATTTCAATTCCATTCCTCTATTTATTTCCTTCCCAGGTGCCATTGACGCTCCTCTGAAACTCCCGTTATTCACCTTGTTTTTTATATATCGCGGTCGATATTTTTGAAAGAGAATACGATTGTTGATGGCACATAACATATTGATGATGTAGCCATTGTTTGATTTATAATTACTAACTTCAAAAAGCCTTTACCAAAATGTTCTGTGAGAATTATTCAAGTTTGTGGAGAGAGCAAATTGTCCTCAATAGCTACAAAAGAGAAACACAATTGAAAGTTTGCAGGTTAAGGGGCTGTCCCACTTGAGCGACCTAATCTGCGAGTTTAGAAGAGTGTCTTCGACCTTCAAACTCGCAGCATGGTCGACACGTGGTCCTAGGAGGTCCTAATGAGGTCGCTGGAATTCTCCTTCATGCTCAAGGGAAGTTCCCGAATACTCGCTGCCTCAGCTAGGTCGCGGAAGATTTTTCAGTATATTGAAATTTTTTCCGCGAGTAAAATTTGGTCGGCAGGGGTCTTTTTAACTGATAGTGCAGTGGAGTGGGGTCGCTATTTACTTACAGGCACTCGAGGACAGCCGTAGGCAATCTCCTTCGCTGACTGTGCATTTTGATTGGCTCATTGGAGTTTCAGGATCAAGGAAGACCTACCGATAGGTAATATGCCTGCTAAACTTTATTAAACTTCTTAAAAGTGTCTCCACTCCTTTTCGACCCACTCTCCCCCCCCCCCCCCCGCGCTCTCTAAAGGACTTACCGTTACTGTGCAGCCGTTTTACGGGGCAGCGTTTCTCCGCTTTCCCTGGCCCCTGCCTTCGCGGTGCGTTTGTTTGTATGTGTGTGTGCGGTCGGTCGATGCAGCTCGTGGTTTCAACGCGGACGGTCAATTCGGCTCGAGGCTTTCCAGGCGAGTGCCCTCGAGCTGGAAGGTCGAAGACACTCTTTTTAACTCGCCGATTAGGTCGCCCAAGTGGGACAGGCCCTTTCATTGATTTTTATGTACCGAAATTCCGTGTTTCAGATGCATAAAAAGTCTTAATATATATTTACCAAAGTCTGGTGTGCTATTCCAGACTATATTGTTATTGTGTTCTTGTCGACTTTTACAAACCCTGTCAGCCTTCTTCACCACTGTTGGTGAAGATCACGATAATATGCATTAGTGCCTGATTCTGAGCGCTGGTGCTCTGCAAATTCCCCAGGTTCACTCCGTTTTTAAGCTAAGAGGATCTGGGTAACTGTCAGAAATAATTAATGAAAAACCAAGATGATAACAATAGAGAACCTCTTTGAAAAATATTTTTTAATGTATTTTACTATCTATTGAGCTGGAGCCTACTTGCAGTGTATTTGCGTGAATACTTGTAATCAGTACATACAACGGAAGGCCATTCATTCCTTTCATTTAATGTCGATGTGAGTTTATTAGCACCTGATTTATAAATTCTGATGGTTCCAATGTCATCTGATTATCATGTCCTTGTAGTTTTTCTGCCCTGTCAATAGAAGTGTACAATGGTTATTTAATAGAACATGTTTTGAGATTTGTTGCAATTTTCTAAAAACATCAAAAGCGTCCAGAGTTCAAACAAAATGAGATGCAATTTCTTTACGCTGTTATTACAACTTTATGTAAAAAAAAAATAGTTGGGCGGCTCAGTGACACAGCTGGTAGAGCTGCTGCTCCACAGCATCAGAGACCAGGGTTTGATCCTGACCTTGGGTTCTGTCTGTGTTCTCCCTGTGACCATGTGGGATTTCTCTGTGTACTCCAGTTTCCTCCCACATCCGAAAGATGTGTGGGTGTTTAGATTAATTGGACTCTGTATATTGATTGCCCTTGGTGTGTAGGCAGACAATAGACAATAGGTGAAGGAGTAGACCATTCGGCCCTTCAAGCCAGCACCGCCATTCAATGTGATCATGGCTGATCATCCAAAATCTGCAGCCCGTTCCTGCCTTATCTCCATATCCCCTGACTCCGCTATCTTCAAGAGCCCTATCTAGCTCTCTCTTGAAAGTATCCAGAGAACCGGCCACCACTGCCCTCTGAGGCACAGAATTCCACAGACTCACAACTCTGTGTGAAAAAGTGTTTCCTCATCTCCGTTCTGAATGGCTTACCCGTTATTCTTAAACTGTGGCCCCTGGTTCTGGACTCCCCCAACATTGGGAAAATGTTTCCTGCCTCTAGCATGTCCAAACGCTTAAGATCCCCTCTCATCCTTCTAAATTCCAGAGTATACAAGCCCAGCCGCTCCATTCTCTCAGCATATGACTGTCCCGCCATCCCGGGAATTAACCTTGTGAACCTTTGCTGCACTCCCTGAATAGCAAGAATGTCCTTCCTCAAATTTGGACACCAAAACTGCACACAATCCGCCAGGTGTGGTCTCACTAGGGCCCTGTACAACTGCAGAAGAACCTCTTTGCTCCTATACTCAACTCCTCTTGTTATGGGATAATAAGTGGGATAACAGAGAACTAATGTTAAGCTAAACAACACAATTTACAGAAGCCAAATTACCAACCACACCTGAAAGATGTGCGGGGAACCTACTGAACCTGGGAAAACCCACACGATTCCAAGAATACCATACAAATTCCACACTGACAGCAGAGGGGGTCAGAATCAAACCAGGTCACTGGAGTTGTGAGACTGCAGCACTATTTATAGCACCAATATGCCATTCTGTTTCTACCATCATTCATTCTTGCAGGACTGTTAATATCTCATTCGATTTCATGGGATTGCCTAATGCTGTCCATTGCACTGTTTTTACAGTACAGCATACATGAGCCTGTATTGTAACTTCACTGGGTTGGCACCTCATCTTCAGATATGCTTGATGTTGTTTCTGACACGTCCTCGCTGAATCAGTTGGCTTGATTGTACAGGCAGGGTGAGGGATGTTGCAGGCCATGAGGTTACCGATTGTGGTATATATTCTGCTATGCCTCATGAATGTCCAATTTTGAGCTGTCAGATCTGTTCTGACTCTGCCCTATTTAACACAATTATGATGCCACACAACATGATGGATGGTGTCCTCAGTATGAAGTTAGGATTTTCTCCCCACAAGAATTGTAAAGTGGTGAATTCTACCAATGATATCATGGGCAGATTCACTTGCTGCTTATTGGTTGGTGAGTATGAAGTCAAGTAGGCGTATTAAGAGTCAAGAGTTTTAATTGTTTTTTGTACTAAAACAGAACAATGAAATTCAGCAGGTCAATGTAAACACAGTAATCATAGTAGCAATGTTACAACATTTTGAGATTTTAAAAATCAAGTCTGCAATTTATCCCATCAGATAAAGCATAAAAATAAGTTTAATTTGACACTTAATTCACTTTCATATCTTCAGTATTAAAAAAGTTATGGCCCCCTTATCCTAATCTGACATAATTCAGATAATAATCTGCCTTCCTGTTCTTGCCACCAAAGTGGATAACCTCACATTTATCCACAATATACTGCATCTGCCATGCATCTGCCCACTCACCCAACCAATCCTAGTCACCCTGCAACCTCATAGCATCCTCCTCGCAAAGAAGGTTTATTTTTCCATGTTTGACGATGGCATGAAAAATCAGGGAATCATAAAACAATACAGCATGAAGATAGCTGTTTGGCTAATCCAGTCCATGCCAACGATCAAGCACCCATTAACATTAATCATAACACAGATCTTAATCCACGCAGACAGCACTTGGGATCAGGAATTAAGCAGGGTCTCTGGACAACCCACAATCTGGAAACAGTGTTGAGGACTCCCAGGCATATACTCTCCTATTGGGTACCACTGAACTACACTACCACCTCTGGTAGTACAGGATGTATCAGATTGTGACAGAGGAGACTGGCACATTCTGGGTAAGGTTAGATTGTGTGAGTAAATCTGTGGGATACCTTTCCCAATTTCGTCACTCGCCTCCAGATTGTGAGGAGAATTTAGTTTAGTTTAGGTCATAAGGAATAGGAGTAGAATTAGGCCATTTGGCCATCAAGTCTATTCCGCATTCAATCATGGTTGATCTATCTCTCCCTCCGAACCCCATTCTCCTGCCTTCATCCCATAATCCCTGCACCTGTACTAAGCAAGAATCTATCTATCTCTGCCTTAAAAATATCTACTGACTTGGCCTCCACAGCCTTCTGTGGCAAAGAATTCCACAGATTCACCACCCTCTGACAAATACATTTCTCCTCATCTCCTTCCTAAAAGAGCGTCCTTTAATTCTGAGTTTATGACCTCTAGTCCTAGACTCTCACACAAGTAGAAATATCCTCTCCACATCGACTCTATCCAAGCCTTTCACTATTATGTATTTTTCAATGAGGTCCCTTCCCCCTCATTCTTCTAAACTCCAGAAAATACAGGCACAGTGCCGACAAATTGTCACCATAGGTTAACCTACTAATTCCTGGGATTATTCTTGTAAACTTCCTCTGGACCCTCTCCAGAGCCAGCACATCATTCCTCAGCTATCGTGCCCAAAATTGCTCACAATATTCCAAATGCGGCCTCACCAGCGCACCTTATAGAGCCTCAACGTTACATCCCTGTTTTTGTATATAAGCCCTCTTAAAATAAATGTAAGCATTGAATTTGCTTTCTTTACTACCGATTCAACTTGCAAATCAACTTTTGGGGAATCCTGTACCAACATTCCCAAGTCCATTTGCACCTCAATTTTCTGGATTCTCACCCCATTTAGAAAATAGTCTACACCTTTATTTCTACTACCAACATGCATACCACACTTTGCTACACTATATTCCATCTGCCACTTCTCTGCCCACTCTCCCAACCTGGGTCTAAGTCCTTCTGCAGAGTCCCTGCTTTCTCTACTCTACCTGCCCCTCCACCTATTTTCATATAATCTGCAAACTTTGCCAGAAAGCCTTCAATCCCCTTGACCAAATCTTTAATATAAACATGAAGAGTAGCGGCCACTAGTCACTGGCAGCCAACCAGAAAAAGCCCCCTTTATTCATGTGCGGACGCGGTGCCGACAGACAAGAGGCCGACGAAACGCCTACTAATCGAAAGGATGGGACGCCTAAACGCCTACGAACCAAAAGGCTGTGTCGCCTAAACGCCTACGAACCGAAAGGCTGTGTCGCCTAAAAGCAAACTTACCGAATGGCAGCTCAGTCGATACGCCACCTACCCGAAATGAGACGTGCCAACGGACCGACTCCCACTCAACAGAAAAGTCCAATAACGGACTTGGCGTTGCCGGGGGGCGGGACTTGTCAGCGATTGGTCCAGACCCCCGCGTCCATCACATCACCGTGAAGGCATGAACATTGTCCCAAACCTCCGCTCCATCCAACCCGCAGCCCGCGGAGGGTGGCCGTGGGAGAGTGAAGGCTGTTCTGAGGAATGCACACCTTCGGCCGCTTTCAACTTGGTGCTTGGGTTCAGATTGCCCAGTCACCTATGGCTTGTGTGGGAAAATGAACCCCACGCTCCCGTCTCCCCGCTTTATCTCTCTCCCTTCTCTCTCCTCCTCTCTCTAGCCACTTCTCTCTCTCTCCTCCTCTCTCTCCCCCTTCTCTCTTTCCCCCTGCCTGTAGGCGCCGCCGCATTTCGGGTAGGTGGTGTATCGACTGAGCGGCCATTCGATAAGTTTGCTTTTAGGCGACGCAGCCTTTTGTTTCGTAGGCGTTTAGGTATCCTGTGCTTTTGGTTCGTAGGCATTTAGGCGTCCCATCCTTTCGATTAGTAGGCGTTTCGTCTTCGGACTATTTCAGTTAATTCGCATTTCGGCCTCGTTTCTATTCGGTTCTTTGGCTTCGGGCTTCTTTGCTTCGGCCTCTTGTCTGTCGGCACCGCGTCCGGGTACCCCGTTTATTACCACTCTTTGTCTTCTGTCATCCAGCCAATCTGCGATCCATGATGGTATCTGCCCTTTGATACCATTGTCTCTCATCTTCCTAAGCAGCCTAATGTGTGGCACCTTATCAAAGGCTTTCTGAAAATCTAAGTAAACAACATCAGCTGACTCTCCTTTGTCGATCCTGCTATTTACTTCTTCAAAGAAATCCAGTAAATTTGTCAAGCAAGACCTCCCGTTCACAAAGCCATGCTGACCAGCCTTTTTTTTAAAATCATGAACTTCTTGGTACTCCGTAACCTTATCCTTTATAAAGGTCTCTAAAATCTTTCCAACCACCAGTCATACTAACTGGTCTGTAGTTCTCACTATTTTACCTTACTCCCTTTTTGTGCAATGGGGGAATATTTGCAATTTTGCAATCATCTGGGACCACTCGTGACTCTGGTGATTCTTAAATATTGCTATCAACACCTCCACAATCTCTAAAGCCACCTCTTTCAGAACCCTGGGGTGCAGCCCATCCAGGGCAGGTGACTTATCCACCTTCAGCCCTTACAGCTTCCCAATCACCTTCTCCCCAGTAATAGCCACTCCTTTAACTTCCACCCCCTGACTCCCTTGAATTTCAGGCTCGTTGCTGATGTCTTCCACTGTGAAGACTGATGCAAAACGTTATTCAACTCCTCTGCCATTTCTTAATTCCCCATTATCACTTCTCCTGTATCATTCTCCAGTGGTCCAACGTCCACTTTTGCCTCTTTCTTGCTCTTTATATAACTGAAGAAACTCTTGCTATTCTCTTTTATATTATTGGCTAGCTTACCTTCGTATTTTATCTTTTCTCCCCATATTAGTTTAGTTTCAAGATACAGCACGGAAACAGGCCCGCACTGATCAGCGATCCCTGCACATTAACGCTATCCCACACACTAGGGGCAGTTTTTTGCACTCATGCCAATCCAATTAACCTACAAACCTGTACGTCTTTGGAGTGTGGGAGGAACCGAAGGTATCGGAGAAAACCCATGTGTTTCATTTCAGAGAATGTACAAACTCCATACAGACAGCACCCATAGTCGGGATCGAACCCGGGTCTCCAGTGCTGCATGCACTGTAAGGCTGCAACTCTACCACTGTGCCACCTTTTACAAGTTCAACTGCATTTGGGGCAAACAAAACCTTTAAAAAATGGCAGATATGAAAATCAGAAATAGGAACTGAAAATGCTGGAAACCTGTTAAGTAACAGGTCAGGCAGCATTTGAGGAAAGAAAAACAGAGTTAATGTTTCATGTTGAAATGCTGCCAGATATCCAGAGTGCCTCTGATTCTGCCAGACCTGTGAGCGTTTCCAACATTTTCATATTTACAGCAAAAAAAACAAACCACTGGTGAACTCAGCAAGTCAATCAGCATCTATGTGGGGAGGGGAATGAATTTTCAGGTTGAGACCCTTCATCAGGGCTGAGAGCAGAGAGAGAAGTTACCCCGTATAAAGAGATAGAGCTGGTGAGACAGAGGCCATCGATAGGTGGACGGAGGTGGGACATACAGTAATACAGCATGGACATGAGCCCTTTGGCCCAAATCATCCGTGTCGACCAAGATGTTCCATCTAAGCTACCATTTGCCTGTATTTGATCCATATTGCTGTAAACCTTTCTTATCCCATATACTTGTCCAAATGACTTTTAAATTTGTTATTGTACCTGCCTCAACCACTTTGTTGGTTTGGTAATAGGAGGCAGTTGGTGTTGGTGGAGGGTTGATATTGTGATTGTAAACTGGTGACCAATGGTGGACCACATTGATCACTGATGGGATCATTACTGTTTGCAATTTTTAATGATTTGGATATGAATGTGGGCACAATGATAAGTAAGTCTGTACATGACATTAAAATTGGTGATGTTGCTGATGGTGTAGAGGATAGTCATAGGCAATTGGATGATATTAATCAATTGGGCGGAGCAATGAAAGCGTTAATGATGGAAGAGCATATTTAATGAATAGTAAGACCCGTGGGAAGATTGGGGAACAAAGAAATATTGGTGTACAAGTCCAAGATCCCGTGCAGATTGCAGGTAAATAATGTGGTGAAGAAGGCTTGTGAAATACAGGTATTTGTTAGTTGGGACATGCAATATAAGAGTAGTAAAGGCCTTTATAAAACACTGGTCAGGGCACAGCTGGACTATTGCGTTCACTTCTGGTCATCAGCCTATAGGAAAAACTTGATTGCACTGGTGAGAATGCAGAGAGGAATAACCCAGATGTTGCTTGGGACGGATCGAGGAGCTGAGGGGGTAGGGGTACACAAGATTGTGAGGGACATACATGGGGCAAATAAAGGGAAACATTTCACCATAAGCATAGATATCAAAAACTAGAGGACAGGTTTATGCTAAGGGGAAGAGTTCTGGCAGGAATTTGAAGAAATTTCCCTCCAGAGAATGGTTGGACTCTGGAATGCACTGCCTAAGTGAGGGCAGGTATTTAAGAATTATTTAGACAATATTTGAATCACCTTGATGTAAAAGGCTATAGATCAAGCGGTAGTAAATGCATACAATGCTTGATATGGTCATGTTTCTAAGCTGTATGACTCCTTGATTGTGGTCTGATAGCTTAATTGCCCCATCACCACTATATATATTGTGTGTGTGTGTAGGATAGTGTTAATTTTGCAGCTATTTTGTGATCAGGAAATACTACAATTGTATTGTCTGCAATAGAACTATGTTACCCGGCGAACATATTTTTTACCGAGATAATTCTGTAACAGTTATAACTGTGTGGTTGCTATCTTCTATGTCATTTTCTTGAGTGCAAGCCAATCTATTAAAACAATTGCTAATTGAGTTCTGGGTGACAAATTAATACTGTGGTTATGAAGTAATTGTATCTTGTCTGTAAAGGAGATTCCTTGGTTATGGGAAGCATATAGGAGTTCCATGATGATTCATTACTAAGTTGGCTTCATGCCATTGTGACCAATCACTCTTCTGCCAGTTACTGACTGCGTTTAGGGATGTTGGCCATCTGGGTTAGGTTGTGTTTCCCTGCAGGAGGGTGTTTTCTTCAAGAAAGATGATTGGCTGGTTTGGAGAGGGGAGGTAGTGGTGATGGTGCATGGAATGAGAGGATGGCTAGAGCAGAAATAAATTAAGAATGTCACCCATTATCTACTTGTTAAGATGAGCAGCAGAGAGGTTTAATAGACAATAGACAATAGGTGCAGGAGAAGGCCAATCGGCCCTTCAAGCCAGCACCACCATTTAATGTGATCATGGCTGATCATCCACAATCAGTACCCCGTTCCTGCCTTCTCCCCATATCCCTTGACTCGCTATCTTTAAGAGCTCTGTCTAGCTCTCTCTTTAAAACATCCAGAGAGCCAGCCTCCACCACCCTCTGAGGCAGAGAATTCCACAGACTCACAACTCTGTGTGAAAAAATGGATATATATCCCTTTTTCATATTGGGATATTACAAATGAACCCGATAACTTCTTGGTCAGCAATTTGTCCTAAATAGGATGATAAACACTATGATCCCCATTATTGGCTCTATCACTTAGATGCTGAGAAAAAATGCAATCCACAAGGAACTCCCATATATCTAATATGATAAAATAACTTTTACTGTCTGCAAATGACTTCCAATTTCTAATAAACAAAATATTGTTTTTTAAAACTATTTCTCCAGAATTGCAGGTATAACATTCCTTTTGTACATAATTGTTATATTGTTATATTAGTTAAAACATTAATAGACCTCTTTGACCATCAAACTGTTATAATGGTCTGGTCAAACCTGCAGATAGCCAAATTCATATCTTCATGCCATGGATGAATTTGTACAACAATAAATTACTGCAACTATGAGTCATCATAACTGGTTCAATATCAGTCTCAACATTAATGAGAACCATGAAGGTCCGGTTTGGGCCACCAAAGCGCCCCTGGCAGCGTCCTGCTACATTTTCATCAGACACTGCCCTATCAGACAAAAATGAGGAACATAAAAGAACATCTTTCCTCATGTAATTTAGCGAAATGCATCCACGGCTCCTGTTCTCGGTTTTCCCACGAGACCATTTGAGAGATCGGTGATTTAATCTGGATACAACCAGATTAATGGTAAGTAATCCATATTACTGACAATGTTTTTCCCCTGATTTGTTGTCTGAGACAACATTGTCTCTTCCTTAGAGATAAACAGCTGGACCAAAACATTTTTAGAATACGCCACATCTGGTTACCCAGATAATCACTTGATAATGATCTTACTTGACTCATGTGATTGATATATGCCACAGCCGTGGTATTGTTCACCTGGTATGACATGCACACTTTCATAATAGAACAATAGGCATTTAATCCATAAAAAACTCCTGATCAATAATTAATACAAATGTTTGGAGAAAATTTCTTAGGACAATCCATTTGCAATTACCTGGTGTTATTGTCCATAGTCCCAAACAAGGGACGTATCAAATATTAACTTGATAAGAATAGATATTATTCTTATCTTAACCCAAATAATCACAGACACTATCCATCATCTGATAATACTTGCTTCAGCTTGCAACGGCTGCTAAGCTTATATATTTAAAGCAGCTTGTGGGCCTTTTCTATCCACTACTTTAATTCTGATAACGTATCCTTTGGTATTTGCATAGGCCTGTCAACAAAGGCCTGCATACTCTTATAATGCTTGTGTTTTCCCTTTTTTGGAGCTTTTTTACTCTTTTACCTAAGCTCCTTCTCTGATGGAGGAACAAAGTTTGTCAACAAAGCAATGAGACATATTTGTATCTCGGAAAACATTTTCCCCCCTCTTATGGTGCTGAATTACCCCTAAATCCAGAATAGTAATTTAGGGATGTTTATGAATGCCTAAAACATAGGTTTTATTGGATGGGTCAGGACCTTCGCCTCTCAACAGGCTTTTAATTGCTGCACTAATTTGCAGCTGACTCCTGATCAACCCTCCAATTAAAAATGTGATCAAGATAAACCATGACCATGTCCTCATTAGTGCAAGTGCTGATCTTCTTATCAGTGCAATTGTTGTTCCAGTAATTATGTGAACAGCCTAGAACTGAGTTTAATCCATTAGACAATGTCTTAACTTGCACAGCTGACCCATTCTAATTTCAAGCACCTGTAAATATGATAATAAATTGGTACTAAATACCAATCCTTTGAGTCTTATAGTAATGATTAACAATTTGTTAATAACAACTGTTTTCCAATGTTGAAGATTTCCATTTTAATAAAATGTTTTTACACTATAAAAGTGTATTTAAAATGATGTATTGTATGGCTTTACCACCGCATCTTCTTTTCCCTGGGGAAATTTATGATACAAATTTACGTACCTCTTCTTTATTGGAGATATTTTGGGTGCAAACCTAAAATCAATTTCTATACGGGTGAACCATTTCCTTCTACAATTTTTTTTTTTTTTTTGTAGATCCTTTACACATTAAAATAAATCAACCCTTTGTTATGCCATATCATTGATCATAACACACCTGTAATCTCCCACAATTGGAGATTTCATTAACTTCTTCTGTAATAAGTGTTTGCACCTCTTCAAATGTACATGAAGCCTTTTCTTCCCAATCATATGGGTTCACATAAGGCTGTGTTGGATAAATATTTATTTATCATACTCCTGCCTTTGTTTTGATCCATTATCAAATCTTACATTGGATCATAATTTTTCCAAAGTTTAATGACCAATAGTCTTTCCTTTGTAATCAATGTCTTTGATTTATCCTGAGGCAGGTTTACTCCATAATAATCAGGAGTTTAACATCACTTGATCTGTTTTGACCTGCAAATCTAAAGTGCAAAATTGGTCCCAATAACAAATACATATATATATATATTTTTTTATTACATAATTTTTCTCCCATTGAGCTCCACAAACTAATGGAAATTTGTCTTTTTATTTTAAATGTTTTGGTTATTGCACAATGTTTTATTTGTTTTACATAAGTAGTGATGCCACACACCAGCTTGAAATACTTTGAAATAGTATTTCCTTATGTCTCCATATAATTGAGACTTGGGTACCATAATCGGTTTCACCGTTGATACCTTAATAAAACATAAAAAGTTTTATCAATAACTCTGCTGTTTCAACCATAACATGAGAGACAATTAATTTTGGTTTCCATGGTCACTATCCATGGCCTCACTCCTTCATTCAGGTATCGTACCTAGTACACCTGTATATATATATTTGTGCTGTGGTGGGTACTTTATGACCAGCCACCACTATCAATGCACCTTTAGGCTCAATTTTTTCCATATTCTTTTACTGCCCTGATTACTCCTGAGTTGTTCCTCAAGGAGACTACCTCCAAAACGATCCGAGTTAGATATTCCCACATTGATAAATTCCACCATGCATATTAATATATGGAAACCCCTCAGGGTTTGTTTTTTGGGAATATTCTGGGCCTTTTTTAAACCCTTTATTTGTTTTTTCCCCCCGGAGTATTTTCTTTTCTTCATAGCCAAAAGTTTGTGGAGCATTCTCCCTAACTTTTAACGGCCACCGTATCGGAACCCTCCGCACTAATCTGCCGACCCGATCGCTGAGTTTCCCCCAGGTCCCCATGTAGTCTACTTGCCCATATTTTTTGTTCCCTGTCCCAGCACACCGGAGCTTCAACACGGTGGCCCCGGTAAGGCATTGCCCACACCGCGATGGCTGCGCCGCTGCTGAAGCTGAAGCACTGGCCGGTCTCTGGCAGGAAATCCAGATAGTAGGCCGTGAGGAGAGAGAGAAGATGCTCGGAGGGCAGACGCATCCTCGACCACGTAGTGACTGAGAAAAACAGTTTCCCCCTTCCCCCACCCATCCCCCACATAAAAAGACTAAAAGACCTCCAAAACAACACTTTTTGACAGACTGAAAATAAAAAAAGAATGAAAGGCCGAACAGGTGCAGGCGAGGCTGCCATACACAATAGCGCCCCCTACCCCCACTCGTAGGGCAAGTTTATTTTGTACAGACAGCAGTGGATGTTTGAAATATGCTGCCAGTGGTGGTGCTGAAAACAGATATGATAGTGCCTTTTAAGAATCTTTTAGACAGAAACATGGATATGTAGGGAATGGGGAAATGGATCATAGGCAGGAAGATGAGATCAGTCTAACTTTGTATCTTGTTCGTACGGAATTGTGGGCCGAAGTGCCCGTTCCCGTGCTGTACTGTTATGTCTATGTTAAAAATTCAGGCCAGTAACCTTCGTGATTGTTGCATGTTTTATGTGCCTTTAAGACTACTCTTTGAATTGCCTGGTTTGTAGCCGTAATACATAGACATTTTGTTGCTTTAGAGCGAAGGAGTCTATTCAGTTCTGCACTCACAAGGTTGCATTCTTTGCCTTTGATGACAAGGATATCTGAACTGTTTTTTGTATTGCGCAAAGTCCAAGCAATTTCTCAGAAGAAATGAAATATATATTGGGGGGGGAATCCTGAACTACCATTGTGCATTCTCTGGAGCCAATTAATATTTGGCATAAGTAAAGAACATATGTGAGAATAAGAATGGCTGTAAAGGCAAATAAAAGCATAAATTGACATAATCTAAATTAAATTATCATATGTAGATGTGCCAACAAAATAATTATTTCCAGCTGATGCAGTATTTTACAACTAATCTGACTTTAATCTACTTTGCTTGTGTTATTTCAGACACATTTGCATTTATGGTTTATTGCCCAAAGGGCCATTTAGTTACAGATATGCTTCAGAGAGACAATCACTTGCACGCAAGCATTTTAGTTGCAAGTGCTGAAGTACAGAGATACCCTTTTCTTATATATACTAAATAATGTTGTGGGCTCTTCCAGAATATCAACTCATTAGTCAGATCCATATATGAGCAGCCTCAGCCCAGTTTATGTTTTTAGCTGCTATGGTCCCTGTACTGAATGAAATTCTTAAATGATTACGACACTCCAAAAACTGCATCCAATTAATGTGCAATTATGCAGAGGCCCATTGGGGCTATGAAATCATTCATTTCTATTTGCCATGATGGTCTGAAACTGGCCTTTTCTTGCCTCTTTGGACTGATGGGGCAAATGCCTCTTTAGAGGATCAGAGCCATCGGCTCAGTTTTTCTCAATAGCTGCAGACCCGATTTAAAGGTTAGAATAAAGGTTCTTCTGGAGAAGAGTCCCACTCAGCTCTGTTCGGCTTGCAGACTGGAGATTGTGGTCTAATATTTTGATCATTTTCATATTTGTTATCCTTGGGCCTGAAGTGGAAAATTAAAAGCACTTCATTATCCAGTTCCTTTGCACAACTGAGAAATGTTTGCTGCAGATTGCTGTATGTCCTCAAATCTAGGTATTTTGCGTGGACCAGGGAGCTAAGTAAATCAGACAGATAATCCATGTCTCCTAATATTTCTAACTAGAAGATGTAAAATTCAGTTAAATGTACATTGATCCATTGCTGCATTTTAAACATTATTATATTGCACCAGTTGTTCTGATACAATACAATAAATCTCTCTTTATTATCCAGTTGTGCTCCATTTATTTCATTACAACTTGCAACAAGAAGATTGTACCAAGTCAAGTCAAGTTTATTTCTATAGCACATTTAAAAACATCTCTCATTGACCAAAGTGCTTTACATTGGTGCAGGTACTAACGTGCTACAAACAGTGGTACATAGATCAACAATACATACATAGATACATACATACAGTGCTTCCTCAGAGGACCTCAAGAAAGGCTTGAGAGTAGAAATAAGCTTTAAGTCCAGACTTAAAAGAGTCGATGGAGGGGGCAGTTCTTTTTTTTTTTACTTTAGTTTTTATTGCTTTTATGTATACACAAACAAAACACAAATATAACAACGAAACATACAACATTACTACTAAAATCCATTGGGGAGGGGGCAGTTCTGATGGGAAGAGGGATGCTGTTCCATAGTCTCGGAGCTGCAATCGCAAAAGCGCAGTCGTCCCTGAGCTTATGCCTAGACCGCGGGATGGTCAGTTACTCCAAGTCGGCCGATCTGAGGGACCTGGAGGTGGTGTGGTGGGTAAGCAGATTTTTGATGTAGGTGGGGGCAAGCCCGTTAAGGGATTTGTATTCATAAAGAAGGAGCTTGAAATTGATTCGGAACCGCACAGGGAGCCAGTGGAGAGAGGCCAGAATCGGGGTGATGTGGTCCCTTTTTCGGGTGCCCGTCAGGAGTCTCGCTGCGGCGTTTTGGACCAATTGCAGGCGGGACAGGGCTGATTGGCTGATGTCAGTGTAAAGGGAGTTGCAGTAATCAAGGCGGGAGGAGATAAATGAGTGGATGATCTTTTTGAGGTCATCAAACTGAAGGAATTGTTTTATTTTAGCTATCGTCCAAAGTTGGAAGAAGCTAGCTTTTACCACGGCATTGACTTGTTTGTCAAATTTCAACGCGGAGTCAAGTATCACGCCAAGGTTTTTGACGTGAGGTTTGAGTAATGGGGTAAGGCTTCCAAGGCTGCCTGCTATCGTTTTGATTGAGTCCGAGGGGCTGAGTAGGATGACCTCAGACTTGCTCTCGTTTAGTTGGAGGAAGTTCTGGGCCATCCAACACTTTATATCCTCGAGGCAGTGGATAAGGCTGAGTAGATTAGATTGGTTGTTGGACGTCAGGGGGAGATAGAGTTGTGTATTGTCTGCATAGCAGTGGAAGGAAATGCCGTGCCTTTGAATGACTTGGCCTAAGGGGAGCATATACAGGGAGAAGAGAATGGGGCCTAGGATGGAGCCTTGTGGAACCCCACAGCAAAGGCTAGCTGGGGAGGAGAAAGAGTTGCCTATGTTTGTAGAGAAACTCCTACCTTTGAGGTAGAAGACGACACGGAAATGCTTCAAATTACTAGCCATTTATTTTAACACACTACCGGCATATATTATCTTTACTTACGAAGCCTGCTCAGATTGTACAGTATTTATTTTACCAGCAATAATTTTGAAATAATTACAATAGCATAGAAGGAGTATTTATGAGACTTGACTGAGAAGTCAATACCTTTTCATGCTGTAAAGCTGTGGTGATTGAATGCAGTACAGATTCAGAAAACTGACCTCAAAATCAAATTTTTTGTTTCTTCATTTTGCCTCTTATTTTACAAGCTGCTGACAGGCAAACACAAGTACAGATGTGACACGCCATTTAGCATAAACAAGTCTCCTTTCCATAGAAACCTACAGTGCCTTTCCCAAATAAATTGACTGTCTCCTAAATGCTCCAGAGGATCTGCTTCTGCTTCCTGACCTGGAAAACCTTTCTATGTATTCATCATTCTTTGCCCTGATTTTGCAAGATTATGAAAGCAGGTGTGCCTCCTATTAAGGGCGTGATGGAGCTGTGCTCGGTGTCAGACATAGAATTTTCATGGGGATTGCTGAATCTTCCAGTGCAACCTTATCAAAAGGCTTGCTGGAAACCCCAAAGTAAATGTATAAACGACAACCTACTCTGCTTCCTTGAGATTTCTGCTCGCTTTCCATTGAATTAACCCTAGGATCTTCAGAGATGCACACTGGAAATTACGAGTCTAATTATATGAATATAATTATGGGTGTCATTCCAGGAAAAACTACAATGGAACAAAGGAGCACAGGATTGTTGTTGTCTTGGATCCAGTCCAGATCACACCAGGAAGACTATGTACAATCTGTTCAAGTGTCATATAAAGGATAATTCTGAACTTGCAAGGACACTGAGATCAACAAAATAATTCTGATGATCAAGAAATTAAGGATTCGAAGCAGTTGTTTATTTCAAAATGAAAAGATATAATTAAACTTTACAAAGTCGTGAAATAAATAATAGCTCTAAAAATATATTTATTCTGGTAAAAGGTTATGTAGTGTCTTCCATAAGACCTTGTTATGACTAGCACAATGAATACATGTCCGACATCTTGTAAGAAGGAATTAATCTGCACAACCAGAAAATTTCTAGAAGGTCACCTGACCTCAGTCACGAGGCACAGGCACATTTGCCAGCTTCTGCTTTTGGCCTCAAGGGGCACTGGCATTTATATTACATATACATCACATCTCCCCCTTCACTTTAATTACATCACATCTCCCCCTTCACTTTAATTACATCACAGGTTACATACAGTATGAAGTGACAATTATCAGGACAGAAACAGGCCATTTTGTGCAATGAATTAATGCTGCTGTGTCTGTTCAACATATGACTCCTCCCACACACCATAGATCATCATCTTGACGTTTATTTTCAATTCCTTTTTCTCTCCAGTAATCATTGAGTTTGTTAAATGTCCAAGTTATTTATCTCATCTACATCCCATGGAGGTAAGTTCCTCATTGCAAGCACACTCTGAAAAAAAAATTCCTGGTGCCCCATTTGATTCATTAATGGCTGGAGTCAGCAGTTCCAATTCAGCAATGCAGAAGTCTGAAATTTACAGAATGCAGACTAACCAAGCAATAGTCTGGCATAGTTGTACTAACAGAATCATACCACTGACAATGTTCCAGATCATCCAACACAATTCCTGAGTACATCCCATACCAGCAGCACAGACGCTTTAGAAGTGGTAGTGTAGTGGTATAGAAACAGGAAAGTGGCCCTGGAAATCCCTGCATCGTCTCCAGACACCATGGACTCTGACGATATCAAACATGAGCAAAAAAAGCTCCTCCTGATTACAACTTACAATTTATTCTCAGATGATGAATCAATGTTCCTCTATATTTTATAACATTTGGATCAAGCAGAGAAAGCAGCAAGGATACAAAAGAGTACAGCATGGAAACAAGTTATTTGGCTGAATTCGTCCATGCCAACTGGGATACATCTGGACTAATTCCATTTAACACCATTTTGCCTGTATATCTCTATTCCTTTGCTTTCAATTCTCCTATCCACATGCTTTTTAAATGCTATGTTTGTACTTGGCTCTACCACTTTGTCTGGCAGCTTGTTCCAAATATTCACCAACCTATGTGTGAACAACCTACCTCTCAGATCTCATTAAAATTTTTCCCCTCTCGCCTTCTATAAAACTAGAGGGCATGGATTAAGATGCAAATGGAAAGATGTAAAGGAAACCTGAGGAGCATGTTTTTCAAACACAGAGTGGTAGGTATATGGAACAGAGTAAGTGATAGGCATGGATCTCGTTGCAACCTTTAAAAGACACAACCATGTATATGGATGGAATGTTTTAGGGGGATATGGTCCAAATGCAGACAAATGGGACTAGCATAGATTGGGCCGAAGGGCTTGCTTCCTGCTGTATAACTTAAGCCCTCCATTCCAGGCAACGTCCTAGAATCACTTCTGTGCTCTTTCTAGTACTACCCTATCTTTCTATAGTATGGTGTCCAAAACTGCACACAATATTCCAAGTGCTGCACAAACAATGTCTTGAGCAGTTGCAACACAATGTCCCATTCTTATGGACCATATACCTACCTAGAAAGACAAACAACTAAATGCCTTCTTCATTACCCTATCAACCTGTGTTGTCATTTTCACAGAGCAATGAACTTACAACATTCCTCTGTAAAGATGGCCATAATATTTGGATGTCAAAGATAAGGTTGAAACATTCACAAGCATATTTAGCCTCTGAGAGCCACTTCATGGATACCATTCTTCAGTCAATATGATTCATTCCATATAAGGAAAGAAATGCTGAGAGCACTCCATATACAAGAACCACGTGTGCAGACAATATCCCGGCTATGATAGAAAACAGGCATGCTCCAGAACTACTGCGTGTCTTTCAAGCATTTGTTCTCATGGAGCCATATTAAAGCTTACTTACCATTTAACTAATGTTCTGCAAGTTTACATGTACATAAGTGATAGGAGCAGAATTAGGCCATTCAGCCCATCAGGTCTACTCCGCCATTCAATCATGGCTGATCTATTTTTCCCTCTCAACCCCATTCCCCTGCCTTTTCCTCATAACCCTTACAAATCAAGAACCTATCAAACTCCACCTTAAAAATATCTGTTGACAGCTTTCTGTGGCAATCAATTCCACAATTTTCATTTGAATTCCTCCATTCTGCAACATCCTTATTAAGTATCGGCTGGAATCTTGGGTTTGTTATTGCCTGCAGATTATGATGCTGAATTTCTTGGTCCAAATCTTTCATGTAAATTATTAATATCAAAGGCATTGAATCTTTTGGATCTTCACCCTCCAAAATGATACTTTCCTCCTAATCTCCGATTTCTGTATATGAAGCAATTTCTGACCGTTGAGCTATCTGCTCAAATAGTCCTTTGCTGTTAATTACTTGAGTTTTGTCTGGATTTTACAGAGGTCTACCTGATCAAAGGTCTGGTAAAACACTGGTTAGGTCATTCCATAATGCATTGTTGCTATAGAAGCATAGAGTGATATAGTTTGGAAACAGGCCCTTCGGCTCAACTTGCCCATTATGTCCCAACTACACTAATCCTACCTGCCTGCATTTGGCCTGCACCCCTCCAAACCTGTCCTATCCATGTACCTATCTAACTGTTTCTTAAATGTTGGGATAGTCCCTGCCTCAACTATCTCCCCTGACAGCTTGTTCCATACCCCCATCACCCCATCTCTTCTCTCCATTCACTCTAAATAATTCTCAGTTATGAGATATCTGGTTTATTATCTGTTGACCCTTAAAGATGTGTGAGAAATTTCAAATGAACCTTTTAATAAAATACCAGAGGACAATTTAAATTAGTTGAAGAGACAAATTAATTTAATTTGAGAAAAAATATTGAGGTGATCAGCAAAGATAATGAATGGTTGAATCTCTATATTTAGGTCACAATGCAATCTTAAAATAAGGGGTTGTCTATTTATGGCAGACATGTGGAAAAAAATGAATTTGCTTACTTCTACCAAGAGGACTGTGGAATCTCAGTCAGAAATTATATTCAAGGCAGCTTTGTAGAGATGTTCATATATTAGGGGGGTTAGCAGGAGAAGTGATGCTGAAGTCGAAGATCAGCCATGATCTTAAAGTCATAGTTATGAAAATATGGCATTATGGAGTCAAAACAGACCCTTAGGCCCAGAAGATAACTAAAAAGGCAATACGGGGAGAAAAGATGAGGTATGAAAGTAAGCTAGCCAAGAATATGAAGGCGGATAGTAAGAGTTTCTTAGGTATGTGAAGAGAAAAAAAAAACTAATTAAGGCCAAAGTTGGACCCTTGAAGACTGAAAAGGGTGAATTTATTATGGGGAACAAGGAAATGGCAGATGGGTTGAAAAGGTACTTTGGATCAGTCTTCACTAAGGAGGATGCAAACAATCTCCCTGATGTACTATTGGCCAGAGAATCTAGGGTGGCAGAGGAACTGAAGAAAATCCACATTAGGCAGGAAATGGTGTTGGTAGACTGATGGGACTGAAGGCTAATAAATCCCCAGGGCCAGATGGTCTGCATCACAGGGTACATAAGGAAGTGGCTCTAGAAATTGTGGACACATTGGTGATCATTTTCCAATGTTCTATAGATTCAGGATCAGTTCCTGTGGATTGGAAGATAGCTAATGTTATCCCACTCTTCAAGAAGGGCGGCAGAGAGAAAACAGGGAATTATAGACCAGTTAACTTGACATTGCTGGTGGGGAAGATGCTGGATTCAATAATAAAAGATGAAATAGCGGCACATTTGGCTAGCAGTGACAGGATCGGTCCGAGTCAGCATGGATTTACAAAGCGGAAATCATGCTTGACTAATCTTCTGGAATTTTTTGAGAATGTTACCAGGATAATGGACAAGGGAGAGCCAGTGGATGTGGTGTATCTGGACTTTCAGAAAGCATTTGATAAGTTCCCACATAGGAGATTAGTGGGCAAAATTAGAGCACATGGTATTGGGGATAGAGTGCTGACATGGATAGAACATAGGTTGGCAGACAGGAAACAAAGGGTAGGAATTAACAGGTTCCTTTCAGAATGGCAGGCAGTGACTAGTAGAGTACCGCAAGGCTCGGTGCTGGGACCGCAGTTATTTACAATATACAGTGGCTTGCAAAAATTTTCATACCGCTTGAACTTTTCCACATTTTGTCACGTTACAACCACAAACGTAAATGTATTTTATTGGGCTTTTATGTGATAAAAAACTGAAAAGTGTGGCTTGCAAAAGTATTCTGCTCCCCTGAGTCAATACTTTGTAGAACCACCTTTCGCTGCAATTACAGCTGCAAGTCTTTTGGGGTATGTCTCTACCAGCTTTGCACATCTAGAGACTGAAATTTTTGCCCATTCATCTTTGCAAAATAGCTCATGCTCAGTCAGATTGGATGGAGAGCGTCTGTGAACAGCAATTTTCAAATCTTGCCAGAGATTCTCAATTGGATTTAGGTCTGGACTTTGACTGGGCCATTCTAACACATAAATATGCTTTGATCTAAACCATTCCATTGTAGCTCTGGCTGTATGTTTAGGGTCATTGTCCTGCTGGAAGGTGAACCTCCACCCCAGTCTCAAGTCTTTTGCAGACTCTAACAGGTTTTCTTCCAAGATTGCCCTGTATTTGGCTCCATCCATCTTCCCATCAACTCTGACCAGCTTCCCTGTCCCTGCTGAAGAAAAGCATCCCCACAGCATGATGTTGCCACCACCATGTTTCACAGTGGGTGTGAGATACGCTTTGTGCTCACAATTAATGCTCAAAGACTAAATCTTGGAAGCAAGAGTTCTTTATTCCTCTCGACTCTGCAGACCCGGGTGCCTCTCCAAATCGAGACACACCGAAGCCAAAGAAGTCATCCCCCTTTATACACAGAATTTTACATTCAACCTCCCCTCTGGACCCTTCTCCAATCAGGGTCTGAGGTGCACAATCTGTAGGTACATCCCACCGTACATCCCCTCGCACCTCCCATATCATACATCGCATGTTCAAACATGTTCATGGTAATGAGCAGTTTCTTGACCAGGGGTGTGTTGTAATATTCATTTATTCTATTAAGCATGCTCAGTTGCTCATGACCTACCCTAGTTTTACTCACCTCCCAGTGAACCCTCTCAGTTCTCCTATATCAGTACTAAAGCTAAGCTATAGTGACAAGGGTCCCATCTATCACTCCCTTCCACTGATATGGATCTCTCTACATCACTCCCTTCTACTGCTATACAATGCTATTACTTCTTACTCAAGGACTCAAGGATGGGTCTGGCAACCTTCAGACACAGCTGTGTCAGAATCCTCTCTCCAGCCCTCTCAGTTCGGATTCTCTTTAAAACTCCTTACTTTAATGGGGTTTTAATCACTTTATCCCTCACAATCCTCCCTTTTTCTTTTGCTACGCATACACTGATTAAACCCTCATTTCAAGTTCCCTCAACTCGAACTGACGTAACATTGTCCTAACCTTCTCTTCCTGTAAATCATGAACCTCCCCTGGCCGCATTATCATTATTTTCTGTATTTCTCCTCTCTCTCTCCCATAGGCATGACTACCGCCTGCATCTGACTTATACTTTAGTAATAAGTTCCCTAAACAAGGGATGCAACAGGGGATAAAGATCAGTCCAGCCACTGCACATAGAAACACGAGTCCCACCGTTCTCCACCATGTTCCTCCGAGGATGGAATCCCACCATTGGGTTCCCATAATAGAATTCCACTTTTGTATTGGAACATGTGCCAACTTACGGATCCCTTCTGATATGTCCATCACTGCCTGTCCATTATCATCGATGTTCAAACAGCAATTAGAGAGGTTGAATTTCCCGCATACCCTCCTTCTTCTGCCAGGAGGTAAATCTAGGGCTAACCTGTTCTGGTATATCGCTGCTCTCATCTGCGTCTGCTGCTTTGCCAGCATTTCCAGCGCCCCCGCAGTTTGGTTGGTAATTACCTCCAGTACTGCCTGAAGCCTTATGATCCGGTTTAACATGTATGCTGGTGTTCGGTAGCCCCAGGATCCATCCTGTGCCCAAGTGGCTGGTCCGTAGTATGAGATGATTCTTGCTGGTGGCCATTCATCATCTTTCCATTCTCCAATGTCTATTTTCCTCTTTTTCCGATGTAGGTCATCAAATACAGGTGTTCCTAACGACCGGCCTTCTTTGGTGTTTAACAGGAAAAATCCAGGTTGTACCAGTCCAATAAAACAAGTCCCACTCCAATTCATCGGTAACACCGAGTATGCCTTGTATCCACATATCCATAACAGTCCTTCAGGGGCCGGTCACTAGAGGCAATCTTGTTCCATATATCTCGCAATACTGGGATCCCCTGATAAGGGTTGTTCCCGGTGCAGTTCCATAGTCCAGCCGATTCCACTCCATCGGTCTTCATCCAGATAGCGCAGTTTTTCCATATTTATTAGTTAGATACCATTTAGGCTCCTCTGGCCACCACACTCGGGACTGATTTGGCCACTGGGTGACGATGCGCTGGCAGGGGCTGCTGCCTACTAGGACGGCATCCTTTGCCCAGGGCCTAGCGATACACTCAGTCCCGACCGGAGCGTCTGTCAGGACCCATACCTGGGGATCTCGGTCTTGTCCAACTGTCAGGTTCCACCCCATCAGGTCCCATACTTCAACAATGGATCCCCTCCACGGCCAACGTGAAATCATCAGTGGTCCTCCGCAGACCCAACAGTTAGTCACATTCAGGATTCCAGCTATCCGGAGGGCCAAGTCCACAAACAGGTTTTTTTCTCCTTCAGGGATCTCGATCTGCTTCTTTATCTCTTCGTACAGTGTCTGGTGCACTTGAGGCTGAGTAGGTGGGGGAGGGGGAGGCTTAGTGACTACTACTTCTGTAACCTCTTTTATTACTTCCTCCTTCATCTTATCTATTGCCCATTTTACGATCTGAGAAGGGAAAACTAACTGTACACAAACCCATCTCTCTCACCCTTGGGCAGGTAACGGGCCCAAACTTCCCTATATACCCCCTATTGCCTGCTATCAAATACTCCTTTCCCCCCCTCTTCACAAATGGTTCTAGTCTTCCGGTCATGGCATACTTTGTTCACATGGGAATGATAGGTAAATGATCTGGTTGTCCGCCCTCTGTATTGGATAGGATGATAACATTTATCACAATTATTAATACCTTTTACCACAATTACATACAAAGCAAACAATACCACGACTGCTCCTTTCATACTGTCAGTTATACATTCAATGCTTTTTTTTTTAAATTACTGTTAGGGGTTTGCTTCCTGGCTTCACCATCCACTGTTCCTCCTCCTCAGGAACGGGTGGATCGACGGGGTCCTTTAACCCGGATCGCGTGGGTCCACCCTTTTTCTTTTGTTCGTATTGCTGTCTCGGTTGTCAGTAATACTAGGTACGGTCCGGTCCACCTGGGCTGGAGTTTCTCCTCCTTCCAATTCTTGACCAGTACCCAGTCGCCGGCCTTTACAGCATGTATTGGAAAGTCAAGTGGTGGGCTTTGAGCCAATAATCCTTTAGCTTTTAATTCTGTAAGGGAACGAGACACTGCCAGTAAATAGTTCCTCAAGAACACATCACCTCCCTCAAAGGTTGGTGTGCCTTCCACCTTCCCAAAATAAGGCAATCCAAACAACATTTCATAGGGAGACACCGCAATATCCTTTCGTGGTGCCGTCGTATTCGCAATAAAGCAATTGGTAGACATTTAGTCCAGGGTAACCCTGTCTCCTCCATTAAATTTAGTTATCTGAATTTTTAGAGTGGCATTCATCCGCTCCACTCTCCCCGAACTCTGGGGGGTGCCATGGAGTATGCAGCTTCCAGTTTATTCCCAAGGCGCGACAAATTAATAGGTGCACCTTGGAAGCAAAATGTGTTCCTCGATCTGAATCTATGGATTCAATTACTCCATATCGTGGGATGATTTGTTCCAGCAGTATCTTAGTGACTGCCTGGGCAGTGGCATTTATCGTGGGAAATGCCTCTACCCACCTGGTGAAGTGATCCACTATAACCAGAAGATATTTCCACTGCTGTACTTTTGGTAGTTCTGTGAAGTCCACCTGTATTCTCTGGAAGGGTCTAATGGCCAATTGTTGTCCTCCCCCTGGGACAGCTCTCATTACCTTCTTATTCACTCTTTGACACACTACACAACCAGACACCGCCTGCTTGGCTAAAGTATAAATGCCTCTACAGGCATAAGTCCGTAGTATCGTGTCGCACAGAGCCTGAGCTCCCCAGTGCGATTGCGAATGTAGTTGTTTAATCAAATCCCTAGTCAATCCTTTAGTAATTATTTGTTTTTCGTCCGGCGTCCACCACTTCCCGTCCGTGGAGTGCCGGGCACCCAACTCATTCATTTTATCTTCCTCCTCCCGCGAGAATACAGGTATCTTCTCTATTTCCCTCTCTCAACGGTATTAGAGACAACATTTTTACCGTTCCTTCTGTCGCCGCTGTCTTAGCGGCACTATCAAACTGCCCTATTCCCTCTAGCTTCCAGCGAATTCCCTCTCTGGTGGCCTGCTACATGGACCACCGCTATTCTTTCTGGCAAATTTAGTGCTTCCAAAGCTTTTTCAATTAACTGCTCATGAGCCAACTCTTTCCCTCTAGCTGTAATCATCCCTCTTTCTTTCCAGATTTTCCCAAAGGTGTGTACCACCCCAAAGGCATACTTGGAATCCGTATACACAGTTCCTTCTTTCCCTTTCAATAGTTCCAATGCCCTCAGTAATGCATACAGTTCACACGTTTGCGCGGACCAACTTCCTGGTAACCTGCCTGCTTCCACTTTTTCAAACCCTTCTCCAGTTATTATAGCATACCCACTATACCTTTTTCCGTCTATGCATCGGGAAGAACCATCAATAAACCATCTTTCTTTCCCCTGTCTCAAGCGGTCGTTCTTCTAAATCTTCCCTACTCTTTGTCTGAAGTTCTATTATCTCACTACAATCATGTTCTGGTAACTCCCCTTCCTGCTCAGCACCTGCCGAGTACAAAAACTGAGAGGGATTTAGGTTTTTATCCGTTACTATGGTCAAATCATTCTTTTCCATAAGTATAACCTCATACTTCTAGAATCCGTCAACCACCGACTGGACTTCTGAGTTAGTATCGTCCGGACCGTGTGGGGAGTGGACACCACCAGAGTTCCTCAAACGTCAATTTCCTACTTTCCTCCACTAACACTGCTGTTGCCGCTACGCTTGAATACATACTGGCCATCCCCGCGATACTGGATCCAAGAGTTTGGAGAGGAACGCGACGGGCTGCCGCTTCCTTCTTTCTCCTGGGTTAGTACTCCCAGCGCAATTCCATTTTCTGCATTCACAAAAAGATGGAATGGCTGGTCAATAGACGGGAGAGCCAGTACAGGGGCAGTGATTAAACTGTTCTTTAGTTTCCTAAAATGGTGTTCGTCCCCGGATTCCCACTTTACTTTATCGTTTTCTTCACCTAATTTATCATATAGAAACCTAACCTGTCGGGTATAGTCATCTATCCATAATCTACAATATCCAATCAGTCCAAGAAACTTCCTAATCTCCTTCTTATTCTTCGGCATTGGCAGTCCGGTAATTCCCGCTATCCTTTCCGGGTTTATTCTCCTTGTCCCATCACTTATCAGGTGTCCTAGATATTTAACTTCTCGTTCTACAAACTGTAATTTACTTTTAGACACTCTCAACCCCTTTTCCCCCAGAAAGTTCAGGAGGATTATTGTTGCGTCCCTAACTGCCTCTCTTCTTCCCTGATAGTAATAGATCGTCCACATACTGCAACAGCTGTGTCTCATCAGTCCTCGGAACGTCCTCTAGTACTTGTTCTAATATTTGTCCGAACAGGTTCGGGGACTCCGTAAATCCCTGAGGGAGCACAGTCCACCGATACTGCTGTTTCCTTTGGGTCTCTGGGTTTTCCCATTCAAACGCAAAAAAGGTCCCTGCTCTCTTCAGCCAGGGGACAGCTCCAAAAAGCGTCTTTTAAATCTACCACACTGAACCACTTGTGATTCGGGGGTATCCGTCCCATTATGGTATACGGGTTCGGGACTACCGGGGTGTCGCGTTCTAACTACCTTATTTAATTCCGAGATCCGGACCAATCTGAACGTCCGTCGGTCTTCCTTGCGGGGAGTACGGGGGTGTTATATGGGGACATACAAACTCTCTAATATACCGTCCTTTAGTAAGTTCTCTATAATTGGCTGAAGTCCTCTCCTTCCTTCCATAGAAATTGGATATTGCCTTACCCGTACTGCCTCACTTTCTTTTTTTTAGAGCTATTTTCAAGGGTGGGATCTGCAGCCCTCCCCGGTTTCCTTCCTTGGCCCACACCTGCGGGACTATTCTTCCCTCGTCCTCTGTGGTCAATTTATACAATTGGACTATTATCTGTTCCCCCTACGGGGGCTGTTCCCATTCCTAATTGGATTTGTAAATCCCTCCCCATCAAATTTATCCCTGCCTGGGGTACCAAGATTAAATCTTCCGTAGTTTCCCGATTCTCATATTTTACCACCACCCCTTCCACCTCGGGTAATGTCATCACTTTCCCTTCTACCCTGAGATTCTAACCTGTTTTTTTACCCAATCTCATTCCTTCTGGTACCTTAGTTACAATCGATCTGTCTGCTCCCGAATCTACCATAAATATCATATCCTCTCCCTGGGGGTCCTAATCTCAAGTTTACCAGAGGTTCCCGTGTGTATCCCATACATCCTAGGGAGCGGAACCCTGACTCCCCTATTCTTCCTCCATGAGTGCGTACGACTGCACCTCCCGTCGTAGCTTGGGACATTCCCTGCTGAAATGACCCTCCTTTTTACAATAATAACACCGGGGTGGCCCCGTGTACCATCTTCTTGATTCTTGTTCCTTGTTTTCCCGGGGACCCCTACTTCGGTCCCCACATTCACTTTTCCTCGTCCTCCAATACTATGCTTCCCCTTTCCCGGTCTCCATGAGCACCCGGCCTTCTATCACCTTCGATTCCCCCCTTCTGTACTCCTTGCTGTACTGCTTGCAACATCATTTTTGCCTTTCCCTTCTGTTTCTCCTCATCCCATCTTACATATACCTTTTGAGCCTCTGTTAACAATTGATTCAATGGTTTTTCATTCCAATCTTCCAATTTTCAATTTCTTTCTAATATCCGGCCATGATTTTGTTACAATATTAACCTTTAACAACTGCTGACTGCGGCCGTATAGGGTCTATCCCCGAATACTGCTGGACATTCCTCCTTAACCTTTGTAAGAACACTGTCGGAGGTTCGTCCTTGTTCTGTTGATTTTCAAAAGCCCATTCAAAATGTTGTCCCTTGGGAACGGCCTCTCTGATTCCCTTAATTATTATTTCCCTGAGATTTCTCATACTGTTTCTTCCTTCCCCTGTTTGGCTACTCCAATCCGGCGCAGTAATGGGATATTTTACTGCTCCCCATCTGCTGCTTCCGCGTCAGCGACAACCCTTATCCAGGGTTACACAAAATGCTGGAGAAATCAGGGTGCAGCACATCTAAGGAGCGAAGGAGATAGGCGACGGTTCGGGTCGAGACCCTTCTTCAGACTGGTCAGGGATCAGGGAAACGAGAGATATAGACGGTGATGTGAGAGATAAAGAACAATGAATGAAAGATATGCAAAAAAGTATCGATGATAAAGCGAACAAGCCATTGTAAGCTTTTTGTGGTGTGAAAATGAGAAGCTAGTGCGACTAGGGTGGGGGGGAGATAGCGATAGAGGGAATGCCAGGGCCCGGGCTGAGGGAGAGGTGGGAGGGGGAAGAGACAGCAGGGGTTAACAGAATTGAGAAAATTCAATGTTCAAGCCCAAAGGATGCAAACTCCCCAAGCGGAATATGAGGTGCTGTTCCTCCAACTTGTGGTGTTGCTCACTCTGGCCATGGAGGAGGCCCAGGACCGAGAGGTCGGATACGGAATGGGAGGGGGAGTTGAAGTGCTGAGCGACCGGGAGGTCAGGTTGGTTTTTGCGGACGAGCGGAGGTGTTCGGCGAAACGATCGCCAAGCCTCCGTTTGGTCTCACCGATATAGATCATCTGGCATTGGAGCACGGATGCAGTAGATGAGGTTGGAGGAGGTGCAGGTGAACCTCTGTCGGACCTGGAAGGACTGCTTGGGTCCCTGAAAGGAGTGGAGGGGGGAGGTGAAGGGACAAGTGTTGCTATTTCTTGCGTTGCATTTCTTGCGTTGGAGGTGGCGAACTGGCGGAGGACTATCTGTTGTATTGCGGCTGGTGGGGTGAAAGGTGAGGACCAGGGGGACTCTGCCCTGTTTGCGAGTGGGAATGGGGAGCGAGGGCAGTGTTGCGGGGTATGGAGGAGACCTGGTGCGAGCCTCATCAATAGTGGGGGAGGGGTATCCCCGTTCTCTGAAGAATGAGGCCATTTGTGATGACCTGGTGTGAAACGCCTCATCCTGGGAGCAGATGCGGCGTAGACGAAGGAATTGGGAATAGGGGATGGAAGCAGGGTGGGAGGAAGAGTAGTCCAGGTAGCTGTGGGAGTCAGTGGGTTTGTAGTGGATGTCGGTCAGGAGTGTATCACCTGCAATAGAGATTGTGAGGTCAAGGAATGGTAGGGAAATGTCGGAAATGGTCCAAGTGTATTTGATTGCCGGATGGAAGTTGGTGGTGAAATGAATGAATCAGTCAGTTGTGTGTGGGTGCAGGAGGTGACACCAAAGCAGTCATTGATGTAACGGCTGTAGAGGTCGGGGATGGGGCCCTGGTACGCTGAAACCTGACCTCCCGGTCGCTCCAGCACTTCAACTCCCCCACCCATTCCGTATCTCTCGGTCTGGGCCTCCTCCATGGCCAGAGTGAGCAACACCGCAAGTTGGAGGAACAGCTCCTCATATTCCGCTTGGGGAGTTTGCATCCTTTGGGCTTGAACATTGAATTTTCTCATTCTGTTAACCCCTGCTGTCTCCTCCCCCTCCCACCCCTCAGCCTTCGGGCCCTGGCATTCCCTCTATCTCTATCTCCCCCTCCCCCACCCTAGTCGCACTAGCTTCTTATTTTCACACCCAAACAGCTTACAATGGCTTGTTCCCTTTACATCGATACTTTTTTGCATATCTTTCATTCATTGTTCTTTATCTCTCACATCACCGTCTATATCTCTCGTTTCCCTGATCCTGAACAAGTCTGAAGAAGGGTCTCGACCGAACGTCGCCTATCTCCTTCGCTCCTTAGATGCTGCTGCAACCCGCTGAGTTTCTCCAGCATTTTGTAACCCTCGATTCTCCAGCATCTGCAGTTTCTTCGTTAACCCCTTATCCCAGACCTTTATTCCCGCCTGTCTGACCATCTGCCTTTCTTCTGAAGTAAACAAACTTCCCATTATCGACATCATTTCCTCCCATGTATAAACATTTGGCCCTAGGAACTGATCTATTTGTTCAGCCAGTCCCAAGGGGTCTTCCAATAAACTTTTCATCTCCTTTTTAAAGTTCCTCACCTCCATACTGGTGAGAGGCACATTTACAAATCCCATCCCCCCGGCATTTCCCCCTAACGGGACCTCCCTGAGGGGCTTCATTTGAACAGATCGGTCTAATCTCTGTTCCGCTGCCCTCGTTTGAGATCGCGTCCTCCGACTACTGCCTGGGACACCCGTCCCATCCTTGTCCTCACTTTTTATTTCCCCTTCCTTATCTGACTGGCTCTCTTCTTCACATTCTACTTTCTGTAATTCTCTATTATCTGTCTCTTCTGAGACAAGAGGGTGGTTAGAAATATATACGATGCAAAATTCTACCATTCTTGCCCTACATAAAATGAGACCTATAAAAAAAATAGAAGCGTTATTAAGAGGGGCATGAGAGGAGAGCATAGCATTGACTAAGATGTTGCATCTTCTCGACCTACAAGCTGTCCTGGAGGACTGAAGAGTAGTTAATGTTGTTCTCTGTTTAAGACGAGAAGTAGAGAGAATCTAGAGAATTGTAGACCAGGGAACCCCGTGTTAGTGGTAGGGAAGCTATCAGAGAGGATTCTTTAGGATGGAATTTACTCCTATTTGGAAAAGAATGGCTTTCAGAAAGGACAGTTAGTGTGACTTTGTAGAAACATAGAAAATAGGTGCAGGAGTAGGTCATTTGAGCCAGCACTGCCATTCAATATGATCATGGCTGATCACCCAAAATCAACGCTGTCTGGCTTTTTGCCCATATCCCTTGATTCCCTTAGCTCTATTAGCTAAATCTAACTCTCCCTTGAAAACATCCAGTGAATTGGCCACCAATACCTTCTATGACAGAGAATTCCACAGATTCACAACTCCTTGGGTAAAACGTTTTTCCTCATCTGGATGATGGGGTGGAAAATTGGATAAGTAAGTATGCAGATGATACTAAGATAGGTGGTGTTGTGGATAATGAAGTAGATTTTCAAAGTCTACAGAGAGATTTGGGCCATTTGGAAAAGTGGGCTGAAAGATGGCAGATGGAGTTTAATGCTGTTAAGTGTGAAGTGCTACATCTTGGCAGGACAAATCAAAATAGGAAGTACATGGTAAATGGTAGGGAATTGAGGAATGCTGTGGAGCAGAGGGATCTAGGAATAACTGTGCATAGTTCCCTGAAGGTGGAATCGCATGTAGATAGGGTGGTAAAGAAAGCCTTTGGTGTGCTGGCCTTTATGAATCAGAGCATTGAATATAGGAGTGGGAAGTAATGTTAAAATTGTACAAGGCATTGGTAAGACCAATTCTGGAGTATGGTGTACAATTTTGGTCGCCTAGTTATAGGAAGGATGTCAACAAAATAGAGAGAGTATAGAGGAGATTTACTAGAATGTTGCCAGGGTTCCAGCAACTATGTTACAGAGAAAGGTTGAACAAGTTAGGTCTTTATTCTTTGGAGCGCAGAAGGTTAAGGGGGGACTTGATTGAGGTCTTTAAAATGATGAAAGGGATAGACAGAGTTGACGTGGATATGTTTTTCCCATTGAGGGTAGGGAAGATTCAAACAAGAGGGCATGACATGAGAAATAAGGGACAGAAGTTTAGGGGTAACGTGAGGGGGAACTTCTTTACTCAGAGGGTGGTGGCTGTGTGGAATGAGCTTCCAGCAGAAGTGGTGGAGGCAGGATCGATTTTAACATTTAAGAGTAAAGTGGATAGGTATATGGACGTGAAGGGAATGGAGGGGTATGGTCTGAGTGCAGGTAGATGGGACTAGGGGAAAACAAATGGTCGGCACAGACTGGAAGGGCCGAGAGGGCCTGTTTCCGTGCTGTAATTGTTATATGGTTATATGGTTATATGGTTAAGAGCGGACAGGTTTACTGCCGATCCGCTCTGGCTTAGTGGGACCTCCTGGGCAGATGCAGCCGGCGCTGATGGGGATATAATTGGGGGCTGGGATTCATATGGCGGGGGCAGTCTCCGTAGGTGATCATCACCAATTGGTGGCCAGTCAGGTTCATCCTGCTCTCTTTCCGTCTTTAACGGAAACATCCCATTATTGGGTTTCCAGCACTGGGCATATTCCTTTTCTATTTGATTCGGCGTTTGTCTTTCATTCACAAAAACATTCAACGCCTGTCCCACCCAGTCCTCATTTGAACCCAACCGCGGCCACCACACTGCGCTCCCTCGAATAGGCTCCTTTGGCCACTCAAAGTAACAAAACTTTATCATAGTTTCCTTACTCTTACCCCGGGTGTTCCCCTTCACCCCATCCATACAACATTCGCCCCAACGGACTATCGGGCGGAATGTTAGGCTCCATATCAGTATGAGCCTCATCCTGGTTCCCCGGACCCCTACTTTTCCCGTTCCGGTTTCCCATCGTCTCGTCGGACTATTCCCGTCCGACAGACCCCGGCCGCCCAGGCAATACTTAATAGTCGCTTTTCTTACCTGGGTCCTGTGCACAAGAATCGCTCGACCGTCCCGTACGTATTTACCTTACACCCCCTCTTGCTTCCCGAGTCTTTTCCACCGAATATCACTCGCTCAAACTGCTGATGGCAAGCAAGGAGATCGGAGACTGCTGAAATCAGCAGGGTGCACCTTCCCTCCTTCTTTGCCTCCACCAGCAAGCCGGAGTGGCGACCCCGGACGAGCCCCCAATTTGTGAGATACGCTTTGTGCTCACAATTAATGCTCAAAGACTAAATCTTGGAAGCAAGAGTTCTTTATTCCTCTCGACTCTGCAGACCCGGGATGCCTCTCCAAATCGAGACACACCGAAGCCAAAGAAGTCATCCCCTTTATACACAGAATTTTACCATTCACCTCCCTCTGGACCCTTCTCCAATCAGGGTCTGAGGTGCACAATCTGTAGGTACATCCCACCGTACATCCCCTCGCACCTCCCATATCATACATCGCATGTTCAAACATGTTCATGGTAATGAGCAGTTTCTTGACCAGGGGTGTGTTGTAATATTCATTTATTCTATTAAGCATGCTCAGTTGCTCATGACCTACCCTAGTTTTACTCACCCTCTAGTGAACCCTCTCAGTTCTCCTATATCAGTACTAAAGCTAAGCTATAGTGACAAGGGTCCCATCTATCACTCCCTTCCACTGATATGGATCTCTCTACATCATCCCTATCTATACATACTGCCTATACAATGCTATTACTTCTTACTCAAGGACTCAAGGATGGGTCTGGCAACCTTCAGACACAGCTGTGTCAGAATCCTCTCTCCAGCCCCTCTCAGTTCGGATTCTCTTATAACTCCTTACTTTAATGGGGTTTAATCACTTTATCCCTCACAGTGGGGATGGAGTGTTCAGGGTGATGTGCAGTGTTAGTTTTCCGCCACACAGAGCATTTTGCATTTAGGCCAAAAACTTCAATTTTGGTCTCATCAGACCAGAGCACCTTCCTCCACGTGTTTGCTGTGTCCCCCACATGGTTTGTGGCCCCCACATGGCTTGTGGCAAACTGCAAACGGGACTTCATATGGCTTTGTTTCAACAATGGCTTTCTTCTTGCCACTCTTCCATAAAGGCCCGACTTGTGGAGTGCACGACTAATAGTTGTCCGGTGGATAGATTCTCCCACCTGAGCTGTGGATCTCTGCAGCTCCTCCAGAGTTACCATGGGTCTGGCAGCTTCTCTGATCAATGCTCTCCTTGCCTGGCCTGTCAGTTTAGGTGGACGGCCATGTCATGGTAGGTTTGCAGTTGTGCCATACTCTTTCCATTTTCAGATGATGGATTGAACAGTGCTCCGTGAAATGTTCAAAGCTTGGGATATGTTATTATAACCCAACCCTGCTTTAAACTTCTCCACAACTTTATCCCTGACCTGCCTGGTGTGTTCCTTGGGCTTCATGATGCTGTTTGTTCACTAATGTTCTCTAACAAAACCTCTGAGGCCTTCACAGAACAGTTGTATTTATACTCAGATTAGATTACACACAAGTGGATTCTATTTACTAATTAGGTGACTTCTGAAGGCAATTGGTTGCACTGGATTTTATTTAGGGGTATCAGTGTAAAGGGGGTTGAATACTTTTGCACGCCATACTTTTCAGTTTTTTATTTGTAAAAAAATTTGAAAACATGTATCAGCCTTTTCCTTCCACTTCACAATTATGCACCGTTTTGTGTTGGTCTATCACATAAAATCCCAATAAAATACATTTACGTTTGTGGTTGTAACGTGACAAAATGTGGAAAAGTTCAAGGGGTATGAAAACTTTTGCAAGCCACTGTATATTAATGATTTGGATGAAATGATTAAAAGTAACATTAGCAAATTTGCAGATGACACAAAGCTGGGTGGCAGCCTGAACTGTGAGGAGGATGCTATGAGGAAGCAGGGTGACTTGGATAGGTTCGATGTGTGGGCAGATGCAGTTTAATGTGGATAAATGTGAGGTTATCTACTTTGTTGGCAAAACATGAAGGCAGATTATTATCGTGTTAAAGAAGGAACTGCAGATGCTGGAGAATCGAGGGTACACAAAAGACTGGAGAATCTCAGCGGGTGCAGCAGCATCTAAGGAGCGAAGGAGATAGGCGACGTTTCGGGTCGAGACCCTTCTTCAGACTGGTCAGGGATCAGGGAAACGAGAGATATAGACGGTGATGTGGAGAGATAAAGAACAATAAATGAAAGATACGCAAAAAAGTATCGATGATAAAGGGAACAAGCCATTATAAGCTGTTTGTGGTGTGAAAATGAGAAGCTAGTGCGGCTAGGGTGGGGAGGGAGGTAGAGAGAGAGGGAATGCCAGGGCCCGAGGGCTGAGGGAGAGGAGGGGGGTGACAGCAAGGGTTAAACAGAATGAGAAATTCAATGTTCAAGCCTAAAGTTTGCATAACTCCCAAGCGGTATATGAGGGTGCTGTTCCTCCAAACTTGCGGTGTTGCTCACTCTGGCCGTGGAGGAGGCCTAGGACCGAGAGGTCGGATGCGGAATGGGAGGGGGAGTTGAAGTGTTGAGCCACCGGGAGGTCGGCTTGGTTATTGCGGACCGAGCGGAGGTGTTCGGCGAAACTATCGCCATGCCTCCGCTTGGTTTCACCGATATAGATCATCTGGCATCTGGAGCAGCGGATGCAGTAGATGAGGTTGGAGGAGGTGCAGGTGCAGCCCCATCCCCGACCTCTACCTCCGTTACATCGATGACTGCTTTGGTGTCACCTCCTGCACCCACACACAACTGACTGACTTGATCTATTTCACCACCAACTTCCATCCGGCACTCAAATACACATGGACCATTTCCGACATTTCCCTACCATTCCTTGACCTCACCATCTCTATTGCAGGTTGATACACTCTGACCGACATCCACTACAAACCAATGACTCCCACAGCTACCTGGGATACTCTTCCTCCCACCCTGCTTCCTGTAAGGACTCCATTCCCCTATTCCCAATTCCTCCGTCTACGACGCATCGGCTCCCAGGATGTGGTGTTCCACACTGGTCATCACAAATGGCCTCATTCGTCAGAGAACGGGGATTCCCCTCACCCACTATTGATGAGGCTCGCACCAGGGTCTCCTCCATACCCCTCAACACTGCCCTCTCTCCCCATTCCCCCACTCGCAACACAGGGCAGAGTCCCCCTGGTCCTCACCTTTCACCCCACCAGCGGGCGGCAAATTATAACACATAGTCCTCCGCCAGTTTCGCCACCTCCAACGTGACCCTCCACTCGCCACATCGCTATCTTCCCATCTCCCCCCTGTCTGCCTTCTGCAAAGTCCCCTCCCTCCGCAACTCCCTTGTCATTATTCTTCCCTTCCCTCCCGCTCTACCCCTTCCCCGGGCACTTTCCTTGCAACCGCAAGAAATGCTACACTTGTCCCTTCATTCTCCCCCTCCACTCCTTTCAGGGACCCTGAGCAGTCCTTCAGGTCCGACAGAGGTTCACCTGCACCTCCTCCAACCTCATTTACTGCATCCGCTCCTCCAGATGCCAGATGATCTATATCGGTGAGACCAAGTGGAGGCTTGGCGATCGTTTCGCCGAACACCTCCGCTCGGTCCGCAATAACCAAGCCGACTCCGTGGCTCAGCACTTCAACTCCCCTCCCATTCCGTATCCGACCTCTCGGTCCTGGGCCTCCTCCACGGCCAGAGTGAGCAACACCGCAAGTTGGAGGAACAGCACCTCATATTCTGGGAGTCTGCATCCTTTGGGCTTAAACATTGAATTTTCTCAATTCTATTAACCCTTGCTGTCACCTCCCTTTCCCTCCTCTCCCTCAGCCCTCGGGCCCTGGCATTCTCTCTCTCTCTACCTCCCTCCCCACCCTAGTCGCACTAGCTTCTCATTTTCACACCACAAACAGCTTACAATGGCTTGTTCCCTTTATCATCGATAATTTTTGCATATCTTTCGTTCATTGTTCTTTATCTCTCCACATCACCGTCTATATCTCTCGTTTCCCTGATCCCTGACCAGTCTGAAGAAGGGTCTCAACCCGAAACGTCGCCTATCTCCTTCGCTCCTTAGATACTGCTGCCCCCGCTGAGTTTCTCCAGCCTTTTGTTTACCCTAGGCAGATTATTATCTATATGGTGTCATGTTGGGAAAAGGGGAAGTACAACGGGATCTGGAAGTCCTTGTTCATCAGTCATTGAAAGTAGGCATGCCGGTGCAGCAGGCAGTGAAGAAAGCAAATGGCATGTTGGCCTTCATAACATGAGGAGTTGAGTATAGGAGCAAAGCGGTCCTCCTGCAGTTATACAGGGTTCTAGTGAGACCACACCTGGAGAATTGTGTGCAGGTTTGGTCTCCAAACTTGAGGAAGGACATTCTTGCTATAAAGGGAGTGCAGCTTGGGTTCACGAGGCTAATTCCCGGGATGGTGGGACTGTCATATGTTGATAGATGGAGCGGCTGGGGTTGTATACTCGGGAATTTAGAAGGATGAAAGGGGATCTTATTGAAACATATAAGATTATTAAGGGTTTGGACATACTCGAGGAAATATGTTCCCAATGTTGGGGAGTCCAGAACCAGGGGCCATTTTTTAAGAATAAGCGGCAAGCTATTTTGAATGGAGATGAGGAAAGACTTTTTCACACAAAGTTGTGAGTGTGTGGAATTCTCTGCCTCAGAGGGCAGCGGAGGCTGGTTCTCTGGATGCTTTCAAGAGAGAGTTAGAAAGAGCTCTAGGGATAGTGGAGTTAATGGATATGGTGAGATGGCAGGAACGGGGTACTGAATGTAGATGATCAGCCATGATCACATTGAATGGTGGTGCTGGCTCGAAGGGCCGAATGGCTGACTCCTGCACCTATTGTCTATTATGTCCCACTGATGGATCTGGCGGCATTTACATTTGTAATTGGTTTAGGTTGCATATGTCAGGGGAGGGCAGCAGTTTCAATTTTCTAGGATGAATAATTATTTGATTTCTCATTTGAAGAAATTAAAATATATTCCTGTGTGTAAATCAGCAAGTCTGTTGTTACTATTGATGGGGGGAAAACAAGCCAGTTATGAAGTTTCTGTAAAACTATTGATATGGTGGCATAGTCGGTAGAGCTGTTGTCACCCAGCTCCAGCCATCTGGGCTCAATGCTGACTTCCAATTATGTCTCTGTGGAGGTTGAACATTCTTCCTGTACCTCTTTGATGGGAATATAAAATGGGCTAGAGTTTGGACTACTGTGGTTTACCACCACCACTAGTTTTATATATTTTTGCTTCTCATTGGTGGCTTTTACCACCACCGTTGGCAGCATGTTCCACTCTCCTCCATATAAAGAAACTTGCCTTACACATGTTCTTTAAACATCCCATACTCTGACCTTAAACCTAGGTCTATGATGTTTCCTCTAGTAAAAAGGTTCTGTCTGTCTACCTATCTCTGCCTATCACAATTTTAATATACTTCCATCAGGTCGCTCCTCAGCCTCTGACCAACCTCTCCTTATAGCTAATACCCTCTAATTCAGGCAGCTGGCTGGCAGACCTTTTCTGCATCCTCATTCAAAGCCCCCACATCCTTCCAGTAATGGGACAACCAGAACTGCATACAATATTATTATTATGATTATTAAACTTTATTTCAGACTCAGGTCCAGATAAAAGACAACATTACATAGAATACATTTCATATAAAAACACCATAAAATACATATAAAAGCTTAGTTAATTACTTATAAGAGCATCATAAATTATATACAAAAACACAATACACGATTTAAAATCCCAGAATAAAAAGAAAGATCCCGACGCTCAACAGAATGCTGTCGGGCTCAAGCTGCCGGTGTTCTGGGCCTAACAGCCACAGGTTTGGTTCGCCCACATGGAGGCGCAATTCCACCTCCGTAACGTAATGGTGGACAACAGGAAGTACTTCCATGTCTTTGGAGCGCTCATGCAGGAGACGGCTTTGCGGTTATTGCCTTTCCTTCCGCCGGTCCCTTGACCTGTCCCTTCACCCGTGCCTCTGGCCGGGATTTCCGCCAACTGGTGTGTTTCGTGCCTCCGATTCTGGGGGGGGGGGGGGGGGTCCTGTGGCGGCAAACAAGGGTCGGACCATCCCAACTATCAAACCCCTCGGCACGGGAATGGTTGAGTCCGGAGGCGGCCCTTAGCCAGAGGGATAAAAGACAAGGGTTTGGGTGCCATCTTCCTCTTGCAGACTTCTCTGATGACAAGAAGAACATTATTAAAAGTACCTCCCGAAACACCTGGCTCCTCGCTTTCATTTCAGGACTTTCGCCCCACAAGATTCCCGTTCACCCGGACAACGTCCCCAAAACCGCATCGATCACCCCGTTCGGCTTGTTCAAGCGGCTACATATACCTTTTGGATTAAAGAACACAGCGCAGGCATTCCAAAGGCTTATGGACAGGGTCGGGAGGGGTCTGCCCTTTGTGTTCATCTACCTCGATGACATCCTGGTCGCAAGCCCCACCCAGGATGAGCACATCGTCCACCTGCGCACCCTTTTCCAGCGCCTCCTCGACTGCGGCCTCGTCCAATGCCGGATTTACCCTCATCCTAGGAGCAAAGAGGTCCTTCTGCAGTTGTACAGAGCCCTAGTGAGACCACACCTGGAGTATTATGTACAGTTTTGGTCCCCTAATTTGAGGAAGGACATTCTTGCTATTGAGGGAGTGCAGCGTAGGTTTACAAGGTTAATTCCTGGGTTGGCGGGACTGTCATATGCTGAGAGAATGGAGCAACTAGGCTTGTACACTCTGAAGTTTAGAAGGATGAGAGTGAATCTCATTGAAAAATATAAGATTGTTAAGGGCTTGGACACACAAGAGGCAGGAAACATGTTCCCGATGTTGGGGGAGTCCAGAACCAAAGTTTAAGAATAAGGAGCAAGCCATTTTGAACGGAGATGAGGAAGCACTTTTTCTCACAGAGAGTGGTGAGTCTGTGGAATTCTCTGCCTCAGAGGGCAGTGGAGGCGGGTTCTCTGGATGCTTTCAAGAGAGAGCTAGATATGGCTCTTAAGCATAGCGGAGTCAGGGGATATGGGGAGAAGGCAGGAACGGGTTACTGATTGGGGATGATCAGCCATGATCACATTGAATGGCGGTGCTGGCTCGAAGGGCCAAATGGCCTACTTCTGCACCTATTGTCTATTGTAATGAACCCCACCAAGTGTCAGTTCAGCCTCCGTTTCATCTCCTTTCTGGGGCACAACATCACACCTCAAGACACCGCCCCGCTATCCTCAAAGGTCGAGGCCATTCGGCAGTTCCCCCGGTAAAGGGGTTGCAAGAGTTTGTCGGCATGGTGAATTTTTATCACCGTTTCGTGCTGGTAGCTGCCAACATCATGCGCCCCCTGTTCCAGTGCCTCACGGGCAAGCCGTGGGAGCTCGAATGGTCCTCGGAGGTAGACGCGGCGTTCGAGTGTGCTAAGGCGGCCAACGCAACCATGCTGGTCCACCCGCGGGCCTCAGCCTCAACGAGTCTCACTGTGGACGCCTCGAATACAGCTGTGGGCGGCGTCCTGGAGCAGCTCGTCAAGGGCCGCTAGCAGCCGCTGGCCTTTTTTAGCCATCAACTGCGAGCCCCTGAGCGCAACTACAGTGCCTTCAACCGAGAGCTCCTGGCGTTGTACCTGGCCATCAGGCACCTCCGATATTTCCTCGAGGGTCACTGCCTTTATGGACCACAAACCCCTTACCTTTGCCTTGGGTAAGGTCTAGGACCCGTGGTGCGCCTTCCTGCAGCGGCACGTCGCTTACATATCGGAGTACACCACGAACGTCCAGCACTTCACGGGCACGCTCAACATTGTTGTTGATGCCTTATCCCGCCCCGCCCTCCCCTCCTTTTCAGCCGTAGATCATGGCGTGGACTACGACGAGCTGGCTGCGGCACAGCGTGCAGACGCTGGGATGGACTACCCGCTGTTTCTTGCCCCCAGTTGGCCGATGTCCCATGTGGAGCCCAGGCACCGTGTTCCTTTGCGATGTCTCCATGGGCTGGCCTCGCCCCATCGTCCCCACCGGTTGCCATCACCAGGTTTTTGAATCCATCCATACGGGCTCGCCCATCCATACAGGCGACCTCTGCACTGGTGACGGCCAGGTTTGTTTAGCCTGGGCTCTGCAAGCAGGTGGCGGCCTGGGCCCGTGCCTGCATTCCCTGTCAGAACTCCAAGGTCCAGCGGCACGTGCGACCTCCGGTGCAGGATTTTGATGTCCCCGCGGGCCGTTTTCTGCATGTTCACGTTGACCTGGTGGGCCCGTTGCCGGCATCCCGTGGCGCCACGCATCTACTCACCATCGTGGACCATTTTACGAGGTGGCCGGAGGCTATCCCGCATTCGGACACCTCTGCCGTAGCCTGCGCTCGGGCCCTGGCGGCCAACTGGATTGCCCGGCTCGGAGTACCGTCTGATATCTCCACTGACTGGTGGGCCCTGTTCACCTCTACTTTATGGTCTTCCCTGGCTCAGCTCTACGGGGCACGGTTGCACCATACCACCGCCTACCACCCGCAAGCCAACAGGCTCGTTGAACGTTTTCACCGCCACCTTCGGCGTTGAAGGCCCTGCTCATGGGTCCGGACTGGGTGGACCAGTTACCTTGTGTGCTCCTCGGTATTCGCACTGCCCCCAAAGAGGACTTGGCCACTTCCTCCGCTAAGCTAGTATATGGCTCTGCGCTGCGGGTGCCTGGGGATTTTCTCCCTGCCGTAAGGTGTATCATGCCATGAACAGGCTCGCATACTTAAGATGTTCAGCAGAAATATGATCTAAGCCACTTGCTTTGTTATTGGACAGCCTGTTCATGGCATGATACACCTTATGTGACATATTCACCATTGAATCATTACTCTCAATATTGCCCACCCTCTACAAATCACCTTGGACACAGTTGAATAAAGTACTATAATGCTGTCGCCATATGCTGACGCCAATACTCCAGATGTGGCCTAACCAACGATTTATAGAGCTGCATCATGACTTCCCGATTTGTACTCCATGCTCCTACCAAAGTAAGCAAGCATACCATATGCCTTCTTTACCACTTATCTACTTTCTTTTGCCACTTTCAGGGAGCTATGGACTGGATCCCAAGATCTTTCTGTGCATCAATGCTGTTAAGGGTCTTGCCATTACCGGTACACTTTCTTCTTACATTCAACCTCACAAACTGTATCACCTCATACTAGATTGGATTAAATTTAATCTGCCGTTTCTCCATCTATAACTGTAACCAATCTATATCCCACCTTCTTCACTCTCCACAACTTCACCAATTTTTGTGCAGTCTGCAAACCTGGAGGCCTGTTTCAGTGCCAAATCTCTCTATGACTCTATTATATTTTTCATCACTAGTGCAGATCTCTGATATATTCCCTAATTCACAGGAGTGGATTATTTCATGCTGTGCCACCCAAAATCAGGCAGAAAGGTTGAACAGGACGGCCCATCGCCTTTCATTTCTGCTAATTAACACACACAAAACCTGCTGACTTCATTTGATGTCGTTGCTTGCTGTGTACAGGGTGCTACTTCCCGGAAACCTCACCAGTTCTGTTGTCTTCCACACACGGCTGGTGCCCCAGGAAAACCACAGATGGGGCGAGTTTTGGAGCAATAACAGAAGGGCTGTTGAATTATGTTATTGAAAGGGTTAAACTAGCATTGGGTTCCCATCATTCTCCTTTAGCTTCATAATATTTTACAGCCACAGCTCGGTCGAGCCGATAAATGGAATTAACTCCTCTCAAAGTTGGGCTCGTCTCCACACTGTGTGTGGTCGTCTTTCAGCAGCCACAGCTGGTGCCTCACACCAACAGTGAATTTCCTTCTCCTAGTAGCAGATCACCTGAAGAGCCCACCCTGAAGAGACTTTGATCCTTAATTCAGAAAGCGGGGAGGAGAAAAACTGGCCTTGTGAAATTGTGCCTGATTCCCTAGACTGATGCACACCCCCAGCGGTATCAGCATTGACTTCTTTAACTTGAAATAGTCCTTGCTTTCCCTCTCTATCCCCTCCCCGCCCTGGTTCTCCCACCAGTCTTACTGTCTCTGACTACATTCTATCTTTGTCCCGCCCACTCCCCTGACATCAGTCTGAAGAAGGGTCTCCACCCTAAACGTCACCCATTCCTTCTCTCCAGACTGTCCCGCTGAGTTACTCCAGTATTTTGTGTCTACCCCAGACTGATATGTTTGTTTTATAATTTGCTTCTCATGGGTGGATCCTATTAATTCCACGTCTCTATGAAACATTTTGTATCATTCCAGATGTGAAATTGGAATAATTAACATGAATCATTTCAACCTCCATCATTCTGTTTTTCTGGTCCATTATGACATTTTCACCTCAAAGGAATTTTAAATTATTTAAAAAAAAAATTGGTCTAAAATAGTGAAGTCTGCCAATGAGGTAGTCAAAAATCTAATTACAAGGGGAGGACGAGAAACCCATTTCCTGATTCCCAGGGTGATCATTTCACTGAATGCCTATGCTCAGTCCGCCTTTGCCTACTTGATCCCCCGATTGCCAAACATTTTAACTCCCCCTCCCATTCCCACACTGACCTTTCTGTCCTGGGCCTCCTCCACTGTCAGAGTGAGGCACACGTACATTGGAGGAACAGCGCCTTATATTTCGCTTGGGGAGCTTACAACCCATCAACATGAATATTGATTTCTCTAACTTCAAGTAAAATTTCTAATTTCCCCCCTCTCTTCACCCTTCCCCTACCCTAGTCATCCCGCTAGTTCCACTGTTTGCACCCATATATCCCTTTGTTATCACCTCTACCACAGCCCACAATGGACCATTATTGGCTTAATCTTTCCTTGGTCATCGGTGCTGGCTTGATTTGTTCTGAACCTTTTCATACCTCTAGTTCCCCACTCCCTTGACTCAATCTAAAGATGGGTCTCGACCCGAAATGTCACCTATTCCTTTTCTCCAGAGATGCTGCCTGACCCGCTGAGTTACTCCAGCATTTTATGTCTATCACTGATTTTGATGATGAGTTTCGAAGGGATAATGATGTTGAACAATGTGAGAGAGGGGGAGGGAGAGAGAGGGGGAGGGAGAGAGAGGGGGGAGGGGGAGGGGGGGGGGGGGGAGAGAGAGAGAGGGGAGGGGGGGGAGAGAGAGAGAGGGGGGGAGAGGGGGGGAGAGGGGCAAGGGGGTCTCAAGGTTTATTTCCAAGCTCGCTTACCTGCTCGTAAGATTTTTTCTGAGTGAGCAGCGGCTCTGAGCGAGCGGCGGCTCTGAGCGTGTGGGCGGCTCTGAGCAAGCGTTGCTGTGAAAGGTCACCTCCGGATCTGCAGAATGCTCATTCAGAGGGAGGGGGGGGGGAGATGGGGGGACAGAGAGGGGGGGCAGGGTGATTGAGGGGTGGGGGAAGGGAGGGTGAGAGATGGTGGAAAGGGAGGGGGAGGGGAGGGGGAGGGGGAGGGATGAGAGGGGGAGGGGGTGAGAGGGGGAGGGGTGAGGGGGGGTGTGTGAAGGGAAGGGGTGGAGAAGGGGGGAGAAGGGGAGGAGAAGGGGGGTTGTTTACCAAACTGAACTCACTGTGGAATGAATCCATTAATGGAGCCACTCTGCTGCTGGATTCAAGGTTGTCACTGCCTTCCCTCTGGATGCCTCGTCCAAAATTAGATGCCGAGTTCCCAGAGCACTGGTTAAATGGGGGGGGAGGGGGGGGGGGGGGGCGCTGACGGTTAGGTCTGTGAAAGCGGCCCCAGCAGAGAATGTGAGGCCTCGCATCCTCGGCGCTTCAGACCCAGAGTACGGGTGGGGGGGGGGGGGGGGGGGGGGGGGGGATGGTGGAGATCGTGGCCGGCGGGCCAGGCGTACTCTGTCAAGATGCTGCGTGTATGCCGTCAAGATGCTGCGTACGACGTCGAGACGCTGCGTATGCCCTCAATGCGCCTGCAGGCCGACAGGCCATTGACGCACCGGCTCTGTCACGCTGGCTCAAGCCAAAAATTGGCTGTTCCCCCGCTGCTTTTCTCGTCCTCGGACAGAGGACGGCAAAAGGCAGCGGGAGAACAGCTGATCTTTGGCTTGAGCCAGCGTGACAGAGCCTGGCTGGGGTGCGGGGGGAAGTGGAGGGGAGCCAGGCGGCAGTAGCCGTTATGGTCGCGCGAGAGACGCGATGAGAAGGTGGCCAGCAGGGGGCGACAAAATGAGTGAGTGGGGGGGGGGGGGAAGGATTTTATGAAAATCTAAACACACACACACACACACACACACACACACACACACACACACACACACACACACACACACACACACACACACACACACACAGTTTTAAAAGTATATAACCATATAACAATTACAGCACGGAAACAGGCCCTCTCGGCCCTTCCAGTCCGTGCCGACCATTTGTTTTCCCCTAGTCCCATCTACCTGCACTCAGACCATACCCCTCCATTCCCTTCACGTCCATATACCTATCCACTTTACTCTTAAATGTTAAAATCGATCCTGCCTCCACCACTTCTGCTGGAAGCTGATTCCACACAGCCACCACCCTCTGAGTAAAGAAGTTCCCCCTCACGTTACCCCGAAACCTCTGTCCCTTAATTCTCATGTCATGCCCTCTTGTTTGAAACTTCCCTACCCTCAATGGGAAAAACGTATCCACGTCAACTCTGTCTATCCCTTTCATCATTTTAAAGACCTCAATCAAGTCCCCCCTTAACCTTCTGCGCTCCAAAGAATAAAGACCTAACTTGTTCAACCTTTCTCTGTAACATAGTTGCTGGAACCCTGGCAACATTCTAGTAAATCTCCTCTGTACTGGATAGATGGACAGATGTTCAGATTTTTAGCTGTGCAATAGGAAATCCGTAGGGTAATCAGTGGAAATGAGGACTATTAATTCCTTACCATTTGAGTAGAACAAAAAAAAAAATTACGACTCAGCAATCCTTCAAAAACAAAAGCAAAATCAGCACCTTAAACAATATTTTAGATGTTTTGTGCAATTAAAAAGAGCTAGTACCCTTAGTTAAGTTTAATCTGACAATCTCTTCAGAGGTAGTTCTGCTTATTGCAGCCATTTAATTTTTTTAATATATGGGATGTGCAAAATACTTGCAAGGCAAGCATTTTTTGCCCAATGTTGTTTACGCTTAAGAAAATGATGGTGAAAAGCCTTCTGGAACGGTTGCAGTCTACATGATTAACCTTCTTAACAGCACTGTCACAAGTCACAAAGGAAGGTTGTCTTTATATTTCCTTTTTAGGATGGTGTGTAACTTGAAGGAGAACTAGCTGGTGACACATCTTTGCATCCATTGGCAATATCCTGCTATGCAGTGGACATTATCAGTCCGGGCAGTGTTATTTTGAGAAGATTATTGACATGGTTCATTGGATAGATTGTGTACACTAAAACTATAGTGTACTGGATATGGAAGATATGTTCAAGTTGAGTGCCCATCAAGCAATCTAGTTTGACCTGGATTCTGCTTATCTTCTTGAGTGTTGTTGGAGTTACATTCCTACATCACTCCCCTTGGGTATTTTAGATGATGGAAAGAGCTCAGGTGATCAGTAGATGGGGGTCAATTCCTACACAAACAGACTTTCATCTGTTCATACAGATGTGGTATTTATGCAGCTGGACTAGTATCTGATCACGTTTGATCTGCCCAGTCTCAAAATGAGAGGTCAATTATTGTATGAAGAAGGGAAGAAATTCCTTCACCAAGTAGGCAGTGAAACCTTTGAATTCCCCACCCAACAGTTATGCAAAAGCTAAAGTGCACAGTATATTTAAAAAAATAGATATATTTTTACTTATCAGGGGATATGAGGTCAGTGCAGGAAAGTTTCACTGTGGTGAAAGATTTGTCATAATATTGCCTACTGGCAGAGCCAGTCCAGAAGGACATATGGCTTACTTACATAGAAACATAGAAAATAGGTCCCGGAGTAGGCCATTCAGCCCTTCGAGCCTGCACCGCCATTCAATATGATCATGGCTGATCATCCAACTCAGTATCCTGTACCTGCCTTCTCTCCATACCCCCTGATCCCTTTAGCCACAAGGGCCACATCTAACTCCAGGCAATGAACTGGCCTCAACTACCTTCTGTGGCAGAGAATTCCACAGATTCACCACTCTGTGTGAAAAATGTTTTTCTCATCTCGGTCCTAAAGGAATTCCCCCCTTATCCTTAGAGTGTGACCCCTTGTTCTGGACCTCCCCAACATCGGGAACAATCTTCCTGCATCTAGCCTGTCCAACCCCTTAAGAATTTTGTAAGTTTCTATAAGATCCCCCCTCAGTCTTCTAAATTCTAGCGAGTCTATCCAGTCTTTCCTTATGAAAGTCCCGACATCCCAGGAATCAGTCTGGTGAACCTTCTCTGTACCCCCTCTATGGCAAGAATGTCTTTCCTCAGATTTGGCGACCAAAACTGTACGCAATAGAACCGTAGAACCTCCCTGCTCCTATACTCAAATCCTTTTGCTATGAATGCTAACATACCATTTGCTTTCTTCACTACTTCTTCCATTTCTAATGTTCTCACAGGATGTTGATGGTAGGAGATTCACAGATGGCAATGTCTTGAATGCCAGAAAGAGACTGTTAGACTTTCAATTGTTTGAAGTGGTCAAAGCCAAACAAGTACAGTACAATAATTACACACTGCTTATTGGCCATATTTGAATAATGCCCTGATTGCATCTGTTGCACAGCTAGTTTGACTAATTGAGAAATTGTACATGGAATTGAACATTGTGTAGTCATGAGCAAATATCTCTACTGCAACAATTTACAATGGAGGGAAGGTTGGAAGCTTGATAATGCAGGTCACTGCCCTGAGGGCCTCATGCATCTAGATGAGCCATTGAATAAACATGTTATAATTCACAACACAATATTTTTATTTGATATGTATGATGAAACATTCTGGTGAGTCTAGATGCACAAAAAGCGTTACTCAATTATATAATTTTCAGCACCTGCAGGAATAGACTGAATGATATTTTCATGAAAAAAAATGTAAAGGCAGTGTAAAATCTGGAAGCTTAATTTTTATTGTTCATTCATCATAATTGTGTTTTATACAAATCTGAAAGCAATTTTGCTTGAATTATGATCATAAATGTAATAACTACTATTTGTGCTAAGGAATCAATGCTAAGTAATTTCATTAACCTTTTCCCAGGATTTGATGTGCTTGCAGTTAGTGAGTCATTATGCTGCTGCATCTGTGTAGTGTTAAGGTTAGTGTTTTTTCCTGTTTTTGTCATTCGTCACTATCCATTACACATTCACCTTCATCGATAATGGAATGCACTCTACGAATCAGTAGTTAAGAACTTGCTGATAAAGTTTTGTTTGTCATTAAAACATTGATGTTTAAAGGTACCTATGTCGCAGGTAGGTACATGTAAGAATGTTTCAAGCATGTATCATGTTTCTGAATGGAAAAACTTAGGGTGGTCTGAGAATGGCTAGGACTAAGCTGGACTTATGTGGTCAATGCATGTAATGCAATAAAAAGAGTGTGAACATTTCAACGGATTATGCTCAAAGATCAGATATCATGGAAGGTGAGCTCATATGACAGATGCTCTGAGCCATTGCAATCCGAGCTAACAAAATACAAGCTAGAGGTCAATCGATTTAGTCACTACTGAAAATATCACATTCCTTTGCTTGTATCACAAACCTAAGATCAACTTTCATTTGGTTAAAAATAGAAAGAAATACTTTCAAATGCTCATAAATGTATTCCACCTTTGCCATTCAGAAAGCATGGCGAATGGAGAAGCGATGGGCTCTTTCTGAGAAATAAATGGACAGTACATTAGGTGGAGATAGGTAAATATTCAAATGATACGGGAATCGAGAGTCACGGGCATCTGGCGCAGAAGAGGAATTGAGGTCATCATAGGTCACCCATGAGCATATTAAATGGAAGGGCAGACTTGAAGGGCTTGGCGACTATCTCCTGCACCTATTTCCTCGTGCTCTTGATATGTCCTTAATAAAGGCTGATAGAGACATTGCCATGGTGAGATGTAGATATTAATGTTTGTGAAATGCTGCTCAAATTAATAACATTTTAAATTGGAGCCAAGTTACTTAGAATAATGGAGTTATACGATATAGAGGTAGGCTCTTCAGCCCAACAAGTTTGTGCTGACCATCTGTGACTCTTTTGCTTTATTCCGGTACTGATCCCATTTTTATTCTCCCCATACATCCTCATCAACTCATCACAGATTTTATTACTCACATACACACCCTTGGGACAATTTACGGTGGCTAATTAACTAATAACCTGCACACCTTTAGCATGTGGGAGGAAATTGGAATACCCAAAAGAGGAGAATGTGCTAAATCCATACAGACTATACCCTAGGTCAGGCTTGAACACAAAAAACTGGAGTAACTTAGTGGGTCAGACAGCATCTCAGGAGAAAAGGATTAGGTGACATTTCAATTTGCGACCCTTCGTCTGAAAGAGTCAGGGGAAAGGGAAACGAGAGATATAGATGGTGATATAGAGAGATATAGAACAAATGAATGAAAGATATGCAAATATGTAAAGATTATAAAGGAAGCATGTTTGTCTCTGGACTGGGTCATTGGAGCTGTGAATCAGCAGCTCAACTAGTTGCGCAACAGTGCTGCCTAATTTCTTGTTTACGTTTGTTTTAAAGGACCTATTTTGCAAATCATTATTTGTATAGGAGCCAGAATATGAATGGCACAATTCCTGAGTTTTTTTAAAGAGCAATCCATAATCTTATACAGTGTAATATTATTACAGTAATTGTATCAATTTTAGTGACTTTTGTTTCCTTGAAATATCAGTGAAATGTTATGTGGTTCATATTTCAAAGCCTAACCTTAAAAGATCACTCTAAATCTAATCTTGAGTGTGTTTAAAGTACCTTATTTTGTATGACAATAGATGAAAGGATATGCTCTGATCCACAACATAAATGCCGCAAAAATATATACGATCTAAAACTGGAAACGTGTACCAGCTACACTAGTTCCACCTGCCCGCATTTGGCCAATATCTCTCCAAATTTGTCCTATCCATGTACCTGTACAACAGTTTCTTAAATGTTGGGACAGTCCCAGCCACAACTATCACCTCTGGCAGCTTGTGGCCGAGATGATATACCCACCACCCTTTGTGTGAAAAAGTTACCCCTCAGATTCCTATTAAATCTTTACCCCTTCACCTTAAACCTATATCCTCTGGCCCTTGATTCACCTCCTCTGGGCAAAAGTACCCAATCTATTCCACTCATGATTTTACACATCTCTACAAGATCACCACTCATCTTTCTGCGATCCAAGGAATAGAGTCCCAGCTTACTCAACCTCTCCCTATAGCTCAGACCTTCTAGTCCTGGCACCATCCTTGTTAATCTTCTCTGTACGCTTTCCATCTTAACAAGATCTTTCCTGTAATTTCCCTGATCAGATATATCCGAGGACATTGTGGGAAACTAGAGAGGAAATTACGGGAGCCCTGTTTGAAATTTATGAGTCGTCCTTAAATACAGGAGAGGTGCCGGAAGACTGGAGGGTGGCAAATGTTGTGCCTCTTTTCAAGAGGGCTGCAGGGAAAATGCTGGGAATTATAGGCCGGTGAGCTTAACATCTGTAGTTGGAAAGTTGCTGGAGAGTATTCTGAGGGACAGGATATACAGGCATTTGGATGTGCAAGGGCTGATTAGGGATAGTCAGCATGGTTTTGTAGGTGGGAGGCCATGTCTCACAAATCTGATAGATTTTTTTGAAAACGTGACCAAAATGGTCAATGAGGACAGAGCTGCAGATGTTTGTGCGCATGGATTTCAGTAAGGCATTCAACGTTTCCGCATGGTAGGCTGCTCTGGAAGATGAGATCGCATGGGATCCAAGGAGAGATAGCTGAAAGGATAGCAAATTGACTCCATGGAAGGAAGCAGAGGGTGATGGTGGTAGATTGCTTCTCAGACTTGAGGCCTGGGACTAGTGGTGTGCCTCAGGGTTCGGTGCTGGACCTATCACTTTTTGTCATCTACATCAATGTCATAGAGTGATACGGTGATCAATGATTTGCATGAGAACATACTGGGAAAGATTAGCAAGTTTGCAGATGATACAAAAATGAGTGGTTTTGCATAGTCAAGATGGTTGTGAAAGATTTCAGCAGGATCTGGATCGATTGGCCAGGTGGTCTGAGGAATGGTTGATGGAATTTAATATAAAAGAGAAGTGTGAGGTGTTGCATTTTGTGACGTCTAACAAGGGCAGGACCTACACTGTAAATGGTAGACCTCGGAGTAGTGTTGTAGAGCAGAGGGATCTAGGAGTACAAGTGCATGGTTCCTTAAAGGTTGAGTCACAGGTAGATAAGGAGGTCAAAAAGGCTATTGGCACATTGGCCTTCATCAGTCAGAGTATTGGGTATAAAAGTTGTGAGGTCATGTTGCAGTTGTATAAGACATTGGTGGGACCGCATTTAGAATATTGTGTTCAGTTCTGGGCACCATGATATAGGAAAGATATTGTCAAGCTTAAAAGGGTTCAGAAAAGATTTATGAGGATGTTGCCAGGACTGGAGGTTGTGAGCTATAGGGAGAGTTTGAGTTGGCTGGGTCTCTATTTCTTGGAGCACAGGAGGAAGTGGGGTGATCTTATAGAGGTATACAAAATCATGATAGGAATAGATCGGGTAGATACACATAGTCTCTTGCCCAGAGTAGGGGAATCGAGGACCAGAGGACGTGGGCTCAAGGTGAAGGGGAACGATTTAATAGGAATCCGAGGGGTAACTTTTTCACACAAAGAGTGGTGGGTGTATGGAACAAGCTGCCAAAGGAAGTAGTGGAGGCTGGGACTATCCTTTCATTTAAGAAACAGTTAGACAGGTACATGGACAGGACCGGATTGGAGGGATATGGACCAAGTGCAGACAAGTGGGACTAGTGTAGCTGGGACATTTTGGCCAAGTTGGGCCAAAGGGTCTGTTTTCACACTTCTAACATGGTGCCCAGAACTTAACACAATACTTCAAATGTGGCCTTACCAACGTCTTATACAACTGCAGCATGACCTCCCAACTTCTATACTCAATACTCTGACTGATTAAGTCCAATGTGCCAAAAGCCTTTTTGACCACCCTATCAACCTGCTGCTTGACCTTCAAGGAAGCATGCACCTACACTCCTAAATCCCCCTGCTCTACAACACTGCCCAGAGCCCTACCATTCACTGTAGGTCCTGCCCATGTTAGACCTCCCAAAATGCAACACCTCACATTTCTCTGTATTAAATTTCATCAACTATTCCTCAGCCCACCTGGCCAATTGATCAAGACCCTGCTTTAATTTCTCACAGTTATCTTCACCATATGTAAAATCACCCACTTTTGTATCAGCAAACTTACTAAACTTGCCATGTATGTTCTCATCCAAATCATTAATATAGATGACAAACAATAATGGGCCTGATCCCTGAGGCACACAACTAATCACAGGGATCCAGGCAGAGAAGTAACTGTCCACCATCACCCTCTGCTTCCTTCCATGAAGCCAATTTTCTATCCAGTCAGCTATCTCTCCTTGGTTCCCATGCTTTTTTTTGCATATAGCTGTATGGTAATTTGCATATCACTGCACCTTAATTAGGTACATGTGATAATAAATACCTTTGAAACCTTTGATCTAACCTTCCAGAGCAGCCTATCATGCAGAACCTTGTCGAATGCTTTGCTGAAGTCCATATATACAACATCTGCAGCTCTGCCCTCATTGACCTTTTTGGTCACGTCTTCAAAAAACTCAATCATCCATCTAAATGCATGTATATCCTATCCCTCAGAATGCTCTCTCGTAACTTTCAAGTCCAGATGTTAAGATCACTGGCCTATAGTTCCCAGCCTTTTATCTACAGCCCTTCTTAAATAGAGGCACAACATTTGCCACCCTCCAGTCTTCTGGCACCTCCTGTATTTAAAGACGACTCATAAATTTCAAATAGGGCTCCCGCAATTTTCTCTCAGGTTTCCCACAATGTCCTTGGATATATGTGATCAGGCCCTGGAGATTTGTCTATCTTCATACATGATAGGATCTTCAATATCTCTTTGACCATAACACTGACTGCTCTCAAGACACTACCATTGACTGCCCGAATTCCTCCATCCTCCTGTATTTCTCCTTGGTAAATAACGAGGAGAAATACTCATTGAGGACCTTGCCCATCTCCTGTGGCTCCACACAGATGTGACTGCTTTGATTCCTGAGAGGTCCCTCTCTCTTTCTCTAATTACCCTCCCCCTATGTATTTATAATATTTCTTGTGATTGTCCTTAATGCTATCTTGCAGAACTATCTCCTGGCCCATTTTTGCCCTTCTGATTTTCTTTTTCAGTTTAATTCTTAGTTCCTGAAACTCCTCCAGGGATGCACTTGATCCCTACTGCCTATACCTATACCTGTCCCATGTATCCTTCTTATTCTTGACCAATGCCTCAATTTCCCTCGTGGGCCAAGCTTCCTTATGTTTGCCTGCCTTGCCCTTCATTCTAAGAAGCACATGCAATCCTGAGCTTTTGTCAGCACACCTTTAAAAACATCCTACTTGGCTGGTCCATTTCCCCTCAAATAACTTGCTTTAATCAACTTGAGTGAGACCTTCTCTCATACCCTCAAAGTTGGACTTACCCTAATTGAGCATTTTAACATGTGGGCCCTCTCTGTCCCTATCCACAATTATCTTAAACCTAATTGAACAATGATTAATGGTCCTTTAAATGCATCTCCACGAATACTTCATTCACTTGCCCTTCCCAATTTCCCCAAGACTAGATTAAGTGTTGCCCTCTCACGTGTGGGGGCCTCTACATATTGCTGGAAAAAACTCTCCTGAACACTTTTGAGAAATTGTACCCCATCTAAACCTTTCACACCATGATTTTCAAAGGTCAAAATTGGGAAAGTTAAAACCTCCTACTACAACAAGCTAATTTGATCTGTAGCTGTCAGCAATCTCCTAGCATATCTGTTCATCTAATTCCTGTTGACTATTTGGGGGTCTGTAGTACATCCCCAACAAGGTGTCCTCAGCTCCACCCATATAGCCTCAGACAAACCGCAACGTCCTCCGTAACCAATAGTCCCTGTTTTCCCCTCACCCCGGTCTCTTCAAAAGCACCTGTATCCCGGAACATTGAGCTGCCAGTCCTGCCCCTCTCTTCACCAGGTTTCAGTAATGGCTACAACATCCCAGTTGCACTGACCTATCCATGCCCTAAGCTCATCTGCCTTATCCATCAGGCCTCTTGCATTAAAATACATGCAGTTTAAATCAACCTTCCTTCCTCACTCTCCTCATTTCTCCTGTCTGTCCTCTAAACTTTCTCTCACCACCCTTCATACCGACTTCTAACCTCTCACCTGCCTCTGTTCTATATGAAATCCCACCTGCATGCATCCATCCCAAGCATCCCATCCCAAGAAAAAGGCAGGCTGAATTACCTCACTGTCCAGACCAATAATAGATAACATTTTCAGTGTGATAGTGTACCAATATATGTTTCCAAATATTATTTCCAGTAGCATGGTATTTATAATTCTCTATTCCTTGATTTTATTTACTACTCGCCCGCTATGCCATGCTGGCCAAACTTTGTCTCAAGCTATCCAACAGCCTCTCATTAACATTCTGATATATCTCACTTTCCTGCCATTTCATAGAAAAATAGGTGCAGGAGTAGGCCATTCGGCCTTTCGAGCCTACACCGCCATTCAATATGATCATGGCTGATCATCCAACTCGGTATCCTGTACCTGCCTTCTCTCGATACCCCGTGATCCCTTTAGCCACAAGGGCCACATCTAATTATAGCCAATGAACTGGCCTCAACTACCTTCTGTGGCAGAGAATTCCACAGATTCACCACTCTATGTGAAAAATGATTTTTCTCATCTAGGTCCTAAAAGACTTCCCCCTTATCCTTAAACTGTGACCCCTTGTTCTGGAGTTCCCCAACATCGGGAACAACCTTCCTGCATCTAGCCTATCCAACCCCTTAAGAATTTTGTACGTCTCTATAAGATCCCCCCTCAATCTTCTAAATTCCAGTGAGTACAAGCCGAGTCTATCCAGTCTTTCTTCATGTGGAAGTCCTGCCATCCCAGGAATCAATCTGGTGAACCTTCTCTGTACTCCCTCTATGGCAAGAATGTCTTTCCTCAGATTAGGAGACCAAAACTGTACGCAATACTCCAGATGTGGCCTCACCAAGACCCTGTACAACTGCAGTAGAACCTCCCTGCTCTTGTACTCAAATCCTTTTGCTATGAATGCCAACATACCATTTGCTTTCTTCACAGCCTGCTGCACCTGCATGCCTACTTTCAGTGACTGGTGTACCATGACACCCAGGTCTCATTGCATCTCCCCTTTTCTTAATCGGCCACCATTCAGATAATAGTCTACCCTCTTGTTTTTGCCACGAAAGTGGATAACCTCACATTTATCCACATTATACTGCATCTGCCATGCATTTGCCCACTCACCCAACCTATCCAAGTCACCTTGCAGCCTCCTAGCATCGTCCTCACAGCTAACACTGCCCCCCAGCTTCGTGTCATCCGCAAACTTGGAGATGTTGCATTCAATTCCCTCATCCAGATCATTAATATATATTGTAAATAGCTGGGGTCCCAGCACTGAGCCTTGCGGTACCCCACTAGTCACTGCCTGCCATTCTGAAATTGACCAGTTTACACCTACTCTTTGCTTCCTGTCTGCCAGCCAGTTCTCTATCCACATCAATACTGAACCCCCAATACCATGTGCTTTAAGTTTGTATACTAATCTCTTATGTGGGACCTTGTCGAAAGCCTTCTGAAAGTCCAGATATAACACATCCACAGGTTCTCCCTTATCCACTCTACTAGTTACCTCCTCGAAAAATTCTGTAAGATTCGTCAGACATGATTTACCTTTCATAAATCCATGCTGACTTTGTCCAATGATTTCATCACTTTCCAAATGTGCTCCTTTCCCATCTTTAATAACTGACTCTAGCATTTTCCCCACTACCGATGTTAGACTAACTGGTCTGTAATTCCCCGTTTTCTCTCTCCCTTTTTAAAAAATGGGGTTACATTAGCTACCCTCCAATCCTCAGGAACTACTCCAGAATCTAAAGAGTTTTGAAAAATTATCACTAATGCATCCACTATTTCTGGGGCTACTTCCTTAAGTACTCTGGGATGCAGCCTATCTGGCCCTGGGGATTTATCGGCCTTTAATCCATTCAATTTACCCAACACCACTTCCTGGCTAACCTGGATTTCACTCAGTTCCTCCATCTCATTTGACCCCCGGTCCCCTACTATTTCCAGCAGATTATTTATGTCTTTCTTAGTGAAGACAGAACCAAAGTAGTTATTCAATTGGTCTGCCATGTCCTTGTTCCCCATGATAAATTCACCAGTTTCTGACTGCAAGGGACCTACATTTGTTTTAACTAACCTTTTTCTCTTCACATATCTATAAAACCTTTCGCTCAGTTTTTTGACAGTTTTTATGTTCACTGCCAGTTTTCTTTCATAATCTATTTTCCCTTTCCTAATTAAGCACTTTGTCCTCCACTGCTGGACTCTTGAATTTCTCCCAGTCCACTGGTAGGCTGCTTTTTCTGGCTAATTAGTATGCTTCATCTTTAGTTTTGATACTATCCCTGATTTCCCTTGTTATCCACGGATGCACTACCTTCCCCGATTTATTCTTTTGCCAAACTGGGACGAACAATTGTTGTAGTTCATCTATGCAGTCTTCAAATGCCTTCGATTGCATATCCACCGTCAACCCTTTAAGAATCACTTGCCAGTCTATCGTGGCCAATTCACGTCTCATACCCTCAAAGTTACCTATCTTTAAGTTCAAAACCCTTGTTTCTGAATTAACAATGTCACTCTCCATCCTAATGAAGTACTCAACCATATTATGGTCACTCTTGCCCAAGGGGCCATGCACAACAAGACTGCTAACGAACCCTTCCTCATTACTCAATACCCAGTCTAGAATAGCCTGCTCTCTCATTGGTTCAGGAAACTATCCCGCATACATTCCAAGAAATTATTTTCCTCAGAACCCCTGCCAATTTGATTCACCCAATCTATATGTAGATTGAAGTCACCCATTATAACTGTTTTACCTTTGTTGCACGCATTTCTAATTTCCTGTTTGATGCCATCCCCAACTCCACTACTACTGTTAGGTGGGCTGTACGCAACTCCCACTAGCATTTTCTGCCCATTAGTGTTTCGCAGCTCTACCCATATCGATTCCACATCCTCCAAGCTAATGTCCTTCCTTTCTATTGCGTTAATCTCCTCTCTAACCAGCAAACTACTCCACCTCCTTCTCCTTTCTGTCTATCCTTAATATTGAATAACCCTGGATGTTCAGCTCCCAGCCTTGGTCACCCTGGAGCCATGTCTCCGTGATCCCAACTATATCATATTCATTAATAACTATCTGCACATTCAACTCATCCACCTTATTACGAATGCTCCTTGCATTGAGACACAAAGCCTTCATGCTTGTTTTTACAACACTCTTACCCCTTATACAATTATGTTGAAAAGTGTCCCTTCTTGATTTTTGCCCAGGATCTTTCTGCCTGCCACTTTTACTTTTCACCTTGCTACCTATTGCTTCTACCCTCATTTTATATCCCTCTGTCTCTCTGCTCATGCTCCCATCCCCCTGACACATTAGTTTAAATCCTCCCTGACAGCACTAGCAAACACTCCCCCAAGGACATTGCTTCCCTTCCAGCCCAGGTGCAGACCGTCCTGTTTGTACTGGTCCCACCTCCTGCAGAACTGGTTCCAATGCCCGAGAAATTTGAATCCCTCCCCCTTGCACCATTTTTCAAGCCACCTCATTCATCTGCAATATACTCCTATTCCTACTCTGACTAACACGTGGCAATGGTTGTAGTCCAGAGATTAATACCTTTGAGGTCCTACTTTTAAGTTTATCGCCTAGCTCCCTAAATTCACCTTGTAGGACCTCATCCCATTTTTTACCTATATTGTTGGTGCCAATATGCACCTCGACAGTTGGCTGTTCACCCTCCCCCTCCAGAATGTTCTGCAGCCGTTCAGTGACATCCCTGACCCTTGCACCAGGGAGGCAACATACCATCCTGGAGTATCGTTTGCGGCCGTAGAAATGCCTATCTATTCCCCTTACAATTGAATCCCCTATTACTATAGCCTTCCTCTTTTTTCTCCCCTCCTGTGCCACAGAGCCACCCATGGTGCCATGAACTTGGCTGATGCTGCATTTCCCTGATGAGCCATCTCCCCCAACAGTACCCAAAATGGTATATCTGTTTAGGAATGAGATGACCGCAGGGGACTCCTGCACTACCTGCCTACTGCTACGCTGGCTAATGGCCACCCATTCCCTTTCTGTCCGCTTAACCTTTACCTGCAGTGTGACCAACTCACTGTACTGCTATTCACGAGTTTCTCAGCATCGTGGATGCTCCAGTATGAATCCAACCGCAGCTCCAATCGTTCAATGCGGTGTGCCAGGAGCTACAGCTGGACACACTTCCGTCAAACGTAGTCACCAGGGACACCGACCATATCCATGATCTCCCACATGTTGCAGGATGAGCAAACCATGGGGCCGATCTCAAATGACATGGCTTGCCCCAAATTAAATCAACTCACTCACACTATAAAAATCTTAATCCTTTAAACTAACCTTTTCTAAAAAGCACTGTACCCTTAGCTCACTGAACCCTTAGCTCACTGAACCCTTAGCTCACTGAACCTTTAATGCAAACCAGCGGTTGCACCCAATCAGCTGCTTCCTCCAGTCCGCTACCACCAATCAGCGGCTTCCACCAGAACACTTGTGTGGAACGTTACAGATTTGGGTAACTACTCCTCTTGTTCCAATGGCTCCTGGGCCTCTGTGGAGTAAAGCCCCGCGCTCGATTTTTAAACTCACCGCCCGGAGACTCCTCCTCTTGCTCCAACGGCTCCTGGGCCTCTGTGGAGTAAAGCCCCGCGCTCGATTTTTGTTCATGTTCATAAGTCATTGTTCATAAGAGGAGCATTTCTCTGCATTTCAATCATGGCTGATCTATTGTATCTTTCCCTCTCAACCCCATTCTCCTGCCTTCTCCCCATAACCCCCAACACCTGCACAAATCATTGCTGTAGTCTTAGAGTCATTAGACTCTAAGGTCTTGAATGCATCAATCAACCATCAAGCACCCATTTGTACTAATCCAGTAAAATCTACATTTATTCTCTCCACATTGCTGTCAACTCCCCCCAGATTTTACCACATGCATGCATATTAGGGGGATTTTCAGTGACCAATTAACCTACTCATCTCCACATCTTTGGAATTAAGTTAAAGCACTCAGAGGAAACCCACATAATCACAGGAAGAATGCGCAAACTGCACAGATAGCATTAGACATCAGGATTGACACAGATCATGAGAGTTTGTGAGGCAGTGTTTCTACCAGTCATATTACTGCTGATACGCAATGTGTACAGCCATTGATCAGGACCAGTGTTCCCAAAGCATTTCACACCTAATGTAAATTGTCTGAACTCAGGATAATTAAGTAAGCAAAAAATCATTTTTGCAAAATGGTTAGGTCAGTTTAAAGATAGCGAATGGAAACATACCCTTCAACCCATCGAGTTCATGCAGATCGTCGATCATCTGTTCACATTAATTCTATGTCATTCCACTTTCTCAGCCTTATGTCCTAGGGGCAATTTCCAGGGGGCAATTATCCTACAAACCTGCAAGTCTTTGGGATGTGGGAGGAAACCGGAGCACCTGGCAAAAAAGGGAAAATTTACAAATTTCACATAGACAGCATCCAAAGTTAGGATCGAACCCTCTCTGGAGCTGTGAGGCAGTAGCTCTACCAGCTGCACCACCGTGCCACCCCGTTCTCCACTGGTAATATGTAAATATTAGCTATATGAAGGTTTAGGTTAGAATATGCATTGAGGTGATATAATTGCTGTAATCTATAGTCCTAATTCTGTTAGAGCTCATTGTCCAACCACAGGTAAAGAGTATTATTTGCTAAAGGTGATGATGTTTGTTAGACTGTAACCTAGTGAGAGTCTGTAGCGTCAGGAGAAAAAAGGAGACATTTGAACAGAAATGCCACATGAAAACTGACTGTGTAGGAAGGAACTGCAAATGCTGGTTTAAACCGAAGAATGACACAAAATGCTGGAGTAACTCAACGGGACAGGCAGCATCTCTGGAGAGAAGGAATGGCTGGCGTTTCGGGTCGAGACCCTTCGGAGTGAAAGTCACGGGAAAGGGAAACAAGAGATTTAGACGATGATATAGAGAGATATAGAACAATGAATGAAAGATATGCAAAAAAGTAACAATGATAAAGGTAACAGGCCATTGTTAGTTTTTTCTTGGGTGAAAATGAGAAGCTGGTGCGACTTGGGTGGGGGAGGGATGGAGAGAGAGGGAATATCGGGGTTACTTGAAGTTAGAGAAATCAAATTAATACCACTGGGCTTTAAGCTGCCCGAGCAAAATGTGAGATGCTGTTCCCCCAATTTGCTTTTAGCCTCACTATGACAATGGAGGAGACCTAGGACAGAAAGGTCAGTGTGGGAATGGGCAGGAGAATTAAAGTGTTTAGCAACTGAGAGATCAGGTAGGTCCAGGCAGACTGTGCAAAGATGTTCAGCGAAATGATTGCCCAGTCTACGTTTTGCCTTGCCAATGTATAAGAGTCCACATCTTAAACAACGGATACAGTAGATGAGGTTGGAGGAGGTGCAAGTGAACCTCTGCCTAACCTGTAAGGACTGTCGGGGAAACTGGACAGAGTCGAGGGAAGAGGGAAGAGGTATAGGGACAGGTGTTACATCTTCTGTGGTTGCAGGGGAAGGTACTGGGGAGGGGGTGGTTTTGGTAGGAAAGGATGTGTTAACCAGGGAGTTGCGGAGAGAATGCGGCAATATTCCATTTGTAAAAAAAATCCACTCTCCTGGTATTTCAAATTATTCATTCTTTGAACAAAATTTCTCAAATAACAGTATATGAATTACCTGTAGCTGGCACCTTGATGCACTGGTGAGGTACCACCCAAATTCATTGGCAGGATAAGGGAACAAATAGAGTCAAGACTGTTGAACGATGCCCTTTGACTGCTCAGATCAATCACCCACCCACACTTTTTTGCTGATCAGTAGCACATTTCCGTCACCTGTCCCTGGATTCTACCACTCACCATAACCACTTCCTAGCCCGACAGCAGATTCTGCAACAAGCACTCTACTCTGAGCTCAATCAGTTTTAGAGATTGCCAAGTAGACAGAGAAAACACTTCAAGGATGTTCTCAAAGCCTCCTTAAGTTCCCTCATTTAAGTAAGCCACATTCTTACTTACTTACAAAAATCTCTGGCCCGCGACTGCTCGAAATAGTAAAGGACTCGGGAATGTGCTGAGATCCTTGACTCTTGTCGGGAGCACACAGAAATCAAGTGAAGCAGTGGAAGGAACAGAGCACCTGCCAAGCTGCCCGCTCACCCTCCCCATTAATTATCTCCAGCTCCACCTATAGTCCGCAGATCCCACATTGGCCTCATTTCCACCCGAGTTCCTATAGAACCAGACTGAAACAAGTGATCCTTGACCCTAAGATTATATAAATACAAGCATGTGACTATTAGTACAATGTATATACTGGTAATATAACTCAACAGAAAGCATAATCACATCATCTGCAAAAATAATATACAATAATAATACAATGAGCAATAACACATGATACACACTAACAAAGTATAACAAAACATACAATGGCCTCCCACAGTAATGTATATTAATATTGCAATTTTCAGTTATAAATAAATAAAATGCTTTCAAGGGTAAAAGGCTATATTAATATTAGATGTTTATAAAATGATTGAAGACTAAGTTGTAGGAAAATACTATAGCAGATATATACAATGAGAAGGTTGGATGAAGTCTTTGAGCTAATAAACATATCAAAAACAGATGAGAATCCTGAAAGGTTGTGAGGAACATTACAGATTAATTAAACCAAGACTTCAAATCTGGGCACAGTTAGCTGTAACTATCATTAATGTTTTTGTCTTTGTGTTCAGAAGTCTATGGGGACAACCACCATTAAGTTAGTATTGCCATGCCATTCGGTCAGCTTAACATACAACATGGAAGCAGGCCATTTGGCCCAACTCGTCCATATTAACCAGTGAGCACCTTTCTGTATTAATCTCATCTCCCAGCACTCAGTCCATAAGCTTCTTTCCCAAAGCAATTCAAGTGCTCATCTCAACATATCACAAGGCTACATACAAACTGGAAGAATAGCATCCCATATTCCATTTTGGTACAACCCAATGCTATGAACATCAAATTATCCAATTTCAGATTACTCTCCACTCTTCTCATCTCCCACCCCCCCCCCCCCCCCCCCCCCCCCCCCTCTCCAATTGATGAGTGATACAATCACATAGAGGAAAAATACTTTTGGAGAATATTTAAGTTATCCAGTTTGCTTCTTCAGCTTTTTGTCTTCTCCACAGCTTCAGCCCTGGTTACTATCTCCACGCTTGTGTCCCCACCCAAATTAACCCCTGCTCACCTGTATCCACCTATCACTCACCAGTTCTTGCCCCATCCCTCCCATCACCTCTGTTTCTTCCTTTCCAAGGGATCTTTATTTATGGAAACTTACATTAGACTTGAACCTACCCCTACACTAAATTCTCCAACTTCCTGTTAACATTTGAGAAATTGAAATGTTCTCTACTACAAAAAAACTACCTTTATTACATCTCTCTGATATCTGTCTGCATATGTTCCTCCATCTCCTGTTGACAGTTGGGAGGTTTGTAAACACCCCTTTTTTGTTTCTAATTTCTACTGATATGACCTAATTTGAGAAGTCTTCTGGGATATCCTCCCTCTAAACTGAAGTAACTCAATCTTTGACAAACACTGCAATGCCTCCCCTTGACGCCACAATGACTCGCCTTTCTGTCTTGTCTGGAAAGCCTATACCCTGGGTTATTAGATTGTCATTCCTACTATGTCTCAATGAGGCAATAATATTGTACACCCTCATGGACATAAAAGGTATACATTTACTTTACTGGTTCTCCTACAAATTGGAAGCAATTTAGTTTTGAATTCCCTTGATGTTCATCTACTTGCTTTTTCCTGCCTACTGGACTTACCAAAGATTTTTCTCCTCAAGATGATTATATCTCTCCAATTGATGGAGTGATACAATCACATAGAGGAAAAATACTTAGGAAGTTGGAGAATATGTTAAGTTATCCAGTTTGCTTTCTCAGATGAATATAAATGATTCTATAGCTTTTCCACAATAAATAGCTGGGTAATTATTCAGGTATTCGGGTAAATAACTCCAGATGTTGGTTTGTACCAAAAATTCCTCAATGTGCTGAAGTCAGTGGGTTAGGTACTTTTGATGCAACATGTTTTCCAAACATGGATATATGGCATTTCGGGGTAGGACCCATCTTCAGACTGATTGTACTGGTATTTCGCCACCTTCAACATGATTGCACCACCCAGTCACATCTTCCTATCACAACTGCATTCCACCTTCTGCAGGGACTGCTCCTCTGCAACTCTTTGGTTCACTCATACCTTCCCACCCAAACCACCACTTTACCAGGTACTTACCCCTGCAACCACAGGAGATATAACCATATAACAATTACAGCACGGAGACAGGCCCTCTCGGCCCTTCCAGTCCGTGCCGACCATTTGTTTTCCCCTAGTCCCATCTACCTGCACTCAGACCATACCCCTCCATTCCCTTCACGTCCATATACCTATCCACTTTACTTTTAAATGTTAAAATCGATCCTGCCTCCACCACCTCTGCTGTAAGCTCATTCCATACAGCCACCACCCTCTGAGTAAAGAAGTTCCCCCTCATGTTACCCCTAAACTTCTGTCCCTTAATTCTCATGTCATGTCCTCTTGTTTGAATCTTCCTTACCCTCAATGGGAAAAGCTTATCCACGTCAACTCTGTCTATCCCTTTCATCATTTTAAAGACCTCAATCAAGTCCCCCCTTAACCTTCTGCGCTCCAAAGAATAAAGACCTAACTTGTTCAAACCTTTCTCTGTAACATAGTTGCTGGAACCCTGGCAACATTCTAGTAAATCTCCTCTGTACTCTCTCTATTTTGTTGACATCCTTCCTATAACTAGGCGACCAAAATTGTACACCATACTCCAGAATTGGTCTTACCAATGCCTTGTACAATTTTAACATTACTTCCCTACTCCTATATTCAATGCTCTGATTTATAAAGGCCAGCACACCAAAGGCTTTCTTTACCACCCTATCTACATGCGATTCCACCTTCAGGGAACTATGCACAGTTATTCCTAGATCCCTCTGTTCCACAGCATTCCTCAATTCCCTACCATTTACCATGTACGTCCTATTTTGATTTGTCCTGCCAAGATGTAGCACTTCACACTTATCAGCATTAAACTCCATCTGCCATCTTTCAGCCCACTTTTCCAAATGGCCCAAATCTCTCTGTAGACTTTGAGAATCTACTTCATTATCCACAATACCACCTATCTTAGTATCATCTGCATACTTACTTATCCAATTTTCCACCCCATCATCCAGATCATTGATGTACATGACAAACAACAGTGGACCCAACACAGATCCCTGAGGCACCCCACTGGTCACCGGCTCCCAACCTGACAAACAGCCATCCACCATTACTCTCTGACATCTCCCATTCAGCCACTGTTGAATCCATCTTGCTACTCCGCCATTAACACCCAAAGATTGAACCTTCTGAACCAACCTTCCATGGGGAACCTTGTCAAAGGCCTTACTGAAATCCATATAGACAACATCCACTGCTTTACCCTATGTAATACCTGTCCCTATACCTCCTCCCTCACCTCCATGCAGGGACCCCAGCAGTCCTTGCAGGTCAGGCAAACATGCATGAACACCTTCTCTAACCTCACCTACTGCATTCAGTGTTCCTGATGTGGCCTCCTTCACATTGGCAGGACCAAGCAGATACTAGGTAACCGTTTCGCCAAACACTTGCGTTTGGCCCTACTGGATCTCCCGGTTACTAACTATTTTAACTCGTCTTCCCATTTCCATACTGACCTTTCTGTCTTGGGCCTCCTCCATTGCCAAAGAGAGGTCACACACAAACTGGAGGAACAGCACCTTATATTCCACTTGGGTAACTAACGACACAACGGTATGAACATTGCATTCTCTAATTTTGGGTAGCTAACCTGCAAACAACCCTCTGTCTGTCTGTCTGTCTGTACCCCACTGTCTTCCATCTTTCTCCCCCCCCCCCCCCCCCCCCACAATCAGTCTGAAAAAGGGTCCCGACCCAAAATGTCACCTATACATGTTCTCCAGAGGATGCCTAACCCATTGAGTTACTTCAGTACTTTGTGTCTTTTGTTTATCACCAAATTTATATTTGTTTGGAAGTAATTAAGAAACTTGCCAAGTGACTTTAGGTTCCTTGAACAGAGACCCAATCAATTTCCCTTTACTAACACTGTCCTCCACCTAGCAGAAGTTGTCCACACTTTCAAGAACTTCTCCTGTAATTCCTCTCATTTTCACCAAGTTAAGTGTAGCCATGGGCACTTACATGAGCCCTAGTTATGTCTACCTTTTTTGTCGGTTATGTCGAACAGTCCTTCTTCCACCATCCCCCAACTTTTTCTCTGCTACATCGATGACTACATTGGGGCTGCCTCCTGCACCCATGCAGAACTCGTTGATTTCACGAACTTTACACTAACTTCCACATTGCCCGCAAATTCACTTGGACCATCTCCGACAACTCTCCCCCCTTTCTTGATCTCCCTGTCTCCATCACAAGGAACCGACTTTCAATCGATATCTACTACAAACCTGTGTTTGTATTTTCTTGTTTCTTCATTAAGTTGTCATTGGTAGCAGACTATACAATATATTACCTGCATAAACATTCAGAAAATATTTTCTCCTCACTCATTCCACTGAATTGTACCAATCAGAGAAAATTTGTGCTGCATTCTTCCTGGGTAGTGGTCTTTTTTCTGCAAATGATTTCAGATACAGTTGAGTTTACAATTTAAAATTGTACAAATTAATGCAATTAATTTGAAGTTAAATTGGAAAGCGATCCAATAATCATTTGAAAGAATCAGATTATTTCAATCTTGCTTTAGTACTGAGCGAGCCAACATTTTTTAATATCTCTGACGAGTGATAATCATTATCTTCTGTTCTAGTTAAGTAATTTTGAAGTTATTATTTGTTTGGTATTACATTAATATAATTAAAGCTTCAGATGGTCTGGTTTTCCAGCCATAGCCCAGGTGAAGAGTCTCAAACATCTAGAATTCAAGCAGATGTTCTCCAGAAATATATATCAGAGATTAAGATGATAAAATTGATCCCAATAACTTGGACTAATATTTATATGCGAGATGTTGCCAATAGGTTGTTTCTTTCTGACCTTAAAATACATTATGCCTTATTAGTACAAATGCTGCTTCTGCGGCCAGCTTTGATGAGAATTATGCCATAGTTTATTTGGTTATATTGGCACCAATAACCATCAACAATAGATTGCAGATTTCTCGGAAAATCTGTAATGCCTGTATTTTCACAGATCTAACTTTCAATTAATTCCTTAAGGTGGCTTGTAGCTCATACATTTGAAAATCTCTTCATGTTGTCCAATATGTCTAGTATTTCATTAATAAGATGGTGATTTTTGCTTCTCCAGATTTGCCTTTCTCCTTTTCCTGATGATTTTGCTGGGTTATGGAAAGTTGTACTTAATCATCTGGCATTTTGTCAAAATGGCAATTATTTCCACATGAATATTGAGAGTGAATGCTGGTGGGCTATTTCACATTGGGGAATGTCACAGCAGCTCATGTTTTCACCTGTACTTTTCAGCAAAAATAACAATTAGAAATAAAAACCTTAACTAGTTATTTACCTTTCCAGTCCAATTCTGTTGGTATTGTCCTTGTGTTGAATTTGATAAAGCCAGTGTATTTAGCAACAGACCAGAGAATGAAACTGGAGCTTTCCTCATTTAAGTGGCTATATTCCACACCGGCCATTGAGGTTTCAATGAAGCACTTGGGTTAGCTTTCATCGTCTTTTATTTCTGAGGTCTGCCTAAAAGAGGAAAATCACTTCCTTGTTTCAATTCGACAAAGAGTGCAACAGGGATTAGCTAAACTGAACAAGTCTTCTCCTTCACGTTAGCTTTTCCAATCTGTGCATATTCCTGAGGCAGGCCATATTAAATCAATAGTTAAAATCTGCATTAAGTGATTAAGCTAGTCATAATATCATCAATTTTCTAGCACCAAGTATTTTGACTTGTTCACAATAGTTTTCTTACCAGACCACCTGTCGGTTTAACCAAAACAATCAACCTACCTTCCAGTGTTACTTGACCATGAAATAGTTTATTTCTGCAGAAATAACCACAATATATTGCAGTTTCTTAATGACTCCAAAGTACTTTCTGCATTTATTCCAAACTGTAATGTTTACTATAATGTTTTTTGTAGATTGCTTAGCAAGCCTTCCATTCTTTTTTACCCATTCTATTCTTTATCCTGATATATGGACCACAAAGTGATAAAGGATGACTGAATTAAAATATGCTGTGACTAGTTATTTATAACGCCACACACCTCAACTCTAAATGGAACCTCATTTTCAGAATCCATTGCAGAAAATTGATTACTTCTGCCTAATTCTTGGTTAATGGATTTTTTTTTTAAACTACCAGGAGTATGCCATTTGGTCTTTGGCCTGCTCTGCCATTCAGTACAATTGTGGCTAACTGTCAATCTTAATATTAAATCCCTACTCTTTCTCCATACCCTTGATGTCTGGATGAGTGCAGCTTCAACAAAACTCAGGAAACATGACACCATAGAGGACATGGCACCGCACCATTCCTGATAGGCCTCCCATCCACAACCATTCACTCACTCCACCATCAACACATAGTAGCAACAGTTTGTACCATCTACAAGATGTACTGTTGCAAATCACTAAGATATCTTAGAGAATATTTTCCAAACCCACAACCTCTACCCGATGGAACGATAAGGACAGCAAAAGTATGTGATCACCACTACTCAGAACCTCCAACCTCATCTACAGTACCCACTATTCCGGGTGTGAACTCCTATATATCAGTGAGACCAAGAGCAGGCTCGGCGATCATTTTGCTGAACATCTCTGCTCAGTCCGCCTAGGCTTACGTGATCTTCCCGATTGCTAAACACTTTAACTCCCCCTCCCATACTGACCTTTCTGTCCTGGGCTTCCTCCACTGTCAGAGTGAGGCTCAACGCAAATGGGAGGAAAAACACCTCATATTTAGCTTGGGCAGCTTACAAACAGTGGTGTGAATATTGACTTCTCTAACTTCAAGTAACCCTTGCTTTCCATCTCTCTCCATCCCTTCCCCATCCTAGTACTCTGACAAGTTGCACTGTCCTGATTAAATGTTACTGATTGTATGCCTTATTGTAATCTTTCCCACAGCTCACAATGATCTATTCTCCATTTTCATTGAACCTCGTCCCCTTTGATCTCCCATTTTCACACCTTACCTATCCATATCTCCATGTCTCCCTCTCCCCTGAATCTTTGTCTGAAGAAGGGTCACGATCTGAAACAACACCCATTCCTTCTCTCCAGAGATGTTGCCTGTCCCGCTGAGGTGCTTCAGCAATTTGTGTCTATCCACCACTCAGAAGTTGCCCTCCAAGCTGAACACCATCCTGATTTGGTAATATATCAATCATTCTTCACCGCAGATGTGCGGATATTCTTGAACTCCTTCCCCAATCCGCATTGTGTTATACCCACAATTCAAAGGCAGCTCACCACCATTTTCTCAAGGTCAAATAGGGATAGGCAATTAAAAGCTGAATCTGCCCATGAAGCCCATATCCCTTGAATGAATAAAAATGATTAAATATATCTATTCCCAGAATAAATATATTCAGCAACTTAAGCTCTGCAGCCATCTGTGGTAGTGTATTCCACATGTCCAATACCCTCTGAATTAAGACATTTCTCTCATCTCAATATTAAACATAGAAACATTGAAAATAGTTGCAGGAGTAAGCCATTCGGCCCTTCGTGCCAGCAGCGCCATTCTATATGATCATGGCTGATCATCCAAAATCAGTACCTTGTTCCAGCTTTTTCCCCATATCCCTTGATTCCATTAACACTAAGAGCTAAATTTAAGGGTACACAAAAGGCTGGAGAAACTCAGCGGGTGCAGCAGCATCTAAGGAGCGAAGGAGATAGGCGACGTTTCGGGTTGAGACCCTTCTTCAGACTGGTCAGGGATCAGGGAAACGAGAGATATAGACGGTGATGTGGAGAGATAAAGAACAATGAATGAAAGATATGCAAAAATGTGTCGATGATAAAGGGAACAAGCCATTGTAAGCTGTTTGTGGTGTGAAAATGAGAAGCTAGTGGTGGGGGAGGGAGATGGAGAGAGAGGGAATGCCAGGGCCCGAGGGCTGAGGGAGAGGTGGGAAGGGGCGGAGACAGCAAGGGTTAACAGAATTGAGAAAATTCAATGTTCAAGCCCAGAGGATGCAGACTCCCCAAGCGGAATATGAGGTGCTGTTCCTCCAACTTGCGGTGTTGCTTACTCTGGCCGTGGAGGAGGCCCAGGACCGAGAGGTCGGATACGGAATGGGAGGGGGAGTTCAAGTGCTGAGCCACCGGGAGGTCGGCTTGGTTATTGCGGACCGATCGGAGATGTTCGGCGAAACGATCACCAAGCCTCCGCTTGGTCTCACCGATATAGATCATCTGGCATCTGGAGCAGCGGATGCAGTAGATGAGGTTGGAGGAGGTGCAAGTGAACCTCTGTCAGACCTGGAAGGACTGCTTGGGTCCCTGAAAGGAATGGAGGGGGGAGGTGAAGGGACAAGTGTAGCATTTCTTGCGGTTGCAAGGGAAAGTGCCCGGGGAAGGGGTAGAGCGGGAGGGAAGGGAAGAATTGACAAGGGAGTTGCGGAGGGAGCGGTCTTTGCGGAAGGCAGACGGGGGGGAGATGGGAAGATATGGCGAGTGAAGGGATCACGTTGGAGGTGGCGAAACTGGCGGAGGACTTATGTGTTGTATTTGCCAGCTGGTGGGGTGAAAGGTGAGGACCAGGGGGACTCTGCCCTGTTTGCGAGTGGGGGAATGGGGAGAGAGGGCAGTGTTGCGGGGTATGGAGGAGACCCTGGTGCGAGCCTCATCTATAGTGGGGGTGGGGAATCCCCGTTCTCTGAAGAATGAGGCCATTTGTGATGACCTGGTGTGGAACACCTCATCCTGGGAGCAGATGCGGCGTAGACGGAGGAATTGGGAATAGGGGATGGAGTCCTTACAGGAAGCAGGGTGGGAGGAAGAGTAGTCCAGGTAGCTGTGGGAGTCAGTTGGTTTGTAGTGGATGTTGGTCTGGAGTGTATCACCTGCAATAGAGATGGTGAGGTCAAGGAATGGTAGGGAAATGTCGGAAATGGTCCAAGTGTATTTGAGCTAAATTTAACTCTCTTTTGAAAACATCCAATGAATTGGCCTCCACTGCCTTACAGAGAATTCCACAGATTCACAACTCTCTGGGTGAAATCGCATTTATCTGCCCCTTGTTCGAGACATCCCAGCCAGGGGGAGCATCACCCCATTTCCAGTCTGTCTAGCCCTGTGAGCTAGCCTCTCACCCTGTCTAGTCCTTTGAAAGATTTAATCTGATCCGCCCTAATTTTTTTAATTCTAGAGAACACTAGACTAAGTGGGACCCGTTGGGTCCCACGTTCACATGGGAGGGCTGGTCCCCCGACGCAATATTCCACCTCTCCATCAATTCCAATATTGGTTGCCAGTGGGGGGGCTTTCTGGAGCGCTGGTATGGGTTCTTGGGGTGGCAGCTCAGTCCCTCAAATTCAAGTGCAGTTTCATACCATTTAAAGCAGGGTGCAAGGCCACCAAATTCAAATGCAGCTTCATACCATTTCATGCAGGGTGCAAGGCCACCACATTCAAATGCAGTTTCATACCTTTTCAAGGAGGGTGAAACCACCATAAAACCACACAAAACACAAAACTCACAGTTCAGTAGACATTCGGGGTGGGAGATTGCAACCTTCACGTAGTCCACCCTGTTTTGACGAATGCAATCAACCTGCCGAGCACAAACAGAAGATCAAACAGAACAAGTTGTCTTACAACTTCAGGCTGTGCACACAATACACAAGAAGAAGTAAACATTCAGTGTGTTCAGTTGATTCACAGCTCAGACAGAGTCGTGACCTCTCCCTCCCCCACCATGCAGAGAATGAGCCACACCCACACTTCCAGGTTTTATAACCCCACCCACCAGAAAAGGTGTGGCCTTCAAGGCGTGATTGACAGGAGAGAGATTCTCAACATTTTTTAAACACTAATAACACTTTTATTTTTCATTGATGGGAAAAATCCTCCGCACTTGCTGAGCGGAGGGGGGCTGAGTAAGAAGGCCAAAAATCACAGCCGTAAGTGGTAGCGTTTTATCTAAAATTAATATACTGTGCAAACAGGAAGTTACCCAAAGCACCCAAGCCACCATTGGCAGTAGTGTCTTTTAACTTCAACCCAAAGCACCCAAGCCACCATTGGCATTAGTGCCTTTTAACTTCAACCCAAAGCACCCAAGCCACCATTTGCAGTAGTACCTTTTAACTTCAGCCCAAAGCTCACAAGCCACCATTTGCAGTAGTACCTTTTAACTTCAGCTCAAAACACCCAAGCCACCATTTGCAGTAGTGCCTTTTAACTGCAGCCCAAAGCACCCAAACAAACATTTGCAGGCATTGCTTTTTTACTTCAAACCAACCATATTTTCATTTTCAAACCACATTAAGGGCACTCACAGTTAAGTAGACATGTGTTCAGTGCTATTCAGAGCTCAGAGAAACGTGAAACTCTGGCTTCCTCCATCTTGCAGAGACTGAGTGAGGCACACCACTTCCTGGTTTTATAGTCCCTCCCCCTCGCTCCAGCAGAGGCAGCAGAGAGAATGGCGATTTTAAAAATAAACATTAATATCTCTCTGATTTTTCATCGATGGAAAAAATCCTCTAGTCCAGGAAGCCGAAGGGTGGCTCTGAGTGAGCTGGCCAAAAATGGCGGCCGTAGGTGGCGGCGTTCTCTCGGAAATCACACCACAGTGAGCCAAAGGTAGTCAAGATCAGACTTTTAGTAATAAAATAGATAGATAGATAAAGGCAGTCAAACCAATTTACCCCATTAAGCAAATATTTTTATTTGCCGTGGTAGAAAAATATAGTGCATGTATTTGCTATATCTATTTTCAAATTTTTACAAAAGCTAGACTTTTTTTAGTATCGCCTTTGTAAAAGTCAATATATCGTTAATGAAAATTATCTTATTAACGCATTTTCTGAATTAATCGTCAGTGAACAATCAATTGACTGGATTAAACAGGAATTTAACCTATTCTTAGTAGGTATTCTGGAATGAGTATCAGCAGCACTCTATGAAATAGTGTGCTATGTAGGCTGTAGAACAGCAAGTTACACAGTCACAGAATCCAGATCATTAATGGAAATGATAAATAGACCAAGGTTACATACAGTCAATAGTGTTCATTTATCGTACATGTGACATGTATTTAAATGAGGAGGAATTTCTTTAGCCAGAGGCTGGTGAATCGGTGGAACTCATTGCGTATTGAGTATTTTTAAAACGGAGATTGATTGGTTCTTGATTAGTAAGGGTATCAAAGGTTACAGGGAGAAGGCAGGAGAAAGGGGCTGAAAGGGAAAAATAGATAAGTCATGATAGAATGGCAGAGCAGACTCAATGGGCTGAATGACCTGATTCTATTCCTATGGCAGAGCAGACTCGATGGGCTGAATGACCTGATTCTATTCCTATGGCATGAACATGAACCACTATTAATTTTCCTTTACATAACATATATCATATCTATGTTTAGACACGATAATTGCTGCCTGATTCCATGTGCACCAAATAAATCTTTTTCCACACCTCCAATGAGGTTTACAAAATTTGGCTAGCTAATACTGCACTACACACATGTTATGCTTAATGTAGAAAATGCAATCTTTTTGATAACTCTTATGCGCTTTGTGGCATGAAGATATTTCTATTAGACTCCAATTTGGTATAAAATGTTCCAATTTCTGCATTCTTTCGTATCTGCAGTGCACACTGTATCCTGTATTGCACTATAATGTGGATATGAAAGAAAATTCTGGAATGAGTGATAGAAATGTTTTTTAAGAACTAGTGCTGCGCTAACTAGTTCTTAAAATTCATTCTCGAATACCTACCTAGAGTTTGGTAAATTCTCAATAAATACATTAATCAAAGGATTTATAATTTATTTAACTACAATGCGCTTCTTCTATGAGGTAGTGAAATTCAATGTCTGTCATAAAAACCTAATCAGCCTAAAGAAAGTATCTCCACAGAGAGATGTGGCCTTGATGATGAGAGCATTGACACGTCTCCAATAGAATAAACATCTCTGTCTGTAGTTCCCCTCTACTGTCCTAGAATGTAGATTACCATAACCAAAACTTGGGCAGTGATGTGATATCAAAAATTATTTCCAATCCAAAAGACAAAATAAAAAAGCAAGGCCTTGTGATAATTTTAATCTCCGTCACACCACTAAATCTTCTTGTACTGCAGATGAGGCGTAAACACGAATGCTTAAGCTTCAGCTACATTACAGAAATTGATATTTCCAATACATGTTTGAGAAATAGAAGCACTTTTTTAAACAATTTTCAATCTATTAATTTTAATTTGTTACATTTATCCATTTATTTAACAGAAAATTATGTTTTCTGTTAAACAGAATATTTTAGTGCCTCTGATAAAAGCCATATATTTCATGGTGCTCATCTATTGTGCTAGTCATCTTACTTCCAGAAAATATGAAGTATGAATAGACGATAGGCATTAAGCATTTTTGTACTTTTCGTATATTCAAATTGTAGTTCAAGATTCATTTAAAAGCTAGAGTGGAAAAAATCGTGTTTGTAAGCTAATATCTCACACCATGCCTGAGTCAAGAAACAGACTCTTTTAAAAAATAACATTGAGGTTAAGGAAGGATAGTTCAGCCGAGTGAAGCAATTTTTCACTGAGGTTATATAAAAACAATGTCAAATGCACCTATATCAAGTATAGCCAGTATCTTGTACACAATAAAGCCCCTCAAGTGAATGCTGAGTGAATATGTCTGGAGAGTGCCAGATCATAATCAGCTTCATACTGTGGATTCCTGCCTGTTATGATCATTTAAAGAGAAGACTCTCATTCCATCAGCCTGAATTGGATGAGCACCTGAATCCCCAAAATGTAACAGCAGTGTTTCAAACCATTCTGCCACTTTCCTACATAGATCCTACATGCACAGAAGTACAGAGATGTACTCAGACATACACAGACACACACAAATATACAGACACAGGCAATGATAAAACACTGATTTTATAATGTGTATAAGTGTCCTACTTACCCCTTTCCCTGCTGATTATATTAGCAGGACTCAGAATTCTGTTGTGTGAATCGAGTTGATCAACTTGTGGCCTCAAGGTCCAGTTCCACAGTGGAACATTTGCATCATCAGGGAGTGAGGTAAGATTGCAGCCTGTGAGCAAATATCAGAAACCTGTTCAAAACAAAACTGTAGATGGTGAACGATAGAAAATATGTAGAAGAGAGTGATAAGCGAAGAGAAGTTTTGCTTTAAAGCAGTGGTTCACTCAACAACACAGACCTCATTATGTATTCCATACCTTGCCAAAATGAGATGGGTAAAATGAGATTGTTTCAATTAATCTTTTGCCCAGTGAGATAGCTGAATCTCTTCCAGGTTATTTGGACTGGACAGTGTCACTCTGACTTGCTAATTTACCATTTGATGTATTATGTGGAATACCAAAATGTTGTATTCTGAGAAAGTGTGAAGGGCCTGTCTGATATGTTGCAGGGTGTCACCAGGGGGCATGTCACCAGGGGGTTGGTCGTGAGAGGTCGCCAGTGGTCGCCTGTATGGTCGTGACAAGTCTCCTATTCACCCAAAGAGTCGTAGCGTCTTTCTGTTCGCCGCTGAATTTTCAACATGTTGAAAATGTTCGGCGCCCTATGACGGGTGCCGACAGGCGCTGAAAAGGTCGCGTAATTGGGATAGGCCCTTTACTTTACATTTCCTGCAGAGGTTTTAGATGTCTTTATCTAAATTCATATATTTAATTCTTTTTCACTATTTTGCTTTATATTTTTAATGTTCTTTTTGTTTTAAGTTCAAATTTCCCATTGGCATATATACTATTGGAAAGATTTGAAGGCTAGAATCGAGGCAGGAAGACATTGGACCAGGTTTTGAAAGATTTGATGTTAATCTCAAACTATGATTAAGTGTTTGTTTCCATGATTTGTGTTCATTCTTATGTGCCATCAGGAATACAAAAATTGGCACATTTCAGTACTGATGGTTGAGATCCACTGAAACATTACTCGTAACCTATTTGTTTCTTTTGCTGAATCTGAATGTGTGACAACTTGCTTTAAAAAGATTAAAGTTGACATAAGAGTTTAAGGCATATGCTTATGGATAGCTCTTTAGTTCAATTAACATCAACTGTCTAGCTGTCACTTGAAATAAACTCATTAGTGGTCCATTGACATACCCATGGGCATCACGATGTATGTCCCCCATTAAAACTGCCACAGAAACAGCAAAATGCCAGCATGAATTTATGGTATACAATGCTTTTTCAGTACTATTTATGAAATGCACCAGTTGTTAATCTGTCGCAAAGTCTAATCAGCATTGATCTTAATCAATTATCTGTGCGAACTAACCCATATTTTGAGAGCCACTTCAGAAGAAAATATGATGGAAGTAATGAACAATTTATGAAATGTTCTTATAGACTATTCAATTACATCAATTTCTACTCTGTGTAAAACCATGCAGAATATTAAAAATATATGATTAACATAATATGACAACTATATTTGAAGCAGAGAGTCTCTTTTAAGATAACTACTTTTAGATCAACAGATATATTTGCGTAAGTGTTTTCATTATTTCCGTCCAAAGTTATATCATTTTAAACAGGTTGCATTGTCAGAAGAAATGAAATGCAAGTTCTGCAACAATAAAGATAACAGAATATATAATAACATGAATTCTTGTAACATGTTGGAGGGTTTTGATAATTAGATTTGAATTTCCTTTCTGGGTAAAACAAAGCTTTCCAAGCACATGAGGAAGAGGAATAAGCATGTTTTAACATTATAAGTATAAGAGTTTGTAAATGTTCTAACTCATTGCCTTCCTTGAATAACTGCAGTGTCATTATTAATTTGAAGGCATGTCTTTTGTGAGAAATGCTTAAAGGAGCATGCTACCTAATTCATTAAATCACATGAATGTTGCACTTCCATTCATTTTATAAAGAATAATTATTAACTAAATTTAATATATTTAATACATGGAAACCATAATAACCTTGAAGAATATGTTTCATAAATGCTAATGTCATTCATTTATTCAACCACAAGCTGCATCATTTGCATGGCAAGTTAACACCAGAACTTTGACGTGAAATTAACATTTTTCAAACATTATTTCAGAACTTATACCAGAATAGGTTTCTGGGTTTGGCAGCTATGGCCTCGCCTTCCCGCACCTCTCAGAGCCGACGTCGATGCAAAGATCCCATCAGATACAGCTACAACCCTGAGCAATTCCGTAACCTGGCCGTCACCATCCCACGAGCAAACAGTGACACGAACCTGGTGAACTCGGGCAGTCGTTCCACCCTGATGGTCAGCAGCTCCCGCTACACCATCGGCCAATCCCAGGACCTCATCATCTGTTGGGACATAAAGGAAGAGGTCGACGCAGGAGATTGGATTGGCATGTACCTAGTAGGTAAGGCTGTTTCTAACCAGTAATTAAGTAGCTGAAGGATTGGTCTATGACTTTATGTGCTGTCAGTCACATCTACAATTATTGAGCCTGTGTATTACACACTCCATATTTTCATTTAGGGCGGCAGAGAGGCACAGTGCTGCCTCAGAGGTGCAGTTGCTGCCTCACAGAGAAAGAGACCTGGGTTCAATCCTGACTAAGGTGCCTGTGCAGAGTTTCTAAAGGGCCCGTCCCACTTGGGCATCTTTTGCGCATCACCCAGGTGGCGCATGAGGATTTTTTTTGTGTTTTTTTTTGTTAGAAGTAAGTATGGTACTTGAGTGCCTAATACATACATACACATTACCATTCTTGTACAACTTCGTTTTTTTAATTTAAATATAAAAGAAGACTGATAGGAAAAATAAATAAAGAGTGTCGAAATAGATAGACAAGCGAGTAGAAACAGATAGAGAAAGAAATAAAGAGCAGAGATGAAAAGCTAGAAAGATTGAAAGAAAAAGAGAAAGTAGAGAAAAGAGTAATTAGGAGAGATATACCTATTTCGTATTTTTGCCCATCCGTCACCCGGTTCTGAACCATTTAATTTCTAAGGTTGTGTTATGTTGCACCATATCCTTGTAAAAGGTTGATAAAAGGAGACCAAGTCTTTAAGAATTGGTCTACTTCGCCTAGTAGGAGGAATCTAATTTCTTCAAGATGTAGCGCTTCCGACATATTTGAAATCCACATTTTGAACGTTGGCGTGGATGCATTTTTCCAGAATTTGAGTATACGTTTTTTTGCTGTTATTAAACCGTAATTAAGAAGAGCTTCTTGGAATATAGTTAATTTACTTCCATCTTCCATTGATCAAAAGATAATCAGTTCTGTATTGGGGTTCAATTTTGTGTTAAATAGTTTTGTAAAAATTCTAAAAATTTAGTTCCAAAATGTATGCAGTTTTGTACAAGAGACAAAGGAATGTGCTACAGTGGCATTTTGAGTTGGGGGAAACATTTGGAAATATTTTATTCAGTCTAGTTTTCGAGTAATATAATCTATGTAAAAATTTAAATTGAATTAGGTTATGTCTTACATTAATTGAACATTTATGTACATATAATAGATTTTTTCCCATCTGTCGTTCAGAATCTATATCAATATTCTTATCCAATCTACCTGTTGGGCAGAACTGTCCAACCAGTAGATTATAATTTTAATATTCACTGCCCAATAGTAATACAATGTTAGGGAGAGTCAGTCCTACTGATTCTTTAGATTTACACAAGTGTTTTCTTTGAATTATGTGTGATTTATAGTCCCATATGAAGTTTGAAATATCAGAATTTAGTTTTTTAAATATTTTTTTTGGTAAGTATACTGGTATTGATTGAAATAGGTACAGTATTTGTGGTAAGAAGATCATTTTTATCGCATTTATTCTGCCTATTAAGGACATCGGCAGTGTTTTCCAAAATTTAATCAACCCCTTTAATTTAGTTAATAAAAGCATATAGTTTGCATTGAGTAATGATTTATATTTCCTGATAATTTGGATGCCCAAATACATAATATTTTCTGTTGCAATTCAAAAAGGGAATTTCAACAGATGTGTCGGCTCTTGAGGTTTTATCGTCATAATTTCACTTTTGTTCCAGTTTATTCTATATCCTGAAAAGGAGCCAAATTCCTCTATTAAGTTTAGTATATTTGGTATGCTAATTTGCAAATTTGTAATATATAATAATGTCGTCTGCATATAATGAGATTTTATTATTTGAGTGTTTGGCATTATATCCATAAATATTCGGATGACTTCTTATACTTTCTGCTAAAGGCTCTATCACTAGTGCAAATAGCAGGGGTGATAATGCGCATCCCTGTCTACTGCCCCTTGATAATTGGAATTTTGGGGATAATATATTATTAGTCAGTATTCTAGCCATTGGCTTATCGTATAATAATTTTACCCATGAGATAAAATTATCTCCCATATTAAATTTTTGCAATACTTTGAATAAATATTGCCAAACTACTTGGTCAAAAGCTTTTTCTGCATCCAATTAAATAATTTCTAGGTCTTCTTCAGTTTTATGTGAGTACATTATATTAAATAGCCGTCTCAAATTGTTAAATGAGTATCACTTTGGTATAAACCCCGTTTGATCCGGGTTTATTAGTTTGCTAACATATTTACTCAATCTTCTCGCTAGGGTCTTTGCTAATATTTTTTAATCTGTATTTAGGAGTGCTATGGCTCTATATGAGCATGGATCTTCTTGATCTTTATCCTTTTTAGGTATAAGTGTAATAGTTGACACAGTTAGTGTTTCTGGTAGTTTATTTTCTTTAAAAGCGTATATATATAAATCTTGCAGGCGTGGAGAAATTATCTCGTAGAATCTTTTATAGAAGTCATTTCTAAAGCCATCTGGTCCTGGCGTTTTGCCATTCTTCAATGAATTTATTGTTTCTTCTATTTCCTGAAGTGTAATCTGAGCTCCTAATCCCTCTTGTTCCACCATATTTAATTTTGGAAGATTACAATTGTCTAAGAAATTTGTAATTTTAATATTATTTGCAGAGGTTTTCGATGTATATACATTTTGGTAAAATTGAGCAAATCTTTTATTAATATCTTTAGGTAGTGTTAGTAATTCCCCTTTATCTGATTTAATTTTAGTAATTGTATTTTCTGTATCCTGTTTTTTTTTTCAGTTGGCGTGCTAAGAATTTATGTGGTTTATCACCAAATTCGAAGTTTTCTTGTTTTGTAATTTGAAATAATCTTATTATTCTGGCCGATAAAATTTTATTTAATATATATTTTAGTATTGTTATCTTATTATGTTTATCTATAGTTGGTTGTTTGGCATTTTCTAAATCTAATTGTCTAATTTCTTGTTCTAACTGCAACTGTTCAGTGTTTTGTTTTTTTTATTTTGGAAAGCTTGATGTGAAATTATAGTTCCACTAATAAATGCCTTAAAAGTTTCCCAAAGAAGGTGAAATGTCTGGTGTATCATTTGTCTCAAAGAAGAATATCATCTGCTCTTTTAAATATGTGCAACCTTGTGAATTGTTTAAGATTTGGGGGTTAAACCTCCAGAAAGATTTTTTATCAGGCATTCCTTATAATTTTAAAGAAAAAGTTAACGGGGAGTGATCAGAAATAATACGATTATGATATTTAGAATTATATGTATATGGAATTAATTTCGAGTCCACTAAGAAATAATCAATACGTGAATATGTTTTATGTACCGTTGAATAAAATGAATATTCCCTACCTACCGGATTAGCGATCCTCCATACATCTGTTATATTTGTTTTTTTTATGTATGTATTTAGGAGTTCACTAGTTTTAGATTTTATGTTAATCCTTTTTTGTTTTGCTGATTTATCCAGATATGGATCTAAAACACAATTCAAATCTCCCCCTATTATCACATTTTGATAGTTAAGTTCTGTAATTGTATCCAAAATTTTGCTAAAGAATTGGGGGTTATCAAAATTAGGAGCATAAATATTTATCAAAGTAAGTGGAGTAGAATGAATTTCTCCCATGACTATGATGTACCTCCCCTCTTTATCTGGTATGGTATTCTTTAATTTAAATGGTAGACCTTTATGAATGATAATAGCTGTGCCTCTAGATTTAGAAGTAAATGAAGAGTAGTATGTTTGCCCAATCCAATTTGCCTTCAGTCTTATCTATGTTTGATGTTTCAGATGGGTTTCTTGTAAAAAAAATTATGTCACCGTTGAGAGCTTTTAATTGGGCAAAGATCTTACCCATTTTAATTGGTTCATTAGCGCCCCTTATATTCCAGCTACAGAACGTGATTCCTCCAGTTTTCTTTTGTTTATTGTCTTGCATTATGGATCATGTTAATACCTTTACTTCATATGGTGCAACCAAGAACCTCATAATTCTAGGTGAAGGAGGGTCATCCCCCGCCTTCAGAATGGACCTTAGAAAAACCAGAAAGTGTAAAGTCGTGAAAAGATAATTAACAAACAAAAAGTGATATTATAATATCCAAAAATAAAGATATTATAATTTTTTAAAAAACACCAACAAGTGGTAGAAAAATTCTTGTTGACTTCCGTAGCTGTTTTTATACATCTCACTCTGCCCCCTAGACCAATTATTATCAAATGGAAGAGAGACTGATACAAAGTTAAAATATATATATAAAATAAAACACATTTCTAATCTATCTATTGGAATGTATCTTCAAAGAGGAAAATCAGAAAAAAAAAGAGTTTCCAACATTAAGTATATACTTAGATACAACAGTAATTATGTTAGTCATATATCCATATCTACCGATATGCCGAGAATTATAACAATTAAGTCTCAATCTTTTGCATCAGACAACAGCAGGTTCCAAGGGGTTAACCAGATTCAGACCCTTGGATAACTTCCAAGTATCTGTCTCCTCCCCCCCCCCTTATGCACAGTTTAGACTAGATCTACTATATCCATAAAATTTGTTAGTATATTATTAATAGTTATCAATCATTAACTAGTTATTCTTATATTTAGCAAGTAATTAACATCATGAAATAAACATCAGTCATTATTACGCTGTGCCTTAATATTACACAATTTTATTAGTTATATTTTATGGTAGTATATAATTGTATGTTTCTTAAATCATAAATTTCTATATACGTCCACTAATAATATTTTTCCATATTCCCAAATTCCGCTTTTTTTTCCCACCACGCTTTTTCTTGCCTTCCAGTCCTTTGTTGAAGTGAAACATAAAGTCCGACCTTGAGTTAACGTTCCAAACTGTCGAGTTGGTAGATTCCTTTTGCGAGATGTTTATAATAAAGTAACTGGCTTTTCTTCTTTCTTTCTCTTTCTTTCCCTTTTTCTTTTTTTTCCTCTCCAGGGTCTATCTGTTAATCTCCGGTCTCTAACTCTTCAAGGGTTTCCTTTCCCTCTGTCACGCTTTTGCACTTTCACATCTCTTTTTCACTCTTCTACTTTCTTTGCTGTTATTTCTCTCTCTTTTCTCTCTTCTCTAAAGCCTTAAAAAAATTAAGGGGTACAATGACTGTAATACAATATAAGGGATGTACACTGATGTAACTTACGGTACCTCTAATACATAAAGATATATATTTTTTTGAAACATTCCAAGGATAAAATGTCTAGACAACACATCGAGGAAAGTTCTCCATCTTGACCAGAGCAGTCTATTTTGTATATTAAAAAAAAGAAACACACCCTTTCTTCGCCGCTTATCCTCTGTGTTATTGTGGGAGACCAACTCCTGATAATCAGTAGTCCTCCTCTGTGATACTTTGTGCATGGTACTTAATGCCCCTTCTGGATCCGTGAAGGCACGTTCAACAGAGTTATAAGTAATTCTCATTTTCGCAGGATATACTAATCCATATCTTACTCCCGAAATCTCTTTCAGTAGCCTTCTTGTCTTTGTGAACTTGTCCCTCTTTTCCATGACTTCAGCTCGAAAATCAAGGAAGAATCTTAGTTTATCTTCTCCAAACATCAAATTCACTCCATATGGAATCTGTTTCATAATTCCTTCCTGGGTTGAAATGTCATAGAATTTCACAATAATCTGTCTTGAGTGGGGGGGGGGGGGGGGGGGGGGGGGGCAGTTGGGCTTGCTTGAGCCTTACGTTGAACCCGGTGAGCCACATCTATTCTCGGGGCTTCAGGCAGCTTAAGTACTTGTTTAAGTAAGTTGGCCGCAAACTCCTGAAGGTTTTGTCCACTCTCCTTTACTTCTTTTACTCCAACTATTCTTAAGTTCTGCCTCCTCCATCTCGCATCCAAATCCAGACATTTATTCTTAATTTTAGCAAGTTCCCCCCCAGTGCTTTCTTGTTCCTTTTTTAGTCTCTTTATCTCCTTAGTCATCTCGGTTATCGTATTATCCATTCCTTCCATAGCCGCATCAGTAGACTTAAGCATTGCATCCAGCTTTTTACTACATTTTTTATCAACCTGCTTAATTTTTTTGTTTAAATCCTCCTCAATCTCAACCACACATTTGGTTAAGTTATCAATTTTCCCCATCAGCGTATCATTACCTTGTTTAATTGTTTCAGAGAGGCTTTTGTCCAGCGCGACATTCCCCTCTCGTATCACTTTAGAAATAGTTTCAGTGACCTGAGGCTGTTACTGAAGCTGTTACTGACTTTTCCAGTTGTTCCATTTGTTCCCTTTGTTCCTCCATTGAAATCATTTCTGTAGAAGGATTTTGAGAGTCAGCTTCTTCTTCTGAGCTTTCAGTTGATATTTGAGGGGATTGAGGAGTTGATATTTGAGGGGATTTTCAAGTAGGCTCTTGTAACAGGTCTTGCTACAGCTTTTGCAGGCTTCTGGCGAGGTTTTCCTCTTTTCATTTAAAATTGCTGTTATTCTCCATTATCAGCAGGATTTCTGATAACACACAATTAAATAACAGCTCCGGTAGTTATTTTAAGAACTCCCCCGTCTTCCAACTCGTATATTTTAGCACATTAAAGCATTCTTCGGGAGCAGAGCAAAACAGCAGCACCTCTCAGCACACCATTGACACCAGCTGGAACGTGAGGATTTTGACAATACCAAAATTCTGGGGCGCCACCGCGTGTCACTGCCTACGCCACCACGCACGCGTAATGCGCGTGCGTCATGATGCATAAATGATGTTGCGTAAATCACGCGCAAATGAGCCCAAGTGGGACAAGCCCTTATGTTCTCCCTTTACCGCATGGGATTTTTCTGGGTACTCCAGTTTCCTCCCATGTGTGGGATGTGAAAGTGAGATAACGTGGCACTAGTCATAGAGTCACAGAGTGATACAATGTGGAAACAGGCCCTTCGGCCCAACTTGCCCACACCAGCCAAAATGTCCCAGCTACGTTAGTCCCACGTGCCTGCGTTTGGTCCATATACACTCCAAGTCTATCATGTCTAACTGCTTCTTAAATGTTGGGATAGTCTCTGCCTCAACTACCTCCTCTGGCAGCTTGTTCCATACACCTACCAACATTCATGTGAAAAAGTTACCCCTCAGATTCCTATTACATTTTTCCCCCTTTTCCTTAAGGATTGGTCTATGACTTTATGTGCTGTCAGTCACAGCTACAGTTATTGAGCCCGTGTATTACACACTCCATATTTTCATAGTGAGTCGGGCCAAATTCCTACACCCATTTCTGTTTCCTTTGATCATGAACAGAAGAAGAAATCATTTGAAAATGATAATTAGCACTTTATTCCAAACATATTATTGCCAGGTTTCCATATGACATATATTTGGCAAAATTATTGGCAGTGGACAGTTCAAAGAAGACTGATAAAAGAATTTCAAAGGATAATGTACTCTTCCTCAGAAATTAATGCTATAAATTTCGACATGATTTTACCTAAATGCCTGACAATTAATGGTAGTCTGGGAGGAATAATACGAGCGGTCATCAAGAATTAACATAATTCACATTTTGCAACAGATTGACAGTGTCATGAACATTGCCAATTTAACCCAATTATATTGACTGCATTGGCATCCTTCTTATCAGTAGGTTGTACTGGATTACTTTCACCACTATCATTAATGCTGAGCTGCTACTGAAATTAAGGCAGAAGATTGAGAAATCCCCTGTCGAAATAATCCTGATTCTAGTGACTATAAAGTCACTGGACTTTAACCTATGTGCAGTTTATAACCTTTATAACCAGTGCCACAGCTGGTAGAGCTGGTGCCTCACAGGACCAGGGACCCAGCTTCAATCCTAACATTAGGTGCTGTTTGTGTGGAGTCTGCATGCTCTCCCTGTGACTATTTGGGTTTCCTCCGAGTGCTCTGAGTTTCTTCTTGCATCCCAAAGATGTGCGGGTCTGAAGATTCATTAGCCTTTGTAAATTGGTCCTAATGTGTAGGGGTTGGATGAGTAAATGGGATAACACAGAACTAATGTGAACGAGTGATCGAGGGTCAGCATGGACCCCACTTCACCAAAAAATTGCCTCCTTCCTCCATTGGTGTTTATAACCCATTAATAGACAATAGACAATAGGTGCAGGAGTAGGCCTTTCGGCCTTCGAGTCAGCACAGCCATTCAATGTGATCATGGCTGATCATCCCCAATCAGTACCCCGTTCCTGCCTTCTCCCCATATCCCCTGACTCCGCTATTTTTAAGAGCCCTATCTAGCTCTCTCTTGAAAACATCCAGAAAACCTGCATCCACCGCCCTCTGAGGTAATGACTTTTACTGTTAATGACACTATTGTATTGTATTGTATATCTTTATTATCATTTTTCTGAGTACTTACATACCCAGAGGAAAACGAAAAAACGTTTCTCAACCAGTGTCCATTCAGTGTGTGGTAAAAAATAAATAGAAATAGAGAATAAAAGTACATATATCACGAGTTCCGATCAGCAGTGGCACGACAAAGGCTCTGCTTCAGTGTGTCCAGGTTGGTGTTTGGTGCGCGATACTTTGGCAGGGGGCAAAGTTCGTTTATCAGTCTTATAGCCTGCAGGAAGAAGCTGAGGAGCATCCTGCTGGTTTTGCAGCTGATGCTCCTGTACCTCTTCCCAGATGGCAGGATGGAGAATATGTGATGCGATGGGTGGTAGGGGTCTTTGATGATGGAGATGGCTCTGCTAATACATCTCTTCCTGTATATGTCCAGCAATAAAGGAGTGGAGCACCAATAATCCTGCTGGTGGTCTTCACAATCCTGTCCAGTTGGTGCCGTTCGTACGCCTTGCAGCTCCTGAACCAGGAGGTGATGCCGTAGGTTAATGTGCTCTCGATTGTCCCCCCTATAAAAGTTCGTAGGTGTGCAGTGGGGAGACCTGCTTTCTGTAGTCTTCGGAGAGGGTGTAGTCGCTGCTGGGCTCTCTTGACCAGTGCTGTGGTGTTGGTCGTGGACGTCAGGTCATCTGACAGGTGGAGTCCTAGGAACATCACACTGCTGACCCTTCCCACATCAGCTCCATCGATGTGCAGAGGTGTATGGCGTTGTTTTCCCGCCCTCCTGAAGTCAAACCACCATCTCCTTCGTTTCTCCCACGTTGAGAATGTGGTTGTGGGATTTGCACCATCCTGTGAGCAGCTCCACCTCCATCCTGTACGCCGACTCATCATTGTCACTGATGATGAGACCCACCATTGTTGTGTCATCATCAGCGTACTTGTTGATGAAGTTGTTGTTGAGTCTAGCAGTACAGTCGTGTGTAAGCAGACTAAACAGCAGGGGGCTTAGGACACAGCCTTTGGGATGTGCCAGTGCTCACGGATATGGTTTTGATGTCCTACTGCCCACCTGACTGTCTGCTGCCGTTGTGTTAGAAAGTTCAGGACCCAGTTACATGTGCCAGCATCAACCCCAATATCTCCAACTTCTCCCCAGCTGCTGCGGAATGATTGTGTTAAAAGCAGAGCTGAAGTCTATGAAGAGGATCCTGGCATAAGTATTTTTCCAATCAGGGTGTGGCAGTACGAGGTTCATTGTTGTTGAGACTGCATCATCAGTGGATCAGTTGGCTCTGTAGGCAAACTGCAGTGGGTCTAGGTCGGCAGGCAGGCTATTTTTGATATGCTGCATAACCAGTCGCTCAAAACACTTCATTACTATGGGTGTTGGAGCCACTGGTCGAAAGTCATTATGGCAGGCTGGGTTTGGTTTCTTCGGAACAGGAACGATGGTGGCACTCTTAAGACAGTTGGGCACTACTGCCTGGCTGAGCTTGGCGCAGTCTCTTAGCACGCACCCAGGAATGTTGTCCGGCCCTGTGGCTTTGCGTGGGTTGATGCTGGCAAAGGCCTTTTTTACTCCGGCTGCGGACAGTCTGAGCGACTGGTCACTGGGAGATGGCAGTAGTGCAAGTGTCTGGGTGCTGTTTTTAACCTCAAACCGTGTGTAGAACTCGTTCAGTTCATCTGGTAGAGTGGGGTCATTTTGGCATATCTGCAGTGGGGGGGGGGGGGGGGGGGGGGGGGGCTTGTAGTCAGTGATGGTATGAAATCCCTGCCACAAGCGATGTGTGTCTTTGTCATTTGTGAAGTGACTATTAAGTTTTTGTCCATACAGCCTCTTCGCTTCCCTGATCCCCTTGGATAGGTTACTCCTTGCCAGTTTGTATGCTGCGTTGTCTCCAGGTTTAAATGCAACATTCCGGATTCTCAGTAGGGAACACACATCCCCAGTTAGCCAGGGTTTCTGCTTGGCATGCCTCCTGATGATTTTTACCACCGTTACATCCTCGATGCATTTATTGATGTATCCGATGACGGAATCTGTGTATTCTTGGAGGTTGATGCCACTGTCATCTGTTGCTGCCTCTCTGAAGATGGCCCACTGCGTGGTTTCGAAACAGTCCTGTAGTGCCTCGGTAGCTCCCTGTGGCCATGTTCTGACTTCTTTGACCGTTGGCCTGTCCTGTTTAACCCTGGATCTGTATGCAGGTGTGAGCATAACCGCTAGGTGGTCAGAGTTGCCGATATGGGGGAGAGGGGCTGCTTTATATGCATCTTTAATGTACACCAGATTTAGTTTGTTCTTTCCCCTGGTTGCAATGTTTACGTGCTGGTAGAATTTAGGCAGGACAGAAGTAAGACTTGCCTGGTTGAAATCCCTAGCTGCCAAGAAGAAAGCATCTGGATGTTCCCTCTGCTGCTCACTGATGTTGTTGTAGAGCTGTGTCATAGCATCCTTCACGTCCGCACTCGGTGGTACATAGACGGCCGTTATGAAGACTGCTGTTAGCTCCCTGGGTAAGTAGAAGGGTCGGCATTTCACAGTCATTAGCTCCACATGGGGTGAGCAGTAAGTGGAAAACACCACAGCATCCCGGCACCATGATCTGTTCACATACACAACCAGTCCCCCTCCTCTTGTCTTACCAGCTAGCGAAGCTACTCTATCAGCTCTGTATAGCATAAGTCCCTCCAACTGGATTGTAGCGTCTGTGATGTTCTGATTCAGCCAGGTCTCCGTTAGGACGTAGACACAGCAGTTCTTCACGCTTCGTTGGGAGCCTCTCCACGCTCTGATGTAGTCCATCTTGTTGTCGAGGGAGCGGACATTTGCCAACATGACTGTAGGCACTGCCGGTTTGTGAGGGTTCGCGTTTAGCCTAGCGTCACCTCTCTCTTCCTCTCCTTTCCCCTACCCTCAGTCACTCCCTCCCTCCATAACTCCTCTCCCCTCCCCACCTCTCCTATTCCTCTATCCCCCATTTCCTCCATTCCTCACCTCCTATCCCCCCCACTATCCCTCCTCACCTCCCCCACTGCCCTCCTCGCCCTCTATTCCCCACTCCATACCTCCCCCACTTTCCTCCTCTCCCTCTATTCCCCCTCCTACCCCACTCTCCCTCCTCACCTCTGCCCACTTCTTTTCCCTCTCCTCCTCCCCTCCCCAATCCATCCCTCACCTCTCCTTTCCCCTACCCTCAGTCACTCTCTCCCTCTTGCCCTCCATAACTCCTCTCCCCTCCCTGCTCCCCTCCTCTCCCTCTATACCCTCTCCTTCCCCACTCCCCCACCCCAGAATCGTGAGGTTGCCGCTCCTTCCCTTCTTGCGTGCCCCGGAGGAGCATCAGTTATTAGCGCCCTCAGAGCCAGGCCTCAGTTTGGCTCGGAAGCACCAGCAGCTACGGCCACGCCGGCGTGTGGGCGGGAGGGGAGAGCTCAGAGAAAAGATGGGGGAAGAGCCATGGGGCTCTCCCATGAGCCATGAGTATCACGGGGGAGGGGGCAGGAGCCAGCGAGGGGGACCAGAGGGGAAAGGGGTGGAGCTGCAAACATTGCGATGGCAGTACGTTTGGGACTCACAACTGGCGCTGGATGCTCTCCTCTGTCAGGATCAGACTCTCCACTTTCCGTTTGGCGACATTGCCGCGCTGCTGGGCTGCTTCGGGTCCCTCCGCTTTCCTCAGCTCCAGCAAAGACGCGATGGTGCAGGAAGGGGCGGACCGTCCCGGGGAGTGACGAGAAGAGACTAATCTGCGCAGACTGGAAGGCAGCAGAAGAGATCGATCTGCGCACATGCGGTTTTTAAGATTTTTAAACCTCGCTAACTTTTCGGACATTCAACTGATCAGAATGAAACTTGTTGGACTCGCAGCATAGGAGAACGGTGAGTGAACTGACAAAAAATCGTAAGGCTATCGCGAACGATTTTTGTGCAAACAGAATGACCGCCAAACCGGAAAATGACAAGATCAGAGTTTTAGTTATGTATAGAAGATAGATGAACGGTGCCCGATCCAGGCGAGCCCCAGGCTGCTGCAGGCGTCCAGCCATTGCCTTCCTTGGATGTGTGGGTCGACTTGGGAACTGAAGTTCCCGTCCACCTTTGTGCCCTGTGGGTGCCACCATCAGCTGACCTTGAGGGTGCTGTAGGCCAGATCTTGGTTCCCTCTCCTCTTCTACCAGCCTTTCTCATCGCCCGTCCTGTCTGTTGTCATGGTAATCACTGGGACAAGTAAGGGCTGGGTCGGTGGCCTGCCCGTTGCAGGCCACGGTCCGCCAGATCCCCTGAGTATGAGCTGGTTCGGTTGTGCATATTTACTCCTCGGTTTCTATGTGACCTACCCTATGTTCACCTACCCTCATCTTTTGCACCAAATGCATTTCCTCACAATTCTTTGCATTATTCATCTCCCACCTGTTTATGTACACACAAGGAACTGCAGATGCTGGTTTACAAAAACAAAGTTCTAGAATAACTCAGAGGCAGTCAGCATCTTGGAGAACATGAATAGGTGACATTTTGGGTCTTCTTCAGCCCGTTAGTATCCTGCTTCAATCTATCACTATCTCACACAATTTTCATAATACTGCCTAGCTTTGAGTCGCCTGCAAATATAGAAATTGTAGCTTGCTTCCCCAAGCTTAGCTCAATATACTTTAAAAAAATTCAAGGGCCATAACAGTCCATGGGGATGATCAATGTACACTACCCTTCAGTCTGAAAAATAACTATTCACCACAACGGTCCTACTTAATTATTTACTGCCTATTATGCCTCCTGGCATGTAGGGCAGCAACAAAGGTCCTCCCCTCCTGTCTGTTCTGGGCTAGCTTTTGGACACTTCCCCAGGTCAGGTCCATTGTTTTATTTTCCTCCTCTACAGTTCGACACCAGGTGGTTTTGGGTCTCTCTCTTTTCCTTTTCCCTTCCGGTGTCCACCTTCCTGCCAGTGGCTTCCTTTTGGCTTTCACCATTGACATTCATCCTAGCATCTGTCGATAGCCCTGGAAGTCCATCACACCCAGTAGTGTTGATTCCTTCAGTTGCTATTTCCGTAACATATTTGTTTTACGAGACAGGGTGTGCTCAACCTCCAAACTGCAGGACCAGTGGATCGCTCTTCGTCTCGCTTCTACCCTTCGATCTGTCCAGCATGGGAGACCCTAACAGGAGATGAATCTCCCGCTGGCATAGCTCTAGGGGTCACTGAGACACACAAGATCCCTGACCATGACAAGGTTGCAATCCAATTCTGTCCACTGCCTATCCAACTTTCTACTGCCTATTAATTAGTCAGCTTGGTATAGGAATGTTACAAAATTTTGAGATTAAAAAAATCAAGCCTGTCATTTATCCCATTGGATAAAGCACTAAAAGTACATTAATAGTAAGATTAAATGAGAACTTACCAGTTTGAAGTTTGATCTTTATTTTATGAGGAGTTACGATGAGGGATTACGTGAAGACCCCGCCAGCATGCATTCGCGACATTCTTCAAAGCAGTGGTGTGAAACCACAGATACCAAAGTTGACTAACATAGTAAGATAAGAGAGAACTTGATATACCAGTTGACCTTTATAATAGAGGGTTTAGGAGCGGAGGGCATGTAATCCCTCATCGTGACGCCTCATAAAATAAAGATCAAACTTCAAACCGGTAAGTTCTCATTTAATCTTACTATTTTACTTCGGAGTCACATGAGTGATTACGTGAAGATTTCAAAGCTCTGTGATTTCATGCCCTGGAACGAGTCCATGCTCACACACTGCCATGCTAGGAAATGGAGGATGTAACGCATTTCAGACATGAACTGTGCTGAAAAACAAAAAGGTATGTATTTCATACCTAAAAATAATAATGCCCCTACATTGGGGTAAATCATGAAACAGAACTTAAAATTTTTCCCGCAAATGTCTCGGGATTGGCCACGGGTTTATTATAGAAGTGTTAAAAAGTCCGTTCATTACTCCAACCCGCTGTTGCAAGGATGTGGTCCATTGGAACTTCCATCATTCTTGCAGCCGATGTGGATGCAGCCCTGGTGGAGTGAGATTTAAAAATATTAGTGTCCACCCCCGCTGCACCCAATATCACCCTTAACCATCTGGAAATGGTTTGTACTGTGACCTTATGGTGAGGGCGTTTGTAGCTAATGAGTAAAACCTTCTCCGTGCCCCTGAGACTCTTGGTGACCTCTATATATCGCAATATGTATGTCACGACGCAGAGCTGACAATCTGCAGGATAGGCCAGAAATTCTAATTTTTTGGCCAGTGGATCCGGGTCTATCCTGTTTAAGTAACCCCTGTATAAGGAAGGTTATCTTGCCATTAGTGATATACATGGTGTCCATACTTAGTTTATGTAAGGACTGGACCCGTTGTGCTGTTACAAGTGCCATTAACATAACCATTTTATAGGTTAATTTATCCAGTGTGAGTCCTGATATAGGTGTCCATCCTCGAAGCATAGTCAACACTATGCCTATGTCCCATGTATGGGTGTATCTGGGCCTGGGGGGATTAGAATTAAATATACTTCTTATCAGTTTAGATACCAGTGAGTGTGATCCCACAGCCAGGTGATCACACCCTCGGCCCAGATAATTGGATAGGGCACTGCGGGCACAATTAATGGCACTGTAGCTCAATCCCTCATCAAAATGAAGGGTAGCCAGGAACTCCAGCACTTCAGTGATGGTGGCTGTGTCGTATGAAGTGTTCGTTCTGGTGCAGAACACTTCCCATTTCTTCACATATGTTAGATATTGTCTTCTGGTGGACTCCCTGCACGACGCTGTGATGACATTTATCATCCTGTCGGAGAGTCCGTAGTCCAGAAATGGCCTGTTCAGAATCTGCAAACCAACAGGTTTATTCGGTCATGGCACGGATGACGTTCCCCTGTCACAGGGTGTACCAAAAGGCTTGGACGTTTGTTGATCCTTATGCAGGGTTCTGCGGCCATATTTTGTACTACTGGGAACCATGGTTGGGTAGGCCAGTCGGGAACAACCAAAATACCCGTTGCGGAGTCTTGTTTGATTTTTTGTAAGACCCGACTGATGAGGCAGAAGGGGGGAAATGCATGGAAAAACAAATCCCCCCCAATGCAGCGAGAAAGCGTCCATTGCTGCTGCCCCAGGGTCTGGTTCCCAAGCAACATATGTGGTAGTTGGTGATTTAATCTGGATGCAAAAAGGTCGATATCTGGTGTCCCATACCGTTCTATAATATCGGCAAACACTTTCCGATCCAACATCCATTCTGTGATGTCGTTGAATTTGCGTGACCTGGTGTCTGCCACTGTATTTAGCTTACCTGAAAGGTAAGTGGCTGAGATCCAAATATTCCTTTCCAGACACCAGTGCCAGATATTATTAACCAATTCATCACATGATATCGACTTTATTCCACCCATATGATTAATATAGGCCACCACAGTGGTATTATCAATCTATAATCGTACATGCAAATGGTGCATGTCTGAGCAGTAGGCCCGGAGTCCATGAAATGCTCCCAGCATTTCTAGATAATTAATCCCTAGTACTCCAAACAGGGTTAATTCTTGTGCACTCCATCTGCCACCACAACTAGAGGTAGTATTAGTTGCTCCTCAACCTTTTGCACTGGCATCAGTCTGTAATGTAACGAAGGGATTCATGATAGTGATGGGGTTAGAACAATGCTGAATATTGTCTATCCAAAATTAACTCTAATTTTGCTTTCCTTGGTAGTTCCATAGGCCTATCAAAATGGCCTTCATGAGTTTTAAGAGCTAATATTTTTGCTCTTTGGAGATTTTGGTAATGGAGTGGTCCAATTTTGATTTATCTGGATGAATGATAAATCCCAGCTTTTGAAAAAGATGCTTTGTGACTGATACTGCCAATGTAGCCAACTCTAAATTTTCCCCTACAATGATAATATCATCAATGTAGGCCATAACAATATGGTTTTGTTTCCTCAAATATGCTAAAGCTGGTTTTAACAATTTGGTAAACAGCCTGGGTGCCGATGATAACCCATTGGGTAAGGCCTTATACTGCCAAAGCTGTCCCATCCAGACAAATTTCAGATATTTACGATGATCCTTGTGTACTGGTACTGAATAGTATGCATTCTTTAGGTCGATGCAAGCCATGTAGTACCTGTCAGAGATTAGCTGTTTGGCTGTGACAAACGTGTCCATTTTTAAATGGGCATACTGAACGGAAGTATTCAGTTCTGTCAAATCTATAATGATGCGGCATCCGCCGTCTTTTTTGTTTTTGGTAAAAATGTTTGATACGAACTCTTGAGATTCTCTGTTTGTCTTCTCAATTACCCCTTTTGCGTTTAATCTTAAAAGTTCAGCATGGCCTGTTCTCTCTTTTTGTGAAAGTATAAACCTTCGGCTAGGTGTATGCTGAACTGGGATGGGGAGTTCGTAAACAAATTCAATTTTGTATCCCTGAATACTTCCGAGTATGTACGGATCAGAGGTAGAAGTGCTCCACACATGACGAAACAAGTGCAACCGTCCCCCAACCCGTGATGAGTCTAGACATGCAATGTTTTCGAGGCAACCAGACCCACCTACCTCCATGGTTACCGGCGGTGCTGTGTTGGTTGTCTCTGTCCTTGCTTCTTGTTCTGTTGTGTTGCTGCGGTGTGGGGATGGCGGATTTTCCAAGAAGGCCGGGCTGGGCCATGGTCTAAAAAAGACCGTTGCGCAGGTGGGCCGGCCTTCGAGCTTTCACCACCAGATGGTCTCTCGTAACGGTGCCTGGTTGCTGTGTAGGGGTGCTGCCGCCGCTGATTGAGGTTTTTGAGGTGTCGGCACCTTAATCATGCCGATTGCCTTGGTCTCCTCATCCAGGTCTTTTACCTGCTTTGGGAGGTTGTCCCCAAACAGCAATGTTGGCGGCTGTGAACTGCTGGGCCTGCATAATCCGGCAAACTTGGGATTGAGTGCAGACTTTATGATGCTCTTCCTGTAGCTGTTAATTTCAAATAGTGTATTGCACAGGAGTGCTAAAGCATCTTGCAGCTCTTCAGGCATCTCAACCCCATCAACTGTTCTGGCTACTGACGTAATCCCAGCAGCCAGCAGCTTGAGGATTCTTTGGAGTTTCACCTCCTGGCTCCTTATGGTCGGGCTCATGTTGCACCAATTGGGGTTGTTGACAGCAGGCACATTAAGAGAAATACAATTCTCTGGCGCAAGGTATTTTTCTGCCGTATCGTTTATTGCTTGTTCCTGCAGCTGGTTTGTTGCCATGTAATTTATACTGGCTGCCAGCTTAGGAAGCAATGGCAGACCTTTTTGGGTAGGCATAGCGAATTTGTTGACCATACCCAGTAATTCTTCTTGTGGCACCCCTGACACAGGTGAGTCTTCAGCCATGTCCCCTTCTTCAGGGTCAGCCCAGCTCTGACCCCCAATGCTCTCCTGCAAAGAGGGTGAGACATTTGGCAGTCCTTGATAGGATGCTGTCGTGGGTCTGCGAAGAGACCCACTGTGACTCTGCCCCTGCAAAAGCAGGTCAATCTGGAGCAATTGCTCCACCATCCGCTCCATGTGGGTAAGACGACCGCCGTCCCTATCAGAGAACGGGGTGTCCTCAGGTCCGAACCCAGCCGATCAACGGACCTGTCCGACTTCCGGGTGGTTTTGCCGCCGGACCGCGGCGCACCTGCGGTCTGTTGCGGCGAGAAGTCGGGGGCTGCTGGATGCACCTGCAGCTCTGGAGAGTCGGCATGCTGCTGGCTGCTTTCCACAGCAGTGATTTTTTGCCGCTGCTCTCCGCAATTTCCTGGACTCCATGGTGCTGTTCTTTCTTCCACTGTAAAACACACCACACAGAGTCGCCACGAAACTCTACCAGAATGGTAAGTACTTACCTCCGGCTTGTTTTTAACTTACGCTGGAGGAGCGACGCTCCTCCCGATGGTCGCTTCCGCATTGCGTTCGACGATATGTCGCACATGCGTGCTGGCGGGGTCTTCACGTAGTCACTCACGTGACTCCGAAGTAAAATTTGATACCTAATTCACTTTCATATCTTCAGTATTAAAAGAGTTATGGTCATTTTCATACTCGTAAATCAGCATCTTGTTCCCTTTTGCTTTTCCATCGATTTAACACAAAAGCTGTGATCAAGACAGTCGATTGACATAAAAGCCCATAACTTTCTTAAAAATTAAGAGAACTGAATGAAATTTCAGTTATTATAGATTGAAGCATTCTGAAACAAATATGAAACATCTTACTTGGATGACCTGAAATTAAAGCATATAATTAGTTAGTTAACTAACTGTAGCTAATTACAAAATTGACCGTTGTGACGGAAATAGTAATAAACACCCAGACTGCCTTGAAAATTCAAAAATGTGATATCCCCAAGATCAGAACTTTAATATTATTGTATTATATGCTGTAAGTCCATAACAGACAGGTAAAGACATTACAATTTCTAGCAAAAGACCAAGTCTTTATGGAGAAGATCAGCTGCTAGCTGGTACATTGGCATATCATAATCAGTGGCATCATCATACTCCTCAGATTGTAACCAATAAGCAACTCTGTACACCTTGTTTTTTGTCAACTTTTCAATTTTGGCATTGTAACATACAAGTTTTTGCTCTTCCAACCACGCATGACATGCCTTTCTGCCCACTACTTTCCCTTTAAGAATGTCCTATAGATCATCACATTTGGAGTAGTCCAAATTCGGATAATCTCTGCGAATGCTGTCTAAATGCAGGGCATTTGGATTGACAATTTTGTATTTCTTCGTCGGAGACGTCTGTTTAAAATGTAAAGAACAAAAACATTAAACAGCATTAACAGAAAGAAGTTATTATTTGCAGTTTTAGAAAAAAAAAGTAGAAATGATAAAGTTAAAACAAATAGTAAATACCCAACAAAAAATTCATATTCATCAGTTTCATCAAATCAACTTTGCTGATAATTCATCTAATCAATTAAATTCATTTAAATTCAATTACTAGATCTAAACATCTATCCATTTCTTAAGAAAAGGCTATATTTTTTAAATAGCCAAAGTATCCAAATAACAAAAAACAAACTGATCCCATTCACACAAAAAATCACAATGTAACATGATTTTTAAATCTCACTTTGTCATGGATTTATATGCGAAATGGAAGGAATTTAATGTTTAATTCCCATAAATTAATCCAGAAACATCCACAAGATAATCAAAATCATTATTTTTTGCACAATACATCTGACTAAAACTGTACTGTGGATATTTAGTATGAAAATATTGATCATGAATGGCCAATAACACAAAATATAGATGATTTAGATGTTCATATGAAATGATTTATAAATTAAAACATTTAAATGATTTATAAATTTAAAAATAGCGGAGTCAGGGGATATGGGGAGAAGGCAGGAATGGGGTACTGATTGGGGATGATCAGCCATGATCACATTGAATGGTGGTGCTGGCTCAAAGGGCCAAATGGCCTACTCCTATTGTCTATTGTCTATTGATTGTGCAAAAAAATAATGAATTTGATTATCTTCAGAGTGGATGTTTCTGGAATGTGATTGATTGAAATGTGGCCGCTGCCATTATTTAAGCCTCTAATGGCAGGCAAGACACAGTCGATTAGTATCGGGGCCTAAATAATATTTTTCGCATCATAAGAATAAAATGAAGCCACATCAAAAAGCAAGATAATATGTTAAATAAACGACATACCTTTTGTTTTGTCCTGCACTTGCGATCCGTGATGTTGAAGACATTGAAGGCGTTAGAAGTCGCGTTTAACTTCAATCCAGCGATGCAATCGACCAGCAATTTTAAAAAAACAAAACAGGAACGGAAGCGCAGAATTTTCTTCATCAGCTAGCAGCCCGAGGAAAAACCCTCTCTGACAACCAATACAAACCTTCATTTTAATCCGCCTCCCCCCCCCCCCCAAGCCTCCGGAATCGCACGAACAGGCAGCAGGCAGACCGGAGCGCCGCTGATGGTAGGTTTTGTAACAACGCTACTTGGTAGGAGTGGCGGCGCTGCCCTGGCAGCAGCGGCACGCCTGCAGTCCGTCTGTTTTTCTTTTTATTTGTTGTTTTCTTGTCTTGTTTTTAGCGTTAGTTTGAGTTATTATGTAGTGTGTGTGTGTGGGGGGGGGGGGGGGGGGGGGGTGGGAGAAACGTTCTTAGTCTCTTCCTTTTGGGGGGACGCGACTTTTCTTGTCGTATCCCCCGTCTCCGTCTCCGACTACGCCGAGGCCTATCACGGAGCTGGCAGCCTCCAACTTTAACAGCGACCGACCCGAGGCTCTGGAGGCAGAGCCAGCCAGGACTTACCAGCGCAGGGCTGGCCGACTTCGGGGCTGCAGCGGGTTCAGGCGTTCCTGCGGCGCGACTCGGAGCTGTGGCGGTTCTCCGGTGGCGGCGGCAGCGACTTCGGAGGTTCGGCCGCGGGCCCAGTGGACGACATCGTCGGGAGCTCGCAGGTCACAGGTTGGTGACCTGTTTTTCCGGAGCTCCCGCGGCAACAGCTGCGTCCGCTGGACTGGAGGGCGGCAGCTTCGGCAGCTTTGAACGGCCCAGGCCGCGGAGTTGAACCGGCCCGCTCGCGGAGCGCGGTTCACCCACGGGACTTATTTACATCACCCGGTGCGGTCACAACATCGGAGGCCCGGGTCGCCTCAGCGCAGAGGAAGAGGAAGAAGGGAAGAGACAAAGACAAGATTTTTGCCTTCCACCACTGGTGAACTCACTGTGGTGGATGTTAAATGTGTGTTTATTGTGTGTTTTGTTATTTACTATATGTATGACTGCAGGCAACGAAATTTCGTTCAGACCACAAGGTCTGAATGACAATAAAGTTTTCCAAGGTATCCATGCAATGGATGTTCCTTCCATGCCATGTACTTCAACTTTGCTGATAATTCTGTCAAATGACAATATATCAAAAGCTTTCTGCGAGTACCTGTATGCCACATCAACTGCATTACCCTCATCAATTCTATTGTTGGTTCTTCAAAAAATGCTATCAAATTAATTAAACTTGATTTACCTTCAACAACTCAGTGCTGATGTCTTAATTAATCCATTTTCCTCCAGGTGACAAATCATCTTGTCCCAGAGCTATGTTTCCAGTTTTTTCTGCTCCAAGGTTAAACTGATTCAGATTAGTTTATACACCAGGGTGAAATCAAATTCCTTGTTCATGTGAAACTCATAGAGTAATATATGGTACTGTATGTATGCTAATGATAAATACAACAATAAATACAATGGGAAGTGCAAAACAGCAGAATGGTGCAAGGATTATAGTGCAATATTTTATTAAGTTGTAAAGGTTGCAATCTTTTACAAGCATCCTTTATGAGGATGTTGCCAGGTCTTGAGGGCCTGAGCTATAGGGTGAGGTTGGGCAAGCTACGACCATAGCTTAGAGCATAGGAGGAGGAGGGATAATCTTATAGAGGTGTATAAGATCATGAGGGGCACAGTCTTTTATCCAGAGTAAGGAAATCAAGAACCAGAGGACAAAGATTTAAGGTGAGAGTGAAAGATTTAATAGGGATCTGTTGGGCAGTTTTTTCACATAGGGTGGTGGATCAGAACCACTTTCATCCTAGTGAAAATAACTTTACTGCAATTAATTAATTTGACTTTGGATTAATAAGTTGAGCTAAATCATTTGATATGAGGAATTTTTAAAGTTCAAGCTTTAATTGTCACACATATAGTCAATTATGATTCAATTTTTTTAACTCTTTGAAACAGATTTTAAACTGCAGTTTTTGTGTTCAGTTTTGGTCCCCTAATTTGAGGAAGGACATTCTTGCTATTGAGGGAGTGCAGCGTAGGTTTACAAGGTTAATTCCCGGGATGGCAGGACTGTCATATGCTGAGAGAATGGGGCAGCTGGGCCTGTACACTCTGGAGTTTAGAAGGATGAGAGGGGATCTCATTGAAACATATAAGATTGTTAAGAGCTTGGACACACTAGAGGCATGAAACATGTTCCCGATGTTGGGGGAGTCCAGAACCAGGGGCCACAGTTTAAGAATAAGGAGTAAGCATTCTAGAATGGAGACGAGGAAACACTTGTTCTCACAGGGAGTGGTGAGTCTGTGGAATTATCTGCCTCAGAGGGCAGAGGAGGCAGGTTCTCTGGATGCTTTCAAGAGAGAGCGAGATGGGGCTCTTAAAAAAAGTGGAGTCAGGGGTTATGGGGAGAAGGCAGGAACGGGGTACTGATTGGGGATGATCAGCCATGATCACATTGAATGGCGGTGCTGGCTCAAAGGTCTAAATGCCCTACTCCTGCACCTATTGTCTATTGTCTAAACTCAAATTACTGATCAATGCTCCCCTTTTCAAATGTATTAATCGACGTTAGGACCAAAAAAAATTACACAGGTAAACCTTTGGTATGTGGAATCTAGTATTTGGAAATTCTCTATCCATTGACAATGTGAATGTAAAACATTTTCATTAGTATGACCATGATCTAGCATTTAATGATAATAAAGATATGTTGAGCCAGGCTATGTGTGCGTTAACACAGAATAATTATATGTGCAAGGAATGAAACTGTTCCAGATTTTCTTTTGTGTAACATTGCCAACTGTTACTTTTTTGAAAGCAAAACACAACACATTGTTGATACTGAAGAATCTAAATTACTCTCAGTGACAGGAAACAAGTTGCACTACTGTTCACCCTTGAACAATATATTGCCTCTCAAAGCACCAGAAATTATTTCAAAGAAAAATCTATTTTGAGCATTAGCTATATACTGTATTTTTAATTTGAAAAATGTATTGTAAATGTTGTTGTTTTGTAATTTGTGCAAATATTAATTTAATTTCATCCATCCAGGTTGTTCATAATCAGCAGAGACTGGAGAGAGAACCTCAAAAAATGGCTGATTGTGAAAAAACATAGAGACAGATATATGGACAGACAGATAGATGAAGAGAGAGAGAGAGAGAGAGAGAGAGAGAGAGAGAGAGAGAGAGATAACAAGGCTGGGTATAAATGAATTAATATTCTGCAGATATAAACCAGTCCCCTGTTGAAAATCATACATTTTGGGCCTATTTTTACAGAACATAGAACAGTGCAGATCAAGAACAGGCCCATTGGCCTGCCAAAGCCAACTCTTTATCTGCCTGCAATAATTTATATACTTCCATTACCTGCATATCCATATACCTATACACAATCTTAAATGCCTATCATATCTGCCTCAATCACTATCGCCGGTAGTGCGTTCCAGACACTCACCACCATCTGTTAAAGAAAACCTGCCCCACACACTCCATTAAACTTTGACCCTCTCATCTCTAGTATTTGATTTGATCTGGGAAAAATGTTCGAACTTCTATCCCATCTATGCCTCTCTTAATTATTTTATCAGGTCTCCCTGCATCCTTTAGCATTCTAGAGAAACCAATCCAAGTCTGTCCAACTTCTCCCTGTAGCTAATAGCCTCTAATCCAGGCATCATTCGGGTAAACCTCCTCTGTACCCTTTTGAAACCCTCCATATACTTCTTGTAATGGGGTGACTAGAACTGCACGCAATACTGCAAGTTATGCCTAAGTTCTATAAAGCTGTATCATGACTTACTGCCCCTTATGCTCAATGCCCTGATCCATGATGAATAGGGTGACACAGTGGCGCAGTTGTTGCCTTACAAGGCCAGAGACCTGGGTTTGATCCTGACTACGGATGCTCTCTGTACAGAGTTGTACGTTTTCCCTGTGACTGCACGGGTTTTTTCTGGGTTCTCTGGTTTCCTTCCACACTCCAAAGCCATACAGGTTTGTAGGTTATTTGGCTTCTGTAAATTGTAAATTGTCCTTAGTGTGTGGGGTAGTGCTGAAGATAGAAACAAAATGCTGGAGTAACTCAGCGGGTCAGACAGCATCTCTGGAGAAATGGAATAGGTGACATTTTGGGTTGAGACCCTTCTTCAGAGAGTGCTGGTATACAGGGTGATTGCTGGTCGGAGTAAAGTCGTGAGCCGAAGGGCCTATTTCCATTTTGTATCTCTAAAATGTAAAGTCTAAACTATTGGCCAGGATACTCAAAATAATTCCCTTGGTATTCTTTGAAGTGAATAAATTATAGAACGTCAACAACAATACGATAGAGGCATTTAAGATTTACAAGATACGTTAAAGATTTAGATGAAGGGATTAAAAGTAACATTAGTAAATTTTCAGATAACATAAAGCTGGGTGGCAGTGTGAACTGCGAGGAGGATGCTATGAAGATGCAGGGTGACTTGGATAGGTTGGGTGAGTGGGCAGATACATGGCAGATGCAGTTTAATGTGGATAAATGTGAGGTTATCCACTTAGGTGGCAGGAACAGGAAGGCAGATTTTTATCTGAATGATGTCAAGTTAGGAAAAGGGGAAGTGCAACAAGATCTGGGGGTCCTTGTACATCAGTCATTGAACGTAAGCATGCAGGTACAGCAGGCAGTGAAGAAAGTTAATGGCATGTTGGCCTTCATAACAAGAGGAGTTGAGTATAGGAGCAAAGAGGTCCTTCTGTATTTGTACAGGGCCCTGGTGAGACCACACTTGGGGTATTGTGTGCAGTTTTGGTCTCCAAATTTGAGGAAGGACATTCTTGCTATTGAGGGAGTGCAGCGTAGGTTCACGAGGTTAATTCCCAGGATGGCTGGACTATCATATGTTGAAAGAATGGAGCTACTGGGCTTGTAATCACTGAAATTTAGAAGAATGAGGGGGGATCTTATTGAAACATATGATTATTAAGGGATTGGACATGCTAGAAGCAGGAAACATATTCCCGATGTTGGAGGAATGCAGAACCAGGGGCCACAGTTTAAGAATAAGGGGTAGGCCATTTAGAATGGAGACGAGGAAAAACTTTTTCACCGAGAGAGTTGTGAATCTGTGGAATTCTCTGCCTCAGAAAGCAGTGGATGTCGATTCTCTGGATGCTTTCAAGAGAGAGTTAGATAGAGCTTTTAAAGATAGCAGAGTCAAGGGATTTGGGGAGAAAGCAGGAACGGGGTACTGATTGTGGATGATCAGCCATGATCACACTGAATGGCTGTGCTGGCTCGAAGGGCCAAATGGGCTACTCCTGCACCTATTGTCTATTGTCTACATTCACCTGGAAAGAGTTAGGGCCTCAATTCAGAGGCAGTACCAATCAATTGAGGACAGGAACATGTACAACTCTTCCACATTTATAATGTGTTACATTGGCCTACATGGGGCCGAGATTACAGACACGTGGCATTAATTTATTAATTACTTCATTGGTTTAATATTTTTCATTTCTCTCATCCTTGTACGCGGAATCATGAATATATGCAAATATTGTAAAGGGCAAAGAAAACTGAGATGGGAGGAGATAAATCTGGTTTAAAAAACAATATATAGAGAAACCCAGATTGGTCCAACCGAGTAAATATCCTTAAAAGCTTCTCACTCAAGAAGCTCTTTGTCATTTTAACATATATTAGTTATTCAGAATTGAATATTACATAGAAACATAGAAACATAGAAAATAGGTGCAGGAGTAGGCCATTCGGCCCTTCGAGCCTGCACCGCCATTCAATATGATCATGGCTGATCACCCAACTCAGTATCCCTTACCTGCCTCCTCTCCATACCCCCTGATCCCTTTAGCCACAAGGGCCACCTCTAACTTCCTCTTAAATATAGCCAATGAACTAGCCTCAATTACCTTCTGTGGCAGGGAATTCCAGAGATTCACCACTCTCTGTGTGAAAAATGGTTTCCTCATCTCGGTCCTAAAAGATTTCCCCCTTATCCTTAAACTGTGACCCCTTGTCCTGGACTAATCTACCTGCACCTAGCCTGTCCAACCCCTTTTTGTAAGTTTCTATAAGATCCCCCCTCAATCTTCTAAATTCTAGCGAGTACAAGCCGAGTCTATCCAGTCTTTCTTCATATGAATGTCCTGACATCCCAGGAATCAGTCTGGTGAACCTTCTCTGTACTCCCTCTATGGCAAGAATGTATTTCCTCAGATTTGGAGACCAAAACTGTATGCAATACTCCAGGTGTGGTCTCACCAAGAACCTGTACAACTGCAGTAGAACCTCCCTGCTCCTATACTCAAATCCTTTTGCTATGAATGCTAACATACCATTCGCTTTCTTCGCTGCCTGCTGCACCTGCGTACCTACTTTCAATAACTGGTGTACCATGACACCCAGGTCTCGTTGCATCTTCCCTTTTGCTAATCGGCCACCATTCAGATAATAGTCTACCTTCCTGTTTTTGCCACCAAAGTGGATAACGTCACATTTATCCACATTATACTGCATCTGCCATGCATTTGCCCACTCACCCAGCCTATCCAAGTCATCTTGCCGCCTCCTAGCATCCTCCCCACAGCTAACACTGCCCCCCAGCTTCGTGCCATCCGCAAACTTGGAGATGTTGCATTCAATTCCCTCGTCCAAATCATTAATATATATTATATATTAGGTTTCATATATTAGGTTTGAATGACTTAATCAAGTAATGGAACGAGTTGAAACAGGCAAATCCAAGTCTAACTTTAACCAAAAATCTACAAATGCTGGAGATTTGGAAAAGGGATTGAAAACACTGGAAGGAGCGAGGAACTCAGACAGCATCTATGGAGAGAGAACCTCTTTTCTGATCGATAACCTTTCATTGGAACCTAGTACATTTTAATTTATTCTCTCTGGAGAACTATAAAAGTCTCTTGAACACAATGTTCAGCAAAGCTGGCAGTCTAGATTATTGGAGGGTTATCAATGATAATACAAGGAAGTACAATGCTGGCAGTCTTGAGCAACACAAAGTTTGGAGGAACTCAGTGGATCAGGCAGAATCTGTGGAGGGAATGAACAAAAAGCACCTGAAGAAGAGTATCAACCCAAAACGGAACCTGTCCATTCCCTCCACAGATATTGTCTGACTCACTGAGTACCTTCAGCAGTTTGCGTTTTGCTGGTCAATGATATTCCCAATGAAGGTGCGAATGGTAAAAGTTCTATCTGCGTGAATTTCCCATAAGCTTTTCCCATATGAATTCCTAAACTCACAACATTCTACATCAGCTTACCACACAAATTGCATCTCCACACAAGAAGATAAAAACTTAGAAGGCCAAAGGTGACCATTTGGTAATAGAAGGCTGAGTTCTGCCTCAATAAGTTGTTGATCTTTTACCTCTATTGATTTCCTCTCCTAATCCCATGTCCCATAATCCTCCTGGTGCATTTGAGCCAATTAAGAACCTACCAACTGTAGTCACTGTTGTGCCTCACTATGGTGGTTTCCACTATAAATGTGAATTAGACATATGTAATTGAAATATAAAGTTAAAGAGCTGAGGTGAGTTTCAGTTGGACAGGATGAAGGCAGTTAGCATCCATGAGTGACTGCTCCTCAGTGGTTGTATAATAGGAAAGCAGATACAAGTGCCCCTTCTGACTGTCCTTGCATATTAGTATGCATCATTAGATTAGATTAGATTAGATTAGATTTTATTACTTGTGATTTGAACCTCAGAGAGGCTCAAACGGAACTCCGTTTCTACAAGCCATACAAACAGAACAATTCATAAAAAAACACACAAACAATTCAATTCACACAAACATCCATCACAGTGAATTTCCTCCTCACTGTGATGGAAGGCAAAGTACTTCTCTCTCCCCCGCACAATTTCTCTCCTGATGTCGAAGCCCCAGGCGGGCGGTGTTAAGTCCCAAGGCTATTAAAGCCGCACCGGGCGATGTACGGCACCGCTCCGGGTCGTTCCAACTCCGCGACACGGGCTGGAGAAGTTGTGTTGCAGGAGCTCCGGAAAGCGGTCTCCCACCTCGACCCGCAAGCTCCCGATATCCCGACAGTCACCGGCAGTAATCTGCAGCTTGAGCTGGAGCTGGAGCTCCGGAGCTGGAGCTGGAGCTTCGGAGTCGGGCCGCAGCTGGAGCTGGAGCTCCGGAGGCCGCTCCACGATGCTAGGCCCCAACGACAACGGAGACCCGACAGGGAAAAAGTCGGGTCTCCCGTGTAGGGAAGAGATTTTAAAAGTTTCCCCCTCCCCCCCACCCCCCACATATACACAGTTAGAAACAGTACAAAAAAACCACGAACAACTACATTTAACTAGACAAAAAATAAAAAATGAAAAGACAGACAGGCTGTAGGGGCTGCTGCAACGTGACTCGCGCCGCCGCCCGGCCGATTGTGGTCCATGTCCTTCTCCTCAGTGAAAACAGATGCAAAGTACTCATTTAGTACCTCGCTTTGGATAATGGCATTTAAGAGACTTTTGGATAGGCATATCGATATCTGGGGAAAGGAGGGATATGGATTATGTGCAGACAGATAAGAGTTGGCCCTGGCAATATGTTCGACACAGACATTGTGGGCTAAAGGGCCTGTTCTTGTGCTGAACTGTTCGTTCTTCTATAAAAATAAGGACAAAATGTGCGATTTCTTCAGGCTGAAGAAGGGTTTTGACCCAAAACATCACCCATTCCTTCTCTACAGAGATGTTGCCTGTCCCACTGAGTTATTCCAGTATTTTGTGTCAACCTCCAAAAGATTTAATTACCCTTTTCAATTTTGCATTGTCCGCTTTTGCCATCATTGCTTCTTCATAAGGCAATTGTATCAGCGAAAGCACATTTTCTAAATCTGTGTCATTTATCTTAATATCTGTTGGCTAAAATAAGATTTAGACAAATTTAATAATTACATTTGTTATAGTACTATCAAGTAAAATGTTTCAATTTGCAGTGATAAATTACTTACCGTGGTTCCAAAATGTACAGAATGATACCATAAATTTAATTGTCTTTTCATCCATTGCTTTGACCCACTAATGTCAATTTGTTGTGTCCCTTATTAATTCCCTGCTGATAGGTTTCTCATTAAGAGGATTGCAGTTTATTACTTAATTGCTTCTTCTTTGGTTGCCATTAGTATTTTCTTTTAAGAATACACAATAGTCTAATTGTCGGGAATCTACATTCGTACAAATATGATACCAAATATATAAAGGGCTTTCCAGATATTATAACATCTGAAATATAAATTTTAGAAATAAACCATGCTTTCATTGATTGTGTAACTAATTGCCTTGATATTCCATTGTGCAGTGGGTATTATGAATACAAATGTATGCAACAGTAATGCAGCTCAGAATATTTTCAGATCTAGATCCAAGATTTTAAATAATGTAAGCATACATAAAACATTCCTTACTTGTATCTGATTTCTCAAGAAAAAATTCCAACGGTCAAAAGTTTTGGCATGATCAAACAAAATAAATGGAATCCCAACCGAAGTGTGACAGGAATGTTTTAATGCTGGAAATCTATGGGCAGGTCTCTTCAAGCAGCTGTGAAAGTCCTGCAGTGTTCATTGCAACTGTCTTACCTGACTGAAGAAAAACATGGCAATCAAAAGCACTCTTTTGTTAATGGCTGTGGGAGAGCTGGGAAGGGGAGTGGAAAGAGGGAGAAAGCAAGGAGAAGTCAATGTTCACATTGCTGGGGTGTAAACTACCCATGTGAAATATGAGGTCCAATTTACGGTGGGACTCACTCTGGCCATGGAGGAGGCCCAGGCCAGAAAGGTTGGATTCGGAATGGGAGGAGGAGTTGAAATGCTGAGCATTACTGCATTCTGTGCTCCGTCACAGGAAAGGATTACCAGACAGATTGCTAGGGCATAATTTAAGGATGTGCTCAAAGGACTTTGGAAAAAAAGTGCAGTATTCCTCAGACTCTTGCGAATCCCTGGTCCATTGCTATTCAAACTAGAGGACGTTCATGATGGTGTTGAAAAGCTCGAGTCCATGCATCAGGAACACATAAATTCTGCATAAAATGCACGAGAAGGGCCTACCTTCGTGGACTACCAACCAGCAAACCATCAGATATCTTTTGTCCCAAATATGGAAGAGCCTGTGAATCCCTTTGGCCTCATCAATCACTTCAAAAAGCAGAATGGAAGCAAGTCTCGTCTCATCCTCAGGCTCAAGGGACTGGCAAAGAAGTGAGAAGTGTCATTGAATGTGAAATCAAACAGATGAAAGTACCATGATATCTATATCTCCCCAGTCAATTCGTCCCTTCCCACCCAAACCACCCCCTCCCCTGGTACTTTCCCTTGCAACCACAGGAAATGCTACGCTTGTCGCTTTACCTCCCCTCTTGAACAGCCAAGGACCCAAGCAGTCTTTCCAGGTGTGGCAGAGGTTCACCTGCACATCCTCCAACCTCATCTATTGCATCCACTGCCCTAGGTGTCAGCTGCACACTTCCATAGTGAGACCAAGCGGAGGCTTGCCGATCGCTTCGCCTAACACCTTCGTTCAGTTCGCAATAACCAACCTGATCTCCCAGTGGTTCAGCATTTCAACTCCCCCTCCCATTCCAAATCCAACCTTTCTGTCCTGGGCCTCCTCCATGGCCAAAGTGAGTCCCACCATAAATTGGACCTCATATTTCGCATGGGTAGTTTACACCCCAGCAATGTGAACATTGACTTCTCCTTGCTTTCTCCCTCTTTCCACTCCCCTTCCCAGCTCTCCCACAGCCCACTGTCTCCACCTCTTCCTTTCTTCTTCCCGCCCCCATGACCCCCACATCAGTCTAAAGAAGGATCTCGACCTGAAACGTCACCTGTTCCATCGCTCCATAGATGCTGCCTCACCCGCTGAGTTTCTCCAGCATTTTGATCTACCTTCGATTTTTCCAGCATCTGCAGTTCCTTCTTAAACAAATTATAATTAATGTAGCAAGGTGGTGACACAGCCATGACGGGCATGCATAGTTGACAGTAGTGAATGAACCTTATAAACACTGCCCAATTTTTCTTATGACTAGGTTCAAAGGAAGAGAAAAATCAAGTAGGATTTATCGGCTTAAAATTTACTCTGACAAGTTTGAAAGCTTAAATGCCTGGAAATACACTCCCTGTTTACAGTAGTAAACATCAATTTAGTAGTGTCAACATAGCGCACTGTGTCTCTGAAACTCATTTAATTCCCTTCAATAGACAATTTTAGCTGCCAACTATTAAATATCCTCAGGGTACCAGGAATTCCTCTTGAGTTTTTCTCGGGAAAAACTGTGCAAATGTTTTTGCATCTATCCAAGTGGGCAGATGGCCTGTGGTTTCAACAGTTCATCGGTTTAACCTGTCTTGTTTTAATGAAAGAGGAATTAGGATATAGTTCTGCCACAATCTAATCATAAGATGGAACATGCTTGAGATGTTGAATAAATGTGGAGGGAAATGGACAAACCACGTTTCAGGTCCGGACCCTTCTTCAAGGAATCCATTGGCTTCTCTGCTGATCCGTGGACTCATGATACGTGGATGACGCTGGCAAAGCTGGCATTTATTATCCATTCCTAATTGCCTCTGAACCAACTGATTGAATTGAATTGAATAAATGTTATTAGCCAAGGATGTATACATACAAGGAATTGGCCTTGGTGCTTTGCTCGCAAGTAACAACACGATATACAGTAGACAATTAAAAATAAAACATTATAGTTTAAACATGTGAAATATTAAATAAAATACCAGAGCAAAAGGAGGCTACAGACTTGGCTATTGAATAGAGCTACTGCTCGTGGAAAAAAGCTGTTTTCATGCCCGGCTGTGCGACATTGACTGTCTGGAGTCGCCTTCCAGAGGGAAGTGCTTCAAAGAGTTTGTATCCAGGGTGAGAGGGGTCAGAGATGATCTTACCCGCTCGCTTACTGGCCCTTGCAGTGTATAGTTAGTCAATGGGGGGAAGGCTGCAGCCAACAACCTTCTCGGCTGATTGAACAATGCGCTGCAGCCTCCGGATGCCATCCTTGGTGGCTGAGCCAAACCAGACCATGAGGGAGAAGGTGAGGATAGACTCTATGATGGCAGTGTGGACCATGATTGCCTGTGACAGATTGTGTTTTCTCAGCTGCTGCAGGAACTACATCCTCTGTTGGGACTTTTTTGCTGTGGAGTCGATGGTTGCCCCCCATTTAAGGTCCTTGGAGATGATGGTTCCAAGAAACTTAAATTACTTCTGAGATGTGACTGTGGTGTTGTTGATGGTGAGTGGGGGGAGGGGAGGGGGAGCTCTCCTGAAGTCAACAATCAATTTCACTGCTTTAAGAGCATTGAGCTCCAGGTTGTTGCGATGGCACCAGGATGCCAGCTTTGACACTGCTCCCCTCCTGGATCAGTCCAATCAGGGTTGTATCATCCGCAAACTTGAGAAGCTTGACAGAGGAGTCTGTGGAGGTGCAGTCATTGGTGTAGAGAGAGTAAAGGAGAGGGGAGAGTACGCAGCCTTGCGGTGCTCCTATGCTGAGTGTCAGCAGGTCCGAGATATGGTTTCCCAGCCTCACATGCTGCTTCCTGTCTGTCAGGAAGTTAGTGATCCGCTGACAGAGGGGTTCAGGCACAGTCAACTGGGAGAGTTTGGACTGTAGTAGCTCTGGCACAATGGTGTTGAATGCAGAGCTAAAATCCACAAATAAAATCCATGCCTAAGTCCCCTGGCAGTCTAGGTGCTGGAGGATGAAGTGCAAGTGCAAGGTGTCCAGCAGGGGGTTTGTGATATTTTTCAGGTGGGCCAGCACAGGTCTTTCAAGGGTCTTCATGACTACAGAGGTAAGTGCGACAGGCCTGTAGTCACAAAGACCAGTAATCCTTGGCTTTTTCGGTACAGGAACAATAGCAGAGACTTTGAAGCGTAGATACACAGACAAAAGGTGCAGGAGTAGGACATTCAGCCCTTTGAGCCAGCATCACCATTCAATGTGATCATGGCTGATCATCCACAATCAGTACCCTGTTCCAGCCTTCTCCCCATACCGCTTGATTATGCTAGCCCTAAGAGCTCAATCGAACTCTCTCTTGAATTCATCCAGAGAAACAGGCAGGGACAGTGCAGGTTTGCAGGGACCAATTGAAAATGTCTGTGTAGACTGGAGCCAGTTGTTCGGCACAGAGCTTGAGGGTAGAGGGGGAAACATTGTCTGGATCTGGAGATTTCTGGCTTTTCTGTCCCCTGAATAGGTTTTCCACCTCCTCAATTGCTATTGTTAATGATGGAGAAGTGGCCAGACTGATGTTGGGCAGCAAGGAAGGGGTGGAGTCAGGCTGTTAGTAGGTGTGGTGGTGATTGGGGAGGAGTGGGAGGGGGAGAGGGGGTACCGGGTTTATGTTTCTGTCTTATCGAACCTGCAGTAAAACTCATTCAGGTCGTTGGTCAGCTGATTGGCCAAGGAGCGGGGGGCTTTCCTCTTGTAGCTGGTGATTTCTTGCAAGCCCTTCCACACTGAAGAAGAGTCATTAGCTGAGAACTTGCTCCTCAACTTCTCGGAGTACCTTTCCTTGGCAACTGTGATCCCTTTTCTCAGCTTGTAGAGGTCTGCATCCCCGCTCCTGTCGGCCTCATCTATAGACTGGCGGAGCTGACTGAGTTCTGCTGTAAACCAAGGCTTGTCATGGTTGAACCTGATCCGGGTCCTAGTGGGAATGCAACTGTCCTCACAAATGCTGACATATGATGTTGCAGTGTCTGTATATTCATCGAGCTTTGTGGTTGCTTCCCTGAACACATTCCAATCAGTGCAGTCAAAGCAGGACTGTAGGTTTTCAATGCCCTCGCTTGTCCACTTTTTCATTGTTCTGACCACAGGCTTAGCAGATTTAAGTTTCTGCCTGTAGCTTGGAATAAGATGAACTAAACAATGATCAACGAGTCCTCCGAGCCGCATGGGGAACAGAGCGATATGCGTTCTTGATTGTAGTATAACAATGATCTAGTGTTCTCTCCCCTCTGGTGGGGCAGGTAATGTGATGTCTGTGTTTTTGGAGGCTGTCAGCTGAGGTTAGCCTTGTTGAAATCCCCCTAAAAAAATTACCATGGAAGTCACTCTCTACTCTCAATACCTGGTCAACGAGTTGCGTTTGTGCCTCACTTACGCAGGCTTGGGGGAGTGGGGGTGGAGATGCAAACTAGAGAATAAAATAGGCAAATTCCCTCAGAGAATAAAAGGGTTTGCAATTTATAAAAAAAGATTCCAGATTAGGAGAACAGAAGTTAGACAGTACCATGATGTCGCTGCACCAGCCCTGGTTAGTATAGAAGCATATTCCATTGCTTCTTGATTTTCCCGCTGCCTCCGCTTCGCCGTCCGCTCTGTGTAGTTGAAAGCCAGCCAGTTGCAGGGCATTGTCCAGGATCGACTCACACAGCCAGGTCTCAGTGAAGTATAGGGCAGCGGCTCGAGAGAAGTCCTTGTTTGTTTGGCACAGGAGTTTCAGTTCGTCCACTTTGTTGTTGAGAGAACATTGTTAGAGCATTTCGCAGGACAGTTAAGAGGCAACCACATTGGGGGTTCTGAAGGAATCACACGGAGATTCTGTTCCATCTTATGATGGACAGCAGATTTCCCTACCTGAAAGATTGGATTTTGTTTTAAAGCAATCGATGTTTTTCACAGTTGACTTGTCTGATGCCATTTTTAAATCCCAGATTTGATTAATTTCTCAAATTAAATACCTCCGCTCCTATGGTGGGATTTGACCCACCTGTGCTTTTTGACCCACATTATGGGATTCAGTAAAGAGGTTATTACTCCGTTTTATCTTTAAACAAAAGGGAGATACAATGCTGAACATGATGGATAATAGCAGCCTTGCTGGGATTAGCATTTGGAGTGATGATTTAGTGGGGCCCAGTGAATCATACTTCTAGCCTCACAAACATTAGTGGTATGTCATTTTTTAGGTATCTTTTTTGAATTGGCTGAAGATGTCTCTAAGAATAGTTGCATGGAAGGCCAAAGGTATAGAGAGTTCTACATATAATGTGAATATTTTGACATCTGATTAAAAAGTGAGGCAGGTATTTAGCTTCTACCCCCATTTCAGTCTCATTGAAAATTGCTCCAAGGGTGTAAAATTAGGCACATGTATAACGTCTTTGGGAAACCACAGAAAGCACCTCAGTGTATTAGCAGCCTAACATGATTGTCAGAAACTGATCAGAAACTAAGAGAGCTAAATATTATATTAATTTAATAATCACTCTCTGAACCACCTCCAATTTACAAAATTCAATACAGTATTATTTGTCACATATACAAGATGTATAGTGAAATTAAAGTGGCAATGCTTGCGGGATTGTGCAAAACAACAGAACAGAATCAGTTTTTATATATTTTTAAAAGAAGACACAACAGTATTTACGCCCTGGTGAGATCAGAGTTTACAGTCCTGATGGCTGAGAAGAAACTCCGTCTCATTCTCTCTCTTTTCGCAGTGTGACAGAGGAAGCGCTTGCCTGACCGTAGCAGCTGGAACAGTCTGTTGGGGTCCTTCATGATCTATCTGGATCTGCACCTCCTGGTGTATAGGTCCTGCAGGTGGGGGAGTGTAGTTCCCGTTGTGTGTTAGGCCAAATGCACTACTCTCTGCCGAGCCTTCCTGTCCTGGGCAGAGCTGTTGCCAAACCAGTAGAGATGTTTCAGGTCAGGATACCTTCTACAGCACCAGGGTAGAAGGATTGATCGATCCTCAGAGATACCCTTCATATTACATGTTTAAGTGTCCCAATGGTGCACCCAAATACCAGACTCACTTTTATAAAACACTGATTATATTTCTTCTCTATTGCACAGCGAATATCACAATTTGCTAATTATCTTTGGCCAATTAACGGAGACACTGAAGGACTTCTATTTGTGTTGAAGATGTTTCTTTAAGAATGGTTGATTCAACTGGTCCACATTCAGATTCACAGTGTGCAACATGCAAATAATGACCTTCGCTCAAGATAACTTAGAAAAGTATCATCATTCTATTAATTTTAAATCTTGGTTCCTAAATATTCTTTTGTACCAGCAAAATATTTAAGGATCTAATGATGCTATCACCAAAAACGTGTGCAAAATTATTTTTTTTTTAGGTTTTAATGATAACTTAACATAAAAAATGGCAGTTCCTAAAAATCTGAAATATAAACAGAAAAAGTCAGCAGGTCAGGCAGCATCTATAGTGAGAGAAATAAAGTTAATATTTCAGATCAAAAACTGAATCAGAGATAGAGAAAGGAGAAAACGGTATGGGGAAATGGAGAGCACATGAATCTTCCCTACATTTTCTTGACTTTTTTTATCTCCGTCTCAGGGGACAAGTTAGGCTCCAGGAGCCATTATATGCCCACCGACGCCCACAGCTCTCTGGGCTACAGCATCTCCTGCTCTGCTTCTTGTAAGGACTCCATTCTACTTTCCCAGTTTCTTCATCTCCATCATGTCGTTTCTGACGAGGAGGCTTTCCACAGTAAGCTGTTGAGAGGTCTTTAGTCATAGTTATAGAATGATACAATGTGGAAACAGGACCTTTGGCCAAACTTGCCCACACGGGCCACATGACCCAGCTACATTAGTCCACCTGCCCACGTTTGGTCCATATCCCTCCAAACCTGTCCTATCCATGTACCTGTCTAACTGTTTCTTAATTGTTGGGATAGTCCCTGCCTCAACTAACTCCTCTGGCTGCTTGTTCCATACACCCACCACCCTTTGTATGAAAATATTACCCCTCAGATTCCAACTACATCTTTTCCCCTTAACCTTAAACCTATGTCCTCTGGTCCTCAATTCACCCGCTCTGGACAAATGACCTACCCGATTTATTCCTCTCATGATTTTATACACTTCAATAAGATCACCCTTCATCCTTCTGCGCTCCAAGGAATCCCAGCCTACTCAACTTCTCCCTATACCTCAGACACTCTAGCCCTGGTAACATCCTTGTAAATCTTCTCTGTACCCTTTCCAGCTTGACAACATTGTACCTATAATATGGTGTCCAGAACTGAACACAATACTCTAAATGCGGCCTCACCAACGTCTTATACAACTGCAACATGACCTCCCAACATCTGTACTCAATACTGACTGATGAAGGCCAATGTGCCAAACGCATTTTGACCACCCTATCTACCTGCGACTACATCTTCAAGGAACCATGCACCTGCACTCCCCGTGTTCTACAACACCCCAGAGCCCTACCATTTACTGTGTAGATCTTGCCCATATTAGACTTCCCAAAATGCAACACCTCACATTTCTCCGTATTCTCTGTCTTTCTTTATTGTTCATTGTGGTTTCCTCTCCAGATTAGTTGGCAAGGCTCTGAATTATATCTCCTTCATTTTCTATATTTGCACCTTCATCCATTCTCCTCTCCTCTCAGCCAGAACAAGAATAGGTTTCCAACCTCTTTTGCTTTCACTCCAATACTATCCACATTTAGCAGATTATCCTCCTTAACATCCACTGTTTACAAGTAGATTTTGAACTGGATACATCTCTCATTCTTCTTACAACAGTCCAAGGAAGACATTTACCATCATGACTTCCTGGTTTACTGTTCCATTTCCACTAACCACTCCCTTTTTCACAACATTTTTCCTGTGAGATTCTTCCAGTTATAGCGTATTGCATATTTAGTGCTCCCTTCCGCATCAGACAAACCAGCAGCCAATGGGTGACTGCTGGGCAAAACACCACTTGGTGCTCCTGAGCTCCAGTGGTTTGTCCTCATCCTCACTCTAACCTCGTTTTTTCTAGCTTCTGTACTGTTCCAATAAAGCCGACATCAACTCAAAGACGGAAGCTCATCTTTTGTCACACTGGTTGTAGTCCTCAGGACTCAATATTGCGTTCAATAATTTCAGATAATCAGCTCTTCCTGTGTATGTTAGAGCAGGCTAGTTCTAAAGTAACATGTCTACTCACTTCTTCCCTCTTGACACACGCAGCCTGATCAAACGGCTATATTTGATTGCCTTCAACTGCTGCGATCTACCTCTCACAATTCTCGCATGACCAGTTGTTTTCTTTATTCTCTCTCAAATTGCCCTCATTCATCCACTAAAAAGCGGGGACTGCAAACATTTTCATCTGCTGGACAATTTTGGTCTCCATCCTATCACATGCAGTTTCTTTGTTCCCTCCACCTTCCCCTTATGATCTTAAAACACTGTTTCTCTGACTTCCCTATCTCAAATAAAGAGTAATTGACCTGAAACATGATCTGTTTTTTCTCTTTCCACACACTGCTGCTTGACCTGCTGAGTGTTCCCAACATTTTCTGTTTCTAGACTTCACACTAATACTTGCAGCACAGCCGTAGTGAATGTATCCCACACAGAGCTACTGCTATAAATAACTATGCTCTACCTACGCAAAGGCAACCATTTCACGACCTAGTTTAAACACTGAAAATCCAATCTCACATGCTGCAGCCTTATTCAATGGCCTTTTATGCATAATTTTATTGTAAGCTTTTATAAAATATTTGTTCGCAATGTTAGAAAGAATACAATTTTCAGAAAATACGTTAATATTGTTAAATATACCTTAACCTTGCTCTTTCTAAATAATTATACCTACATATCTCTCTGATAATTCCTTTAAAAAGTTTCAACCAGTTTATTACTTTTTTAATAAGAAATTGCTAATATAATTATTGATTATTGTTTAAGCATACCTTTAGTTTTTGGGTTTGTAACAGCAGTTTTTCCACACTGAAATTAAACCGTTATGGGCACATGTTCATTATGACCCTTTCTTATTAAGGAATTTGCTCCAAGTTTGACTCGGGCTTGTAAAAATGTTTCTAAGCTTTGACAGGTACCGGCGACTGAATTGTCTTCAGTTGTCGCCGACAGGGACGTTGCTTGGCGTAGCTTGTCGAGGGTGGATGTAGGTTGACTTTGGTTGTCGTAGCTTGTCGCCTGTGTGGTCGTAGGTGGTCGTAGGTGGACGTCCTAATGGGTCACCAGTTGTCGGTAGCTTGCGTAGCTTGACGTCGGACAGGTGGTAGGTTGTCGTAGCCTGTCGTAAAAAATTGCCTAAGTGGGACAGGCCCATGATCCTGTTGTTAAAATGGCAAGCTTGGAGCTTGGAACCGTTAGTCGGGTAAACTGCGCAGATGCTATTCTTCAAAAGATACAGGGGTTGTGAGGAAACACTTTCTTATAACCATATAACCATATAACCATATAACAATTACAGCACGGAAACAGGCCCTCTCGGCCCTTCCAGTCCGTGCCGACCATTTGTTTTCCCCTAGTCCCATCTCCCTGCACTCAGACCATACCCCTCCATTCCCTTCACGTCCATATACCTATCCACTTTACTCTTAAATGTTAAAATCGATCCTGCCTCCACCACTTCTGCTGGAAGCTCATTCCACACACTGAGTAAAGAAGTTCCCCCTCACGTTACCCCCGAAACTTCTGTCCCTTATTCTCATGTCATGCCCTCTTGTTTGAATCTTCCCTACCCTCAATGGGAAAAACGTATCCACGTCAACTCTGTCTATCCCTTTCATCATTTTAAAGACCTCAATCAAGTCCCCCCTTAACCTTCTGCGCTCCAAAGAATAAAGACCTAACTTGTTCAACCTTTCTCTGTAACATAGTTGCTGGAACCCTGGCAACATTCTAGTAAATCTCCTCTGTACTCTCTCTATTTTGTTGACATCCTTCCTATAACATTGGTTTAATGCCTTGTTCAATGCTCTGATTTATAAAGGCCAGCACACCAAAGGCTTTCTTTACCACCCTATCTACATGCGATTCCACCTTCAGGGAACTAACAGTTATACCTAGATCCCTCTGTTCCACAGCATTCCTCAATTCCCTACCATTTACCATGTACGTCCTATTTTGATTTGTCCTGCCAAGATGTAGCACTTCACACTTATCAGCATTAAACTCCATCTGCCATCTTTCAGCCCACTTTTCCAAATGGCCCAAATCTCTCTGTAGACTTTGAAAATCATGCAGGGAGAGGTAATGGTCTTCATTACAATGGCTATAGGAACAGATGAAACAGTCAATCAAGGTTTCCAAAAAGGAGTTTGATAGATAGGAAAATAATTTGCATGACTATGGTGAATGGCACTGAATAGATTATTCTTCCAGGAGCTGCCATAGACAATTTGATGCCATGATGATTTGAATGGCCTTTGTACTTATTTTGTAATGAATGTAGAATTCATCAAGAACACCTTTATGGATGTTGCAAAGTGCCACCGTCATATAGTTTATGCCTGTAGCCTTTGCGTGACATTCTATAGGTCAATAGTCAGTAGTGCTTTATTTGTTACATATGCAACTGCACAGTGAAATTCATTTTGCATATATTATACATGCGGGCACCAACATTATTGGCGCCATTATTCAAAATCAGCCCACTCGCTCGGAGTACTGGAACAGTTCCCGCAAACTGACGTGCCTTTCCTCTCCTAGACCAGCATCTTTGTGTCCTAGGGGCGCCCGCAGCAGCCTACCTGCAGCTTACCTGCAGCTTACCTGAGGGTGCTGGAGGTATAACCACTGTTCACTCTCTTACCGGTCCTTGCCCCTAGCGCCAGACTTCTTCAGTTCCCTCCCGGTTACTCCGTCTGCCGAGCCTTCTGACCGGTTTCACGATACCGTCCCGAGCCTTCGTTTGAGGTCCCACCGGTCACACACCTTCGCACAAAAGTCTGACCGCGAGTATTCGGTCGATGTCCCGCCGACCATGAGGTCCCGCTGGCCATGAGGTCCCGCCGATCACGAGCCTTTCCGTGGGTTCCGGGGTCCCGCTGGAGACCGCGGCAGCTGAGCCAGGCCTACCAGAAACATCCACAGAGCATTGAGCTTGGTGCTTTAAAACCATGCCATTGAGATAACAAAACAATCTTCTGCCATGCTGAATAATAGTGGCGATGGTGGCATTAAAAGTGCCGGAATCCCGGAATTAAAGGAAAGGAAATTAAACCAGATCCCTTGCTCTTGATCACAATGTACTGATAAGTGCTGGAAGTGTGAACGTAAATGCCTTATAAAAACAGAGCATCTTTGTTTCTTATGAGAGCACAATTAGTGACACCCTTGGGCAAATATGAAGACTGAGGTAAAACCAAAAAGGTACTTGAAATACTTAGCAGGTCAGGCAGTACTTGTAGAGAAAAAAATCAGTTATGGCGACTTTTTACGCCACTGCAGGAGACTATGCAGTTGCCACATGGTCGCCACAAGTTCGCGGGTAGTTGTTGGGGAGTCGCCTTCATGGTCGCGAAGAGTTCCCGCATTCTGGAAACTAATCGTGGCCTCATTATGGTTGCCACAAATTTTTCAACATGTTGAAAAATTAGTGGCAACTAGAATGAAGCCGCCATGGAGAGTGTCGAAAATTCTCGAGCCATGGGTGGGTCGCCAGGAGGTCCTAATGGGTTGCCAGGAGGTCGAAGGTTCTTGGCGGTTCTCGTGGTTTGTAACCGATGCTGACCGGTGAATTTCATTGGCTCATTGGGGAAAAAAAAGGTAAGCAGTAGTTTTCAGAACCAAGGATACGTTAAATGTCCGTTGAGCTTCACAGCCATGTTTCTCTGGATTCTTAAAAGTTGTCTCCACTCCTTCTCCCCCCCCTCTCCCCCACCCTTTTAAAGGACTTATCGTACTCTGTGCTTTAGCCGTCTTAATTACAGCGCCAACCTTCCTGTTCATCGCGGTGTGTGCCTGTATCACCTTGGCTTTGCACCTTGTGATTTTTTTTAGACAGGGCAAGTGGGGGGAGCACTGTCTAAAAAATTCACACGGATTGATGAAGGAAGCGATGTGTTTGTGTGTGTGTGTTCCACTCTGACAGTCACCATTCCAGTTGCCGGGTTTTCATGCGAAGGCTGGCAACTAGACAGTCACCGGCAGTCCGCTGGAAAATCGCCTAAGTGGGACAGGCCCATTAGCCACAAGTGAAGTTGTCTCTGGCTGTTGGATTGGAAAGTGTTTTGCTGTTGCCATTGACTATTTTGTGGCATTGGTGCCTGGCCTCCAGGGTCTTGAACCATATGCTGCCTTGGTACTTCATACTAGCCTGGAGATCCTTTCTCCACCTTCCCTGGTCCTCAGTGGCCATTTCCCAGTTGTCAGTGCCGATGTTAATACTTTTCATATTTCTTTTAACCGTTTTCCTTGTAGCGAAGGTTTGGTCTTCCTCTTGGTCTCCCTGTATTGGCAATCACCCCATATAGCTTATCTTTTGGGATTTGTCCGTTTTCCTTCCTGTGTTCATGTCCAAGCGAGCAGAGTCACTTCTGCTTGAGGATCGCAGGAATGCTAGGCATGTTGGTCAGGGAGAGGGCAGGTTGACTGATGCTTGTTTCCTGCCAAGAAACTCCCAGGACGGCGGAAATTAAAATTATTTTGTTTCCATTCTTGATGTCGGTAAGTCATCTAAGTTTCACTGCTGTGCAGTAATGTGCTCAAGACTCACGCTTTTCAAACAATTATCTTGGTGTTGATTGTGAGTTTCCTGCTCTTCCATGCCCACATGGTTAGCCTCCTGAAGGTGGTTGATAATGTATAAACAATTTCAAATGATTGAAGACTTAAAAAAACTATATTAATTGTACTATTACCTAAGCTTACAAGAAGATAAATGCTCCCAGTTACTTGTGTTTTAACACTGGACAGTAAATTCCCTAGTGATTAACTAAACATTATTCTTCAATAAATGTGCAAGATATTTTTTTCACATTTATTCATCATCATTCAACGAGAAAACACATAATATAGTGAGCAGATGTCCTACTAGTCTATCATGCCTGACTGAAAATACGATAACATCCTACTGCCACAGGCTATTAATTCAGTGCATTTTAGAAAGAAAATGGCCAAGCATAATTTATAGGGCATTTTTTAACCTCGGGGTTCATATCTGTCAACTACTCAGATTTTATTCTCATGGATTCTATTGTCATCTCAAGCCCTCAACCAGATTATGGCCTTGCTGTGATTTTATTTATTATTTGTTCTATCCTTGAAGTGGCCAAGGTTGCTGCTTGCCCCTAATTCACCTAGACATGACATACTGCGATTGAGATGTGACATTTATATAATAACACTGCAAGTTTTGTTTCCTTTCCATTACAGATGAGATTCTCTCTGAAAACTTCCTAGATTACAAAAACCGTGGGGTTAATGGTTCACACCAAGGACAGATCATTTGGAAAATTGAGCCAAGTTCCTATTTTGTAGAGCGTAAGTACAATCACTGATTATGCTCATCACTATTAAAGAACACGGTCTTTAGTTTTCACTTGGTTTTTTGAACACTCTGTGCTTTGACATGGTTTATGTAAAGAAAACACATTTAGATTGCTTGTGTCTGATGTGCCACATTAAAAATGAAGAGTAGATCAATCTTCTGCCTCAACACTGAAGAGTGTATTGTTTAAAAAAAATAAGATAAACATTTATTTTGTTCTCAGCAACCCCAATTTCTTGATAATGTATGCAGATCAAAGACATTTAGATTGTGTGGTTCACTTGTGGACAACAGGAATGCAATACAGGTCATATTGATTTCTGCGGGACATTGGAAACTGGGATTGCAATGTGCAAAATCGAAAATGACTGCAGTCATTGGTGGCTTGGTAGTGACCATATGGTTCAAATGTGGATCCTCTGCATACTGCAGTCCACTCCTTTATGTATTCTGCTAACTCAGTGCTCCTTCGGATGCTGTCAGCCTCCCTCATTCCTTCAGCAAAAATAGGCAGGTTTTTACTGCAATACAGCAGGATTGAATGAAATGAGGCACTTGAGGTGCAAAGCATTTTTCTGGAGCAGTAAGTGCTGCGTCAATTTGCTAAGTTACAAGCACCAGCTGTCAAGTCACAAATCAAAGTGCATTGGGATGTTGCGAATGCGGTTTCATGTAAATGCATGGTATAACTAAGCAGGTCCAGTTTACTGCAGAGGTTTGATTGAACTTTGTCATTTTTGCCTACATGTTTTTCTTTATCCGAGTGCTTTGCTGAATATGCTTCTGCATACACTGGATTTTTTTTAAGTACATGATGACAGCAATATTTTTCCATTGGTCATGGTATTTCTGGATCAGTTAGAGATTAATTGGCGATGCTTATTTGCTGTGATCAATCAACAACTCCATTATTGCTGTTTCATACAATCGTCAGAATAGTATCAGGCAAACTAGATGAATTTAGTCTTTTTTTGTTCTAGCAATTCCTATCTTATAATTGCTGACTGGCTATATTTGAGTAAAATGGTCACCGCAGCATATAAACACTGCCTAGAAATGTTTAGTTCATTGTTTAAGCTTAAGGTTTTCCTATACCTTTCATTTGATATTCAGATCGTTTTTGAGTGATGAATGTGGCAAATTGTTTGAGATCTCTACCTGATGGAAATGGACTGGGAGTGCATCCTGTTCACACACCCAGCATTAGTAGAGATATAAACACTCACCGCACAAATGGGAATGGGAACATAACTGTTCAAGCAATGATAGTCCTGTACGTCACTTTTCCCACGGACATCACCTGGACATATAGTACAGAATCGAACAAATACGAAAAGTCACACATTGTGCTTCTGTAATCTTTTGTGGCTTTTCTTATCACTTCCAGCACCATCAAAGGAAAGTTTTCTATTCAGGTTCTTGGGGGTTTTGACCAGCAATATTTTCCTTGTCAGTTGTGGTTTCTCAGGAATAGGGTAATAATTGTACTATGAGAAGTTGTAATTGCTGAGTATAATTGTGTTGTGAGAAACGGCTATATATCGAGAATTTGTTGTTGTCCGCAGCAAATCAATGGCATATATTTAAAATAGAATTTTGGATCATTGAACATAATTCATTAAATTATTTTTAGCTAGATTTCAGTTTAACAGCCAAAATGTTAGAAAGAATAAAGTGACTTTGGAGGACAGCCACATTCTTATCCTACTCAATGACAAATGTCTTTTGTGGTAAATAAGTCAGGTTTCAAAATAAAAATAGCTATTTTAAAATGCAGCATATATTGACAGTTATGATGAAGTGACAACATTGTGAGTATGCATGGAAAATCACAATATTATTTTTTCTTGAAGATACTTAAACAATTATTTTTCAAAACAATTAAAATTCTCAGGAGATTATTCAGTGTGTGTGTGAAAAAGTTAAATGTCATACATAATATTGTCAAATCACACTGGATCCCATTTGTTGGCCAGAAACTCTACCAGTATTATCCCCGTATCTGTATTAATCCAGTAAAATGCTCCGATGGAATCTTACTGGGCAAATGGATTCTGCAGTAAGTTCAAGTTACATTTATTGTCACATACACCAATTGGTGCAGTGAAACATGAGTTACCATGCAGCCACATAAATAAAATAAACACAGCGCTATAGAATTTAACATAAACATCCCCCACAGCGGAATCAATGTTTCCCACTTTGAGGGAAGGCATCAAAGTTTAGTAATCTTCCTCTTGTTCGCCCGTGGTCGGAGCCTATTGAGGCTTCCGCTGTTGCCGCAATGGCAGCCCAATGTTTCAGGCCCTCTCGCCGGAATGATCGGAACTCCGTCGTTTGAAGAACAATCTCAGCAGCCTGGAGTTCCGAATCGGCCACTTCCTCCCGGAGAACGCGGCTTCCGAAGCCCACAGGCTGAGATGGGCGAAGCTCCAACACTGGCAATCCTCGGCAAAAGATCCCAGGCCTCCGCGATGTTAAAGTCAGAACCGCCCGCGGCTCGAAGCTCCGCAAACCACTCTCCACGGTGTTAAAGTCGGCAGGCCCTCTGGAGCTCCAACACAGGCGATCCCTTTGGATTGGATTGCACACAAACAAACGATTTTCATTGTACCTTGGTACACGTGACAATAATAAACATCAATTCACTTAATATCATTAAAAACTTTAGACTTGTGTAAAATTTAAACCAAATAAAACAGCCTCTCCACATCCACTTTATCGAAGCCTTTCACGATTCTGTACATTTCAAAGAGGTCCCACCTCATTCTTCTAAACTCTAGCAAGCACAGGTGTAAAGGTTCATTTTTAATTCAAAAACAACACAAAAATTAGTAATAAAGCATTAAAAACTTTATTTTGCCCAGGCGGTTGTGCCAGTAAACTCTTACAGTATGTAAAATACAGTCTATAGGGCCACTCTATCCCCATACAAAGAGCTAATGTTTAATCACATATATTTATACCCCAATAATCAGCAATTCAGCAATACTTTATCTTACAGAGCATTGTGCAGCCCCTTGCCTCTTACGATTGACAGGTTCTTTTGATAGAGGAATGGTTAGCCCATATATGGTTATGCTGAAGAAGCTTTTGATTTTGCAGATTCAAATGCTCGTTTTTTTACCTTGTTGACACACATTACAATCTTGTAGAGTAAAGAGTACAAGCCAAGTGTCTGAACATTCTCCTGATGTTTATATCATAGAGAAAAGCATGCATGCATTTGTGCTGGTATCACGCTAGTTTTATGGAAGAAGGGCAAAGACATTTTTGTTATGATGCTGTAGCCTTGCTAGTGTAATAGGAGAAAGGTGAAAGCATTTCTGTTAGCCTTGTTAGTGTAATAGGAGAAAGGCTAAGCATCCATTTTATTGCTTCAAAATCCACAGCTGAATCCATGTTTTAACTTTAAAATCTTTAAACTTTCTCATTCCTTCCTTTTTATAATTTCTGATAACATTCACAATCCTCGGTAGGTACATAATGGTCGCAAGCAGTTAACAATAAAAATCAGAGCGATGAGTAGTAAAAAGATAGAGCCATGATGTAACACAGTAACCCAGAGTCCACCAAACCAACTGAATGGCCAGCAGCTCCTATTTCCTTCATTGTACCCATGCATGTCACTGCCAACCTTATGGATTTTCTCAATTTCTTGGGAAATGTGGGTAGCAAGGTCAGTGATATTAGAGGATGCATCAGGGTTCTAGGCACAACACTCGTCTTATTATAATACAGGTGCCTCATTGTTGATCTTTAAGATCAATACTTATTTTATAGTAAGAAAGTGTTTTAATATTCTCTCTCATTAATTAATTGCAGAAATGGCAACGTACGTATGTCTGATTGTAATTTGGTTTGAACCTGTCCTTGAGCTCATAGAGAGTTATGGCACAAACCCAACATCCTAATCAGATAAGGAAGCTTGTTTACCTTAAAGCAGCGAGTTCACTGCTAACATTTCTATCATTGTAGCCCTCGCCATTACAGTGCGTGAGCAGGCTGGCATGCCATTTTACTACTGCTGGTAAAGCCACGGAATAATAGGCTACCAGTCTTTATGCAGGGGTATGGAGAAAAAGGCTGAACATAGGTCAATTACTGTAAAGGTGTCGGCTTCTGCCGGTATGGATGACAGAATAATATTGGTATCAGGTACTAAAGACATTTTTAATAGCTCGCAGGTCTTAGACAAAACACCATTCATTACGTCTTCCCACTTTTGCGATTGGCAGAATAGGAGTATTACACAGACTTTGCATTTTCACTAATAGTGCTTGTTGCAATAAAGACAATCATGTCAATCATAAAGACCATAGCTATCCCTTCTTCAGCTCTGGGGCCAGTCAATATTGTTTTAAACATGGCAAAGCAACACCCTTTGTTATCGTCAGCTTATGTTCAGGTGCTGAATACATTCATCCCACATGATTCTTATGCTTTGCTCATAGTTCGTAGGGTACGTGGACCAGAGCCACAGTAGGCAGATCCTCAGTTGGCTGCTTTTCATAGTGTCCCATTCTTTTCTGACCCATGTGATCTCTCCTTCTGTGTCATTGGCAACATTAAAACATGAATTGTCTGTTTGTCCTTCAGCCATTTTATCATTTTTCCTATTTCTTTCGCTGTTCTTCTTGGTTCTTCTTGGTTACTTGGTCCTCCAAAATATTCCAACTGGAATTTAAACTGGAGGTGGTGAAGGGAGGGGTTTAGCCAGAGAGGGTTATTGGGAAGAAAGTGCCACTTTAAATCTAGTTGCATCTGGCTGGGCAACCGTGGTTTGATGGAGATTATTCCATGCTTTAATAGTGCGTGTTGCTAGAGGTCGAGTAGCTACAATTAAGTGTGACTCAGAGGTGTCTCCATCTCAAATCGATCCCTTTGGTTTTAAGAGAGGTGGACCATTATTCCTAATCATATAACATATAACCATATAACCATATAACAATTACAGCACGGAAACAGGCCCTCTCGGCCCTTCCAGTCCGTGCCGACCATTTGTTTTCCCCTAGTCCCATCTACCTGCACTCAGACCATACCCCTCCATTCCCTTCATGTCCATATACCTATACACTTTACTTTTAAATGTTAAAATCGATCCTGCCTCCACCACTTCTGCTGGAAGCACATTCCACACAGCCACCACCCTCTGAATAAAGAAGTTCCCCCTCACGTTACCCCTAAACTTCTGTCCCTTAATTCTCATGTCATGCCCTCTTGTTTGAATCTTCCCTACCCTCAAATGGGAAAACCGTATCCACGTCAACTCTGTCTATCCCTTTCATCATTTTAAAGACCTCAATCAAGTCCCCCCTTAACCTTCTGCGCTCCAAAGAATAAAGACCTAACTTGTTCAACCTTTCTCTGTAACATAGTTGCTGGATCCCAGGCAACATTCTAGTAAATCTCCTCTGTACTCTCTCTATTTTGTTGACATCCTTCCTATAATTAGGGGACCAAAATTGTACACCATACTCCAGAATTGGTCTTCACCAATGCCTTGTACAATTTTAACATTACTTCCCTGCTATCCTATATTCAATGCTCTGATTTATAAAGGCCAGCACACGAATAGGCTTTCTTTACCACCCCATCTACATGCGATTCCACCTTCAGGGAACTATGCACAGTTATTCCTAGATCCCTCTGTTCCACAGCATTCCTCAATTCCCTACCATTTACCATGTACGTCCTATTTTGATTTGTCCTGCCAAGATGTAGCACTTCACACTTATCAGCATTAAACTCCATCTGCCATCTTTCAGCCCACTTTTCCAAATGGCCCAAATCTCTCTGTAGACTTTGAAAATCTACTTAATTATCCACAACACCACCTATCTTAGTATCATCTGCATACTTACTTATCCAATTTTCCACCCCATCATCCAGATCATTGATGTACATGGACAAACAACATTGGTGTACCGAAGAAAAGAAATTGTTCAATACCCATCTCTTTGGCTCTGCAGATACAGATGGTCCAATTTTGGGTCCATTGAGGCACCCCACTGGTCACCGGCTTCCAACCTGATAAACAGCCATCCACCATTACTCTCTGACATCTCCCATTCAGGCACTGTTGAATCCATCTTGCTACTCCGCCATTAACACCCAAAGATTGAACCTTCTGAACCAACCTTCCGTGGGGAACCTTGTCAAAGGCCTTACTGAAATCCATATAGACAATATCCACTGGTTTACCCTCATCAATTTCCCTAGTTACCGCTTCAAAAAATTCAAGAAGGTTTGTCAAACATGACCTTCCAGGCACAAATCCAGGTTGACTGTTCCTGATCAGACCCTGTTTATCCAGATGCTTGTATATATTATCTCTAAGTATCCTTTCCATTAATTTGCCCACCACTGACGTCAAACTAATAGGTCTATAATTGCTAGGTTTATTCTTTGAACCCTTTTTAAACAATGGAACAACATGCGCAGTATGCCAATCCTCCGGCACTATTCCCTTTTCTAATGACATTTGAAATATTTCTGTCATAGCTCCTGCTATTTCTACACTAACTTCCCTCAATGTCCTAGGGACCTGGAGACTTATCCACTTTTATATTTTTCAAAAGTGTCAGTACTTCCTCCTCTTTGAATCTCATAGTTTCCATAGCTACTCTACTTTTTTCCCTTACCTCACAGAGTTCAATATCCTTCTCCTTGGTGAATATCGAAGAAAAGAAATTGTTCAATATCTCCCCCATCTCTTTTGGCTCTGCAGATAGCTGTCCATTCTGGTTCTCTAATGGTCCAATTTTATCCCTCGTTATCCTTTTGCTATTAATATAGCTGTAGAAACCCTTTGGATTTACTTTCACCTTTCTTGCCAAAGCAACCTCATATCTTCTTTTAGCCTTCCTAATTTATTTCTTAAGATTCTTTTTACATTCTTTATACTCCTCTAGCACCTCATTTACTCCATGCCTCCTATAATTATTGTAGATATCTCTCTTTTTTCAAAACGTGTCCAATTTCCCTTGAAAACCATGGCTCTTTCCAATTTTTACTATTTCCTTTCAACCTAACAGGGACATAAAGATTCTGTACTCTTACAATTTCCCCTTTAAATGTCCTCCATTTCTCTTCTACATCCTTCCCATGAAACAAAGTGTCCCAATTCACTCCTTTAAAATCCTTACGCATTCCCTCAAAGTTAGCCTTTCTCCAATCAAAAACCTCCTCTCTAGGTCCAGTTCTGACTCGCTCCATAATTATATTGAAACTAATGGTATTGTGATCACTGGTCCCGAAGTGCTCACCAACGCATACCTCTGTCACCTGTCCTGCCTCATTTCCTAACAGGAGGTCCAGCACTGCCCCTTCTCAGGTCGATACCTCTATGTACTGCTGCAAAAAACTATCCTGCACACATTTTACAAACTCCAAACCATCCAGCCCATTTACAGAATGTGTTTCCCAGTCTATTTTTGGAAAATTGAAATCTCCCACAACCACTACCTTGTGCTTACTACTAATATCTGCTATCTCCTTACATATTTGCTCTTCCAATTCTCGCTCCCCATTTGGCGGTCTATAGTACACCCCTAAAAGTGTTGCTACACCGTTCCCACTTCTCAGTTCCACACAAATAGCCTCCCTAGACGAACCCTCTAATCTATCCTGCCAAAGCACTGCTGTAATATCCTCTCTGACAAGCAATGCAACACCTCCACCTCTGGTCCCTCCAATTCTATCACCCCTGAAGCAACGAAATCCTGGAATATTTAGTTTCCAATCACAGCCCTCCTGCAACCATGTTTCACTGATTGCCACAACATCATATTTCCAGGTGTCAATCCAGGCTCTAAGTTCATCCACCATACTTACAATGCTCCTAGCATTAAAATATACACATTTTATAAACCCACCATCCTTTATTCTCTGTCTATTATCTTTTTCATCTTTCTCGCCTACATTTTGGGTCCGAGTGCTTCCCTTCTCTGTCTCTTGCCCCACACCCTGTCCCCTAGCCCCCTCTACCCGAGTCCCTCCCCCCAGCCTTTCTAGTTTAAAGTCTCCCCAGTAGCCTTTGCAAATCTCCCTGCCAGGATATTGGTCCCCCTCGGGTTCAAGTGCAACCTGTCCTTTGTGTACAGATCATGCCTTCCCCAAAAGAGGTCCCAGTGATCAAGAAACTTGAATCGCTGCCCACTGCACCAGTCCCTCAGCCACGCATTTATCCTCCACCTCATTTCATTCCTACTCTCACTGTCACGCGGCACAGGCAGTAATCCTGAAATCGTTACCCTTTTGGTCCTTCTCCTTAACTTTCCCCCCAACTCCCTAAATTCTCCCTTCAGGACCTCGTCACTTTTTCTGCCTATGTCATTGGTACCTATGTGTACCACAACATCAGGCTCCTCTCCCTCCCTTATCAGAATCTTTTGGACACGTTCTGACACATGCGAGACCCTGGCACCAGGGAGGCAAACTACCATCCGGGTCTCCCGACTGCGTCCACAGAATCGCCTATCCGACCCCCTAACTATAGAGTCCCCTATTACAATTGCCCTCCTCTTTTTGCTACCCTTCTGAGCATCAGGGCCGGTCTCTGCCGGAGGCCCGGCCACTGTTGGTGCCCCCAGCTAGGCTGTCCCCTCCAATCGTACTCAAACCCGAGTACCTTATTTTCCGGTGTACGGTCACAGGGGTACTCTCTAGCCCCTGCCTCTGCCCCTTGCCCTTCCTAACCGTGACCCACTTATCTGCCTCCTGTGGTCTGGGAGTGACTACCTCCCTGTTGCTCCTCTCTATGACCTCCTCACTCTCCCTGACCAGACGGAGGTCGTCGAGCTGCTGCTCCAGGTTCCTAACACGATCCTTTAGGAGCCCCATCTCGACACACCTGGCGCAGATGTGGACGTCTGGGGGGCTATCAGATTCCCTGACCTCCCACATCTGACATCCAGAACAGTACACTGCCCTGGCCTTCATACTCCCCCCTTACACAGGATACAATATCAACACAATACAAAGTACACAACAAACTGCTGGGATCTGACTGCCAATCAGCTGCTTACCCTAGTCCACTTCCCACCAATCAGCGGCTTCCTCAAAAAAAAAAAAAAAAACACTTCTCCAAATGGAATGTTATGGAATCCCGGGACCTCAAAGAATAAATAAGGTGTCACTGTTAATTGTTCAAGTTTATTCAACAGGGGGAGACTTGTTCCTGGTGTCCGGTATTAGGGAGGCATGTATATAATTCAGTGCAATGTGTTTGATTATGTTCATGGCTGGTTTTTAACAAGATACTGCAAATACTGGCCTTTTAAAAAAAAAAATTGTATGGCTTCCTTTTACCTCCATTCTTGTAGGAGGACATCCATGTTCATACTACCTTCTTCCAGTTTCCAATTCTTTTGCAATCGGTTGGGTGTATCCAACAAGGATTATTTTCTACCTTCACTGCTGTAGGTGTAGTCAGTAGTACTTGGAAGAGCTCCTTCCACCGTTTTCCCAATTTCTTCCAATCCCAATTCTTATCATTGTGATCTCCTGGTTGTAGGGATTCACCGTTATGATCAGCTGATAGTGGTTTCTGCGTTTCTCTGGTTCAGTAGTTTCTGTAAGACTGGCAAGGTGTAATTAATTCATCACTAAGGTCGTGTCCAGTCTCAGTCAAGGCTTTACTTAATCTCTTTAACTACTTATAAGGCAGACCCTTTTCAAAAAAAAGTCATTATAATGAAAAACTGATTTAAAAGTTATTCCCAATTCTTTCAATCTATCTCCCCAAATTCACAATTTCAATTTAACAGATTTTTTTTCTGAGATAAAGGCATTTCCAATTCTCATATCAATCTGAATTCCACAAGGCCAGTGCGCAGTTCAAATCTCTCTTGAATTCAATTCAAAAGGTAAGAAATAGGAAGAAATCAAACTTAAGATACGGACGGTCTCGACGTCGCCTACGGACAGTTTCTCCAGCTTTTTGTGTACCCTCATCAATCCTAATGCCAGGTTATGCAGCGAAGAAAATGAACAGTCTCTTTGCTGAGCCACATCCGCTGTTTAATAAAAGTTGAGAAGACAGAGAATAAACAATTAATTTCCACATAGATAGCCAATGCATTTCCAAAGAGCAAAGGAAATTAAAATAGCTGTGGGCGGCTCCACGCCCACACAACTGCAACTTCTTAAAATGACACGACCTTTTAAAACACATGAGACTCTACAAAGATTTATCACGTAAATGAGCAAGCTCATTCAATGACATCCTATTTCATCTGAATTATAGGATTAATTCAACATTCACCCAGAACTGGTTCCCCAAACAAGTAACAGACTTTAAACTCACTCACTATACACGCACTTTTCTGTGACATTCACTCACAAATTTCCACACCTCATGCAAAATGCTAAATCTCAGATATTCACACACTTTTAAGCAATAAAATTCTCACTCAAGAGTAAAACACGGTTGTACACTCCTCAAGGAAATCATGCAAAACTCTTAAAACTTTGATACACCCAAAAATGTTCATACTTTGTTCATAAATACATACTGAAGAACGGTCTCAACCTAAAACACACATTTACACATTGCTCATACCCCACTCGACTCTCTCTCTCTCCCTCTCTTTCTCTCTGTTGTTGCTGCTGCTGCTACTGCTCCTCAGACACAGGTCATTTCATTAAAGATTCAAAGTGTAAGCAACATTCCATATTCCCTTCCCTCCTTATCAGCATGCATAAGGAAGTGTATATGGTGTAAAATAACAGGCAGAAAAACATCAGGTACACAAATTTATCCGAGAGGGGTGAGCCAAAGGGGGAGACTTTGTTGTGGCCACTTGTATGGGCATTGCACTTAATAATTGCCAGTTAGATTGGGAGGGCTAAGGCATGCAGTAGCTAGTGCAGGAGCCAGCGCTGTTTTATGTTGCAAAACTCTTTTTTGTTGAAGCGAGAGAGAATTGCTGCGGTGCATTGGCAGAGACACCAGCAATGAGTAGTTCAATGTATCCACTGCCGGTAGAAATTAACGAAGCCCAGAAATGGGATTGGTTTGATTCCCTGTCATTCAGGATCTTGCCACACCTCACACTTGCCCGGTTACTCACAGACTTTCCCCTCTCCCTCCATCAGGGAGATGAGCTCTGTATTTGCAAACAGGTCAGAGTCTTCTGTTTCAAGTTTGTTTTAAACTGTACCGACTGTTGGCTGCAAAATGTTAAAGTTCTTAGGGCAGTGAGCAGCCTTGATTCTTGCAGGGTAATTAAGGTACAGTGCCTCGAAAGCCACCAGCTTGACATCCTGCTTTTTTCCATTTTCAGTCTTTGATTTATCTGCTGTTCCTCTTTCTCTGGTGTTGTTTAACTCTCTCACTGCTGGATTCATTACTGCTCTTCCTCTTCTGCCTTAAGCCTTCTCCATTCTTCTTCCTCATCTTCCTTATCAGTTCTTCCTTCTTCTGGGGTTGCCCTTCCCTGTAAGAGTACCGGAGCCCCTTCCTCTTCACTGGATCTTAGTGGTGGCCAGGGCATGGGGGAGATGATCTACACTATTTCCAAATTTGTTTCTCTCCCCGAATTTGTTCCTCATCCCCCCTCTCTCTGTAAACAGGGTCGCCATGCCAGAGAAGGGGTCCCCGGGGATATTTTGCTTAGCTTTTTAATTTTTACATCCCAATTGTTTAATATTATGTTGGCCAACCATATTCTCTTTTTTTAAATCTATTAATTATGTAATCTTTATGTTTTCCTGGATCCAAATAACACATATGCTGTAGTGAAGCTCCCACGTGTACCAAAGCTCCCACATTACTTTTATTCAGAGCCTGTCCCATTACTCGGCTCAATATCGGCATTATACGTCAGCGTATTTAGTCTGAACTTAATCAACAATCCCAAAAATTGTCTTATCTTACGTTATCTGTCAAAGATCTTGGCAGGGAACCAGATCAACTTCAGACGAAGGAGCACAGTGTTCCCCGGCACTCTCAGGAGTTCAGACTCAAAGGGTCCGATAGTGCACTTTCTACTCCCTTCGAGATCCAGGCCAAACTGTAGACTCTTACTCAGTCTTCAGAGATAGTTTCCAGCAAGATCCTGCTCGACCACGCCAATGTAAAGGTTCATTTTTACTTCAAACAGATAACAACACAAAAATTTGTAATAAAGCATTAAAATCTTTATTTTGCCCAGGCAGTTGCGGCAGTAAACTCTTACTATGTAAAATACAGTGTACAGAGCCACTCTATCCCCACACAAAGAGGTAATGTTCAATCAGATATATTTATACCCCAATAATCAGCAATTCAGCAATACTTTATCTAACAGAGCATTGTACCGCCTCCTGCCTGTTAGGATTGACAGGTTCTTCTGATAGAGGAAAGATTAGCCCATATATGATTATGCTGAAGAAGCTATTTTTTGCAGATTCAAGCATTCGTTTATTTACCTTGTTGACGCACATTGCGATCTTGTAGAGTAAAGAGTACAAGCCAAGTGTCTGAACATTCTCCTGATGTTTATATCATAGAGAAAAGCATTCATGTATTTGTGCTGTTATCTTGCTAGTGTTATGGAAGAAGGGCAAAAACATTTTTGTTATGATGCAGCAGCCTTGCTAGTGTAATAGGAGAAAGGTGAAAGCATTTCTGTTAGCCTTGTTAATGGAAGAGGAGAAAGGTTAAGCATCCATTTTATTGCTTCTAAATCTACTTTAAAATCTTTAAACTCTCTCACAGGCCCAGTGCCGTCAAATGCTCATCATATGTTAACCCACTCATTCCTGGGATCATTCTTGTAAACCTCCTCTGGATCCTCTCCAGAGCCAGCCCACCCTTCCTCAGATATGGTGTCCAAAATTGTTCACAATACTTGTCAACAATACATGGTATTGCTCGCAATACAATAAATGCGGTCTGACCAGCGCCTTATAGACCCTAGTCATGATTAGCTGACAGGAAGCAGGGACATCCAGCACAGTGGGGACAAATCTCAAACTCAATCATTTTTCTCTTCTCAGTTTACAATTCCTCCAAATGCAAATATAGCTGAGGCCAATATTACCTGTCTACTGGAGAAATATAACTAAGTTTTGAACATCAGTTAAGTCTATCTATTATACTGGCAACTGGCATTTTAATTAATGGGCACCATTTAAAATGCAATTGAAATACCTTGGGAATTGGATCTGGTTTACGTATGCATTATGGGCCTGTCCCACATGCGACTTTTTCGGCGACTGCCGGCATCCGTCATAGGTCGTTGCAGGTCGGCGTGTTGAAAATTCAGCGGTGACCAGAAATACGCTACAACTCTTTGGTCGACTGAGGAGATTACTCACAACCATACAGGCGACACCCGGGTGACATGTTGCGGGGTGAGGCCTTGTCTGGTTGTGAGTAGTCGCCCAAAGAGTCGTAACTTGTTCTCGTCGCTGCTGGATTTTCAACATGTTGAACATTTTCGGCAACCTGCTGCGACTATGACGCGTGCCAGCAAGTCGCCGAAAAAGTTGCATAAGTGGAACAGGCCCATTACCCTGAGCATCGGCTTTGAGAAGACATTTTATGAGTATTGAGTAGCTTATTCCAGTTTCTCAGTCTCCACCACCCAGGAATCATTTTCCCTAAATTAGTAACATGGTTTTTGCTAAAGATATAGGCTTGCCTGAAGAGAACATCCAGTTAAGAATGTACTGTACAATAAATTATTCTGTTAAGCAAAATATGATGGACATTCGAGGTTTGAACTCTCAACAGATCAGGTAGCACCTATGGAGAAACACTTTCAGCATTTTATCAGGTTTTGCTGAGTATGTCGAGCATTTTTGGGGGATTTTAATAAATTCATTTTCTGAAGCACAGTAGATTCAATGTATTTCCAGTGTTATATTAATTTAACTCAGGGAATATTAAATTAATTTATTATTTAATAGTTTCAGCAAAATGTATAATTATTTGAATTTGTAATGTGATCAGCCATGATCATATTGAATGGCGGTGCAGGCTCGAAGGGCCAAATGGCCTACTCCTACACCTATTTTCTATGTTTCTATGTTTCTATGTAATTGCTTCTAAATAAAATATTAGGTTTAAATATGCATTATGATCAGCGCAGACAATATGGGCTGATGGGCCTGTGATATGTTCTATGTTCCTATTTTTATAAACAGAAAGATAAAAATGTACAAAGAAGGAATTTATTCCTCAGGTTTTGCAAATAATCAGTGTTCCAGCAATAGTTTGCATAAATATCCCAGGAGCTGATTAGTATCCTAAATACATGACACGTTGGGTTATATTTATATTCTCATAGGCAAATAACCTGGCAAATTGGGTTGTCCAACTGATGAAGATCGCCACATGATTTTTATTCTATTGATTTCCCAATGAATAGACATTTCAGACTCTTGCTCAATGAGGATGAAAGTCTGTTCTGTTTAAACATTAAGCTTATCTGTTTGAAACATATTGGGAGATTGAATTTAAAGTGCCCAAATGTCATCAGTTGTTGTCCATTGAGGGCCAGGGCACTGACATCACCACTGGAAGCAACCAGTAGGCAATAGCTGACATTTTCAATGTTCCTGCCTCATTTGGAGAATTTGGTTGAAGTAGTGAAATAATTTGCACTCTGATTCACTGTGCTGTGCACATGTTTTCATGACGATAGCTTTACAATAGCTAATAGTAGGATTAAATCTGTGGCAGATGAGAATTTTGAGTACCCATAACATATTCAATCATAATGGGGAGACTTACACACTCTGCATGGATCCCAGTTCATTGCAACCCAAAGTTTGCAGCCAGAGATCTTCTCTCTGCTTGTCAATACTTATCCTAAATCCAACCTACTCAAAGGTAGGAATGCAGCCAGCAAGCTAAATGCTTCTACACTGTAAACAGGGCAACAAGACATAAACAGTGTAGGAAAGAACTGCAAATGCTGGTTTAAACCAAAGATAGTCACAAAAGGTTGGAGTTAATCAACAGGTCAGGCAGCATCTCTGGAGAGAAGGAATGGGTGACGTTTCATGTCAAGACCCTTCTTCATATTCAAGACAAACTGTTATTTGCAGCAGTGGAGGAAATGCTGAATGCAAACAACATGCAAACAAAGAAAGGAATGGAGAAATGAAAAGGAACTTGCTCATTATCTGGTGATTCCAGTGCAACCCCCTCCCTTGCGTGTCATTCAACAATGTGGGAGATTGTGCGGTCTTACCCACAAATCGTGAAATGGAGGTGCTGGTCAAGTAGGAGATCAAAGTATAACTTCAGATGTTATAAATCTTAAATAGCACAGAAAATGCTGGAAATACTTATCAGGTCTGGAGAGAAGCAGAATTAATGTCAAAGATTCTTCATCAGATAAACTCTGGTCTGGACATCATGTCTTATAGATATTTTGCTCCTGTTATTCTGGAAGACATTATGGAATACACTTATGTGAATGCTAGCAGGGGAAGCAGTGCAAAAGGGCAAGAGGTTTGATAGATGAAGTCATACAGCATGGTAACAGGCCCTTCGGCCCAACTTGCCCACAGCGACCAACATGCTCTATCTACACTAGTCCCACCTGTCTGAGTTTGGCCCATATCCCTCTATCCTATCTAACCTATCCTATTCATGTTGCTGTCCAAATGTTTTTTAAACGTTGCAATAGTATCTGCCTCAACTACCTCTTCGGGCAGATTGTTTCATATACCTACAACCCTTTGTGTAAAAATAGTTGCCTCTAAGGTTCCTATTAAATATTTTCTCATGTACCATATCCCTATGTCTTCTGGTTCTTGATTCCGTACTCTAGGTAAAAGACTCTGTGCATTTAGCCTTTCTATTCCTCTCATGATCTTATATACCTCTATAAGATCATCCCTCATCCTTTGGCACTCCAAGGAATAAAGTCCTAGACTGTTTAACCTCTCCCTGTATATCAGGACCTCAAGTCCTAGCAACATCCTAGTAATTCTTCTCTGCACTTTTTCCAGCTTAACAACATTTTTCCAATAACAGGGTGACCAAAACTGAACACAATACTCTAAATGTGGCCTCACCAATGTCTTGTACTACTATAACATGACCTACCATCTTCTATACTCCATACTCGACCGATTGAAGGCCAATGTGCCGAAACCTTTGTGACCACCCTATCTGCCTGTGATGCCAGTTTGAAGGAATTATGTACCTTCACTCCGAGATCCCTGTGCTCTACAACATTCCCCAGAGCCTGTCATTCACTGCGTAGGTCCTGCCCTCGTTAGACTTCCCAAAATGCAACATCTCGCACTTCTCTGTATCAAACTCCATCAACCATTCTTCAGCCCACCTGCCCAACGGATCAAGATCCTGCTGCAATTTCTGACAAATGTCTTCACTATCTACAATACCAGCCACTTTAGTGATGATCACCTTAACAGTCCAAAAAGGGAAGGCAGTTAATAAGATCTTATATAATCAACAAATAATGGTAGTCAACAATAATCAACAATGGTAGTCAACAATAATAATCAACAAATGTTAGATAGAGGTCTAGGGGCTAGTGGAATCAAGGGATACGGGGAGACGGCAGGCACGGGTTATTGATTGGGGATGATCAGCCATGATCACAATGAATGCCAGTGCTGGCTTGAATGGCCAAAAGGCCTCCTCCTGCACCTATTTTATATGTTTCTATGTTTCTAAATGATAAAAACAATCTTCTAAGTCCTGCTTTTCATGTTACTTGAAAATGTGTAGGCTATGTTTTCAGACATTATACTGTGTATCTTATTTGAAGCCTAGTGAAAATTTATGGATGAGAATAAGTAGCCACTTCCACTGCAATGTACAATGTAAAGTCTGCCCTGTTTCAAAGGAAAAGTGGAAAGAATGCAGCTACGGAGCAGATGTGTACGGGTGAGTAAAGAAGATACAGCTGTGCGTGAACTTAAATCTTGGTTTTCATTACCTTTCATCTTCCCTGATGATGTGAGGATTGGGACGAGTTTATTGCAAGTCTATGGTTTCTGATACCATGGATGGTCGCCACATACAAAATAGATATTTCTCGAAATGGGCGCCATGTTTTCAAACTCTTGACACATTTCTCCAGCCCTCTAAGCCTTTCAGCCGTTCTCTCCCACATTTTAAGAGCAGTTTGTGAAATTGTACAGCAATCCTCTCCTTAAAATGACCATTTTCCCAGCTGCTGAACTGTTATCTGTTGCAGGTTCTGTGTACTATTAGCCCATCCTCGATCAGTTATTGATGTTCCCTCATCCTCAACACTTAAAGTGAATCTCCAGCATCTCACCGTCTCACATCCCTGTGAGCTGATCATCTCTGCAATCATGGAGTTGATATGAATTGATTTCAATAAGAAGGTCTTCTTGAATCTGTCTTTACTTGGCGATGACAGGGGTGAGTGCCACTAATCATTGAGAGTCGCTGATTGTTTGGGCACTGGCACTGGTGATTGAAGATGTCAAGGACCAATAGTTGGCACATGCCCTACCCACCCGGGGATGCCATTTAGCTGCCTCACAATCCTAGGTCAGTCCTGTCCTTGGGTGCTCCCTCTGTAAAGTTTACACATTCTCCCTATGGGATTGCTCCAAGTGTTCTGACTTCCTCTTGAATCCCAAAGATGTGCAGGTTGGTAGATCAATTGGCCACTGTAAATTCCTCCGTGTAGGCGAGTGGTAGAATCTGGGGGAGTTGATGAGAATGTAGGGCGAATTAAAAATGGGATTAATGTAGAATTGCATCAGTGGGCTGAAGGTTCTGTTTCCTTGTGACTTCAGTATTTGGAGCCTTTTGATGTGAGAAACTAAGACAGTGGGTGTTTAATTTTTTGCTGTTCCAACATAATGGGGTTAGATTACACTTTCTCAGCAAGCAGCCTGGTGCTCTGCTGGGTCACTCATTAAAACTGAGAACTTTTTTTCTGAACAAAAGCTTTTATTTGCGCATGCAAGCAAACTGGAAATTCCCAGTTGGTTCACTTTGGAACGTTAATAAGCAATTTATGTTTTTTTTTGCTTCAATGGTGACTAGAGGAGACTGAATTCTTAGAATTAGTTCAGCTTGCCACTGCCCAAAGGTTTCATTGTGATTTATTTTAGCTCTTTTGTAAATGAGCAACACATGGGAATGTTTTTGTTGCTCATAAGTATACATTCATATTTAATGCAATGGTAATCAATTTTCCCATGCTTAGAACAGGAGTATAGATGAGGGAAAGGAGAGGAAGAAGTGGGGCAAAGAGAAAAGTAAGTGAGTTTTAGAAAAGATTTGTATTAAAGCAGAACATTTCAGAGCATCCGAAAGTCAGATTTAATGTTTGGACCTCTGTGATAACTAAATACTCCTCCTTTACCTAATTTTTCATAGATTCATACAGCATGGAAACCACCCCTTAGACCCAATTCTTCCATGTTAACCAAGATGTCACATTATCCCATTAGTCCCATTTCCCCGTGTCTCTATGCCCATATCCCTCTAAATCTTTCTTAGCCATGCACCTGTCCAAATGTCTTTTAAATGCTGTTACCTACCTGCCTCAACTACCACCTCTGGCAGCTCATTCCATATACCCACCACGCTCTATGTAAATAGGTAGGCCCTCATGTTCCTATTAAATCTTTCCCCCCTCACCTTCAACGTATATCCTCTAAACACGGCGGCTGTTTTGCCGAATATTTGCACTCGGTCCACTTAGGCCTGCACCTCATATTCTGTTTGGGTAGCTTACAACCCAACGGTCTGAACACTGAATTCTCCACATAACCCTCCCCCTCTCCCTTCTTCCCCCATCTGCCCCCCCTCCCCCTTTATCTTTATCCCCTCTCCCCTGCACCCCACCTGGACATACATATTTCTCCCCTCCCATGTACATTCCTTTCTCTCGCTTCACAATTCGCAACTGTTCAATTATTTCGTCTCACACCTTGTCTTTTTATCTCTACTCTTTGCACAACCATCTGTCTATCAACCCTCCTCACCTACTTATATTAACCTATTACGTGAGAGGCTTTGTCAAGTTCCACCTCCCTTCCCGCATTGCACAATCACAATCACAATCTTTCGGGTCTTGACGCAAAGCATCATCTATCCATGTTCTCTAGAAATGCTGTCTGGCCCACTGAGTTACAGTGCATTCAGACCCCTTCATTTTTTCCACATTTTGTTACGTTACAGCCTTATTCTAAAATGGATTAAATTTATTTTTTTATCATCAATCCACACACAATACCCCGTAATAAAAAGTGAAAACAGGTGTTTAGAAATTTTTGCAAAGTAATTAAAAAGAAATCATTGAAATATCACATTTACAAGTATTCAGACCCTCAGTATTTTGTTGAGGCACCTTTGGCAGTGATTACAGAAGTCTTCTTGGGTATGACGCTACAATCTTGGCACACCTGTATTTAGGTCGTTTCTCCCATTCTTCTCTGCAGATCCTCTCAAGCTCTGTCAGGTTGGATGGGGAATGTCGATGTACAGCTATTTTCAGGTCCCTCCAGAGATGTTTGATCGGGTTCAAGTCCAGGCTCTGGCTGGGCCACTCAAGGACATTCACAGACTTGTCATGGCCACCCCTGCATTGTCTTGGCTGTGTGCTTAGGGTCGTTGTCCTGTTGGAAGGTGAACGGTCTGAGGTCCAAAACACTCTGGAGCAGGTTTTCAACAAGGATCTCTCTGTACTTTGCTCCGTTCATCTTTCCCTCGATCCTGACTAGTCTCACAGTTCCTGCCACTGAAAAACAGCCTGATTCTGCCATGCTTCACCATAGGTATGGTATTGCCCAGGTGATGAGTGGTGCCTGGTTTCCTCCAGACGTGACTCTTGGCATTCAGGCCAAGGAATTCAATCTTGGCTTCATCAGACTAGAACACCAGAGAAAACAACCCTTTTGGCAAACCCCAAGCGGGCTGCCATGTGCTTTTTCCTGAGGAGTGGCTTCTGTCCGGCCACTCTACCACAAAGGCCTGATTGGTGGAGTGCAGCAAATATAGTTGTCCTTCCGGAAGATTCTATTATCTCCACAGAGGAACTCTGGAGCTCTGTCAGAGTGACCATCGGGTTTGGTCACTTGCTGACCAAGGCACTTCTTCCCCGGTTGCTCAGTTTGGCCGGGCAGCGAGCTCTATGAAGAGTCCTGGTGGTTCGAAAGTTCTTCCATTTAAGAATGACGGAAGGCCACTGTGCTCTTTGGGACCTGCAATGCTGCAGGAAATGTTTTATACCCTACCCCAGATCTGTGTCTCGACACAATCCTGTCTCGGAGGTTTACGGACAATTCCTTCATCTTCATGGCTTGGTTTTTGCTCTGATATGCACTGTCAACTGTGGACCTTATATGGACAGGTGTGTGCCTTTCCAAATCATGTCCAATAGAAACATAGAAACATAGAAAATAGGTGCATGTGTAGGCCATTCGCCCTTCGAGCCTGCACCGCCATTCAATATGATCATGGCTGATCATCCAACTCTGTATCCTGTACCTGCCTTCTTTCCATACCCCCTGATCCCTTTAGCCGCAAGGGCCACATCTAACTCCCTCTTAAATATAGCCAATGAACTGGCCTCAACTACCTTCTGTGGCAGAAAATTCCAGAGACTCACCACTCTCTGTGTGAAAAATGTTTTCCTCATCTCGGTCCTAAAGGAATTCCCCCTTATCCTTAGACTGTGACGCCTTGTTCTGGACCTCCCCAACATCGGGAACAATCTTCCTGCATCTAGCCAATCCAACCCCTTAAGAATGTTGTAAGTTTCTATAAGATCCCCCCTCAGTCTTCTAAATTTTAGCGGGTACAAGCCAAGTCTATCCAGTCTTTCCTCATATGAAAGTCCTGACATCCCAGGAATCAGTCTGGTGAACCTTCTCTGTACCCCCTCTATGGCAAGAATGTCTTTTCTCAGATTTGGAGACCAAAACTGTACGCAATACTCCAGGTGTGGTCTCACCAAAACCATGTACAACTGCAGTAGAACCTCCCTGCTCCTATACTCAAATCCTTTTGCTATGAATGCTAAAATACCATTTGCTTTCTTCACTGCCTGCTGCACCTGCATGCCTACTTTCAATGATTGGTGTACCATGACACCCAGGTCTCGTTGCATCTCCCCTTTTCCTAATTTGCCACCATTCAGATAATAGTCTACCCTCCTGTTTTTGCCACCAAAGTGGATAACCTCACATTTATCCACATTATACTACATCTGCCATGCATTTGCCCACTCACCCAGCCTATCCAAGTCACCTTGCAGCCTCCTAGCATTCTCCTCACACCTAACACTGCCCCCCAGCTTAGTGTCATCCACAAACTTGGAGATGTTGCATTCAATTCCCTTGACCAAATCATTAATATATATTGTAAATAGCTGGGGTCCCAGCACTGAGCCTTGCGGTACCCCACTAGTCACTGCCTGCCATTCTGAAAAGGACCCGTTTACTCCTACCCTTTGCTTCCTATCTGTCAGCCAGTTCTCTATCCACATCAATACTGAACCCGCAATACCGTGTGCTCTAAGTTTGTATACTAATCTCTTATGTGGGACCTTGTCGAAAGCCTTCTGAAAGTCTAGATATAACACATCCACTGGTTCTCCCTTATCCACTCTGCTAGTTACATCCTCAAAAAATTCTATAAGATTCGTCAGACATGATTTACCTTTTCTAAATCCATGCTGACTTTGTCTAATGATTTCACCACTTTCCAAATGTACTGCTATCCCATCTTTAATAACTGACTCTAGCAGTTTCCCCACTACCGATGTTAGACGAACTGGTCTGTAATTCCCCGTTTTCTCTCTCCCTCCTTTTTTAAAAAGTGGGGTTACATTAGCTACCCTCCAATCCTCACGAACTACTCCAAAATCTAAGAAGTTTTGAAAAATTATCTCTAATGCATCCACTATTTCTGTGGCTACTTCCTTGAGTACTCTGGGATGCAGACTATCTGGCCCTGGGGATTTATTGGCCTTTAATCCATTCAATTTACCCAACACCACTTCTCGGCTAACCTGGATTTCACTCAGTTCCTCCACCTTATTTGACCCCCGGTCCCCTGCTATTTCCGGCAGATTATTTGTCTTCCTTAGTGAAGACAGAACCAAAGTAGTTATTCAATTGATCTGCCATGTCCTTGTTCCCCAATCAATTTAATTAACCACAGGTGGAGTCCAATCAAGTTGTAGAAACATCTTCAAGGCTAATCAATGGAAACTGGATGAACCTAAGCTCAATTTTGAATGTTTGAATGTAAATGTGATATTTCAGTTATTTCTTTTCAATTACTTTGCAAAAATAAAAGCTATTTTTATACATTTTGGTTTTACCATGTAGAAATTACAGCAGTGTTTATACATCATCCCCCCATTTCTGGACTTCATAATGTTTAGGACACAGCAATGTCATGTAAATGAAAGTAGTCATGTTTAGTATTTTGTTGCATATCCTTTGCATGTAATGACTGCTTGAAATCTGCGATTCATGGACATCACCAGTTGCTGGGTGTCTTCTCTGGTGATGCTCTGCCAGGCCTGTATTGCAGCATCTTTAGTTTATGCTTGTTTTGAGGGCCAGTCCCCTTCAGTTTTCTCTTCAGCATATAAAAGATATGCTCAATTGGGTTCAGATCAGGTGATTGATTTGGCCACTCAAGAACTGATCATTTTTTAGCTTTGAAAAACTCCTTTGTTGCTTTAGGAGTATGTTTGAGATCATTGTATTGGTGTTGAATGAACCGCCAGCCAATGAGTTTTGAGGCATTTGTTTCAACTTGAGCAGATAGGATGGGTCTATACTCTTCAGAATTAATTAGGTTACTGCCATCAGCAGTTGCATCATCAATGAAGATAAGTGAGCCAGTACCTTCAGCAACCATACATGCCCAGGCCATAACACCCCCACCACCGTGTTTCACAGATGAGGTGGTATGCTTTAGATGTTTGGCAGTTCCTTCTCTCCTCCATACTTTGCTCTTGCCATCACTCTGATATAAGTTAATCTTCATCACATCTGTCCACAAGACCTATTTCCAGAACTGTGGTTGCTCTTTTAAGTACTTCTTGGTTGTAACCTGGCCATCTTATTTTTGCAGCTAACCAGTGGTTTGCATCTTGCAGTGTAGCCTCTGTATTTCTGTTCATGAAGTCTTCTGCGGACAGTGGACATTAACAAATCCACACCTGACTCCAGAAGAGTTTTTCTGATCTGTCGGACAGATGTTTGGGGATTTTTCTTTATTATAGAGAGAATTCTCCTGTCATCAGCTGTGGAGGTCTTCCTTGGCCTTCCAGTCCCTTTGCGATTTGTAAGCTCACAAATGCTCTCTTTCTTCTTAATGATGTTCCAAACAGTTGATTTTGGTAAGCCTAATGTTTGGCTGTCGTCTCTAACAGTTTTATTCGTGTTTCTCAGTTTCATAATGGCTTCCTTGACTTTCATTGGCACAACTTTGGTCCTCATGTTGATAAACAGCAACAAACGTTTCTAAAGGTGATGGAAAGACTGGAGCAAAGACTAGGTGCTGAGAGCTCTCTTATAATCTGCAATAAGGAGGCATTTAAACACACCTGCGCAATTACAAACACCTGTGTCCCAAACATTATGGTGCCCTGAAATGGGGAGACTAAGTATAAACACAGCTGTAATTTCTACATGGTGAAACCAAAATGTATAAAAATACCCTTTAATAAAATCTGACAATGTGCACTTTAACCACATGTAATTTTTTTCTATTACAAATCTCAAATTGTGGAGTACAGAGGCAAATAAATGAATGAGGTTTTTGTCCCAAACATTATGGAGGGCACTGTACTACCTCATCTCAACGTCCAGCTGGTGGCTGGTGTGCTACGAGCTGCACGGTGCTCCAGATCGAGCACCAGCAGCAGGCTCTGTGCTCTGGGCTCTGGCCACCAAGCATCAGGGCCCTGCACTGTCTTTCTCAATTTTTCACTTTGGAAAAATCTCCCCAAGGCATGCCTCCTTCTCTTCTAACTTTCATTCTGAAGAAGGGTCTCGACCCAAAATGTCACCCATTCCTTCTCTCCAGAGATGCTGCTTGTCCCATGAATTACTCCAGCATTTTGTGTCTATCTATCTACAGTGTAGACCAGCTTTCACATTTACTTCCTAATCATTTTCACCCTGTCTACCTGTGACACCATTTTCAGGGAACTTTGTTCGACAACACTTCCTAGAGCCCAACAGTGTGAAAGTCCTACCCTGGTTCGACTTCCCAAAATACAACTACTTGCACTTATCTGAATTGAACACCATTTGTCATTCCTCGGAATACCTATCTAGTTGATCAAGATCACACTGTATTTGATATCCTTTTTCACTATACTACCTATTTTAATGCTCTCTGTAAACTTACTAATCATGCCGTATACATTTGCATCCAAGTCATTGATATAGATGAGAACCTGCAATGGTTCCAACAGTTAATAATTTTGTATGAAGCTTTTCTCCATTCTTCGTCCATTTGTTCTGATTTGTTCCTTCTCTTTTACCCTTTCCTGCCTAGGCAAAAATGCTGTGTGATTTTTAACTCTTCAGTACTGATAAAACACCCTTTAATATCATGGCTATGTGCATTAACCATTGTGATGTTTTATTGATGGAACATCATAAGGAATCTTGTGCATGATCTGCTGGTGAAGTGAGGCTGATTGGCAAAATATCTAAATGTTGGAGAATGTCGATTTGACCACTGAATACATTTGGCCAAGCCAAAAATGAAATGGGGTGTTGGGGTAGCCACAGAGAAGTTGAGCCTGTTTCTGGACAGAAAGGAAATATTAGGAGGATTGCCCTGCTCCTAGCTTGCTGCTCAGACTTGCTGTCTGCAGTCTTTGCACGCGCAATTCTTCTGGATACAAAGAGCAAAACCATACTGGATATCCAATCCATCTCCTTGTGACTTGGCTTATCTCCAATAACGCTTACATATTATTAACACAGACTTAAATAATTAAAAACATATATTTTTAAACAATACATTCAAGATGGAATCCATTTCACCTGAATTTCTCCATCACCCTCCCTTGTAATATGGAGTTTATGGTTTACGCAGGAATTTCAATGCCCTTGAGGAAAATTTAAACTTTGTGCACTGCCTGTTGAGTACAGTCCCCAAATTTCATTTTCAACCAAGTTAAAGATAATTAAAATCAGGAGATGTGTTTATCTGCTGATTATGGAGATATTGTGTGTTCTATATCAACAACCCAAACTCTCTTTTGTGCTTTGACAAATAATCTGCGTCTAAAACATTTACTTGTGTCTGTCCTACCAATCCTTGTTCATATTTGCAGCAAATTTCTATTATTTACAGTTTTAATTTTTTACCATTTTCTTCTACTGACTAATATTAAAATGACTGACTCATTCATTTTCTTAGATTCTCCCACTGGAGTTTACCTGGAAAGATGCTTCGAATCAATCACAGAGGCAACTTTCCAACTGTGCACATTCAAAATCCAGCAACACCACAACCAATCTCTGACCATTCAATTAAAAAGTTGTAAAATCTTTCAATATACAAACCCAAATTTCTGGTGCGTGCATCAGGCAGGTGAATATTTCCCGTCAAAAGTAAAAATTATAAGGTTATCCCTAATGTGTATCATTGGTGTCAAAAAAATTCCCAGCAGAGTAATCTAGGATACTTTCAGATTTCCAAATTATTTCCCAAAGAGAAAATAGTGCTGTCTCACGGGGAAAATAGCTACAGCATTCAATATTCAACAACAAAGCACATTCAACCTTGATGACACAAATTTCCACTCACTTTACTGTGCATATTTATAGATTTCAGATGGGATTTTACTCTGGAAAGATTTTAATTGCATGTCAAGCAAAATGACATCAACTCTTGCCGTCTGTCACCGCCTTCGACATTACATGGAGACAAAGAACATGTGGACATCAGTACATTTATTGCAATTGTACTAATTGGAGCTTAAAGATTGTAGACAGAAAATTCAAATTATGTTATCCAGTTAAAGGCCAAATGTCTTCTGTTAATTAGCAAATATCAATTAGGATTTGTTATTTTGATGAAAGTATGCTATTTCTAATGCACGGCTAATTTTCTTTATGCAATACGTATCGCAGCCTACTAAACCAAAATGTATGGTGCCAACCAGTAGTGTACAGAAGGTCATAAGGAATAGGTGTAGAATTAGGCCATTCGGCCCATCAAGTCGACTCAGCAAATCAATCTCTCCCTCCTAACCCCATTCTCCTGCCTTCTACCCATAACCTCTGACACCTGTACTAATCAAGAATCTATCTTTCTCTGCCTTAAAAATATCCACTGACCGCCTCCACAGCATTCTGTGGCAAATAATTTCACAGATTCACCACCCTCTGACTAAAGAAATTCTTCCTCACCTCCTTTCTAAAAGAACGTCCTTTCATTCTGAAGCTATGACCTCTAGTCCTAGACACCCCCACTAGTGGAAACAACCTCTCCACATCCACTCTATCCAAGCCATTCACTATTCTGTATGTTTCAATGAGGTTCCCCCCCCTCACTCTTCTAAACTCCAGCGAGTACAGGCCCAGTGCTGACAAATGCTCATCATAGGTTAACCTACTCATTCCTGGAATAATTCTTGTATATCTCCTTTGGACCCTCTCCAGAGCCAGCACTTCCTCCCTGCTATTTCTTCACTATCTCCACCTATTTTCATATCATCCGTAAATTTTGTCACAAAGCCTTCAATTCATCTTGTCCAAAGATGGAGGTAAGCCACGCGCAGTATGAACCCTCGGCTCTAGAGGGAGGAGTCAAGTGTCACGGTGACGGGAGGTGCAGGTCACGGGGCTCCCCGGGGATTATATAAGGTCGTGCCCCAGGGTAGGAGTAAGGAGTTGTACTGAAGAACGGTTAAACACCAATTGCTTACACAAACCTTGTGTCCCGTTTCATTCCTGGCTGGACATCTGCGAGTCCTGTCACATTGATGACCCCGACGTCCAGAATTGTAATTCTGGAAGAGATAATGTGCCCGCTAGCGTCCAACGCGACGTTGTGCCAACCAGGCCGAAGTGAACGGTGTTGCCTTGAAGTTACCAACCATCTGGACCTGGCAGCCGCCGGTATAGTTCCGGCAGGCCGAGTCCCAATTCCATATCCGCGGGGTAACGGTTGACGAGACCCGTTACCACTACGTCGTGAGCGCGCTCAATCAGGAAACTACCGTCGCATCGTGCCGTACCTGGACAATCTGCCAACGACGGATAAATATGATGGCCTCAAGGAGCTGTTGCTCCGTACCTTCAGGCCTGGACCGAGCGGCGCGGATCCTGAACATGGGCAGGTGTGGCGACCAAATGCCCTCGGCCCTCATGAGCGAGATGCTCATGCTCATGGGCGGCCACCGGCCCTGCCAACTGTTCGAATATGCAGATTCCGCATGAAATCCGCCTACAGCTCTTGGGTGCGAGCTTTGATGACCCCCTGCAGCTAGCGGCGCGGCCAGCGAGCTGTGGCTGACCAGCCAGCAGGTAGTGGGCACGCCGGATCATGTTTCCACAGTGCCCTGGAAGGCACAACAGCCTAGGGCCGTGCCCACCAGATGCTCCGCTGAGCCTCTGGCTATGGAGAATGTGGTGCTTCTACAGAGAATGCGGTGAATGTGGTGCTTCTACCACCTGCCCTGGGGCTCGGCGGCCCGCCTATGCTGCACACCATGTTCATTTCTGGGAAACGCCGGGGCCGGCCGCCGGTAATCACCGCAGTGGTCGGCAAAATCCATCGCATGTAAGCCTGGGACTGGCGCTTGCGGCTCAGATTCCTGGTGGACATGAGGGTGGAAGTGAGCGTTTTGCCCCCATCCGGAGTCGACACGCATGCTGGTAAGCGGGGGCCCTCGTTGACTGCCGCGAACGGCAGTCCCATTTGCACGTAACGCCTCCGCACCATTCCCCTCATCTTTGGCGCGTGCCACTTCACCTGGCTGTTCACAATTGCAGATGTGGCCGTTGCTGGGCGTAGATTTCCTGAGGGCGCAATCGCTCCTACTGGACATGAGGGGGCAATGCCTCATCCACGCTTCAATGCTGGAAGCGATCTCCTTGCGCCCTACTGTGTCCGACCCGCATCCCGGTGGCAACAGTGGACAATGTGTATCCCCAAATACTGGCCGTATTCCCAGACATTTGACTCGACCAGCCCGTAACATGTTGTGTTGCACTATATATTCACTTCGGGGACCACCGCTCCATGCCCATGTCCGCAGGCTGGCCCCTGACAAACTCCTGTTTGCAAAGACGGAATTTCGAGGCATGGAGGCCAAGGGCATTGTCCGACGCTCCCACGGCCCATGGACCTCCCCGCTGCACATGGTGCCAAAGGGCTCCGGGGGCTGGAGGCCTTGTGATGACTACCGCCGCCTTAACGAGGCCACCACCACCGATCGTTAACCAATCCCCCATATCCTGGACTTCTCAGCCCATCTGGCTGGGGCTAAGTTATTTTTGAAGATAGACTTAGTCCGGCGTACCACCAGATCCTCATGCGACCAGAGGATGTCTGGAAGACGGAAATAATCATCCCGTTCGGGTGGTTTGACTTCCTGCGGATGCCCTTTGGCCTTAAGAACGGCGTGCAGGCCTTCCAACGCCTAATGGACACCGTGGGTCGTGGGCTCGACATCCTTGTGGCGAGTCGCTCGCAGTAGGAGCACTGCACCCACTTTCGATTATTGTGCCAGTGCCTCAGTGAGCAAATGGCAGTTTGGCCTCCATGCCATCGACTTTCTTCGACACGGTGCAGTGCCTCTACCGCACAGGGTCGAGGCAATTCGCCAATTCCCGCAGCCTTCCACAGTGCGGGGCCTCTAGGAATCTGTGGACATACTAACTTTCTACCACCAGTTGCTGCCGGCGGCGGCTAGAATATTGCGGCCACTCTTCCAGTTGTTGACTGGTAAGCGGCGTGAAGTACAGTGGAACGATGTTGTCGTGGCGGCATTTGAAGGGGCGAAGGAAGCCTTGGCTCGGGCAACAATGCTTGTGCAACCGCGGGCTGATGCCCCTACAGCCCTTGCAGTGGATGCCTCGTACTCCATGGTCAGCGCCGTGTTGGAGCAATTGTCCAATGGTCACTGGCGACCTCTCGCCTTTTTCAGCCACCAGCTGAACCCGGCGGAGCAACTATATAATGCATTCGACCGGGCACTGCTCGCCTTGCACCTGGCGGAACTGCACTTCCGGTATTTCCTGAAGGGCCAAGACTTCGTTGCCTTCACGGACCACAAGCCCCTCACTTTTGCGTTCACCAAGGTCTCGGATCCTTGGTCCGCCAGCCAGCAGCTCCAGCTCACGTCTATTTTGGACTTCACCACCGACATCCGACACGTCGCCGGCAAATGTAACCTGGTTGCGGAAACCTTCTCCCGTCCGGCTATCGCAGTCGTTCTCAACATGGCCCCCAGAGTAGACTACTCTGCCTGGGCTGCGGCACAGCTGACGGGCGAGGAAATGCCAGCATATTGCACCACGATCTCGGGTTTGGTACTCGAGGACGTGCCGCTGGTTCCCTCGGACGGTACCGTGCTGTGACAATGTCCGTGGGCAGCCGTGGCCTATTTCTCCGGCAGCCTGGTGCCGTCGCATATTTGATGTATATCATGGGTTGGCCCACCCATCTATCCGAGCCACGGTGGCGATGGTGGCCGCGAGGTTCATTAGGCATGGGCTGTGGCAGCAAGTCGGTCTCTGGGCCCGGGCGTGCATTCCATGCCAAACATCCAAGGTGTATTGGCACGTTCAGGCGCCGGTTCAGGAATTTGCAGTGCCTCGCCGGCGCTTCGACCACGTGCATGTGGACATCGTGGGGCCGCTGTCTCCGTCCCGGGGTGTTCCGCATCTGATGACGGTGGTGGACCATTTTAAATGGTGGCCAGAGGCCATCGCGCTCATGGACACTCCTGCTGGTCGTGTGCTCGCACCCTCATGGCCAATTGGATTGCCCGCTTCGGGGTGCCGCTGGACATCACTTCCGCCTGGAGCCCAGTTTGCATCCGAACTGTGGTCCATAATGGCCTGCCTGCTGAGGACACAGCTCCACCATTCGACAGCATACCATCCCCAGTCAAATGGGTTGGTGGAGCGCTTCCACCACCATCTCAAGGACGCCTTGAAGACCCGCCTCACGTGCCCGGACTGGATGGATGAGTTGCCATGGGTCCTGCTGGGAATTCGGACTGCCCCGAAAGAGGATTTGTCATCATCCTGGACGGAGTTGGTTTATGGCGCTCCGCTCACTGTTCCTGGGGGATTTATCCCAGCCGCTGATGGGTCCAGGGAGTTTTTATGCCTTAACATAAGGGTACACTTCGGGGGAAAAAATCACAATGCACAAAATGCGTGGATAAATGCTGTCATGTTTTCTGTAGGTACATAAACGTTTTTTTGTGTGAAAATTATCTTATCAGATTTGAGTGATTCACCCGTACAATGGTTAATGTGATAGCCTACATTTCCTTTTTAGTGATAAGTCACCATCTCTGTTGATCTACAGTGTCAGGTCACACTTACCTTTTAAAGGAGATCTTGGCACCAACCTGCTTAGAATATTGGCCCAGCACTCAGTGGCAATTCAATGCACCATTACAGAGACTATGCATTATTACTGCCACCTGTTTGACCTGATGATAGAGGGTGGGAGCGGTGGGCACGAAATCCCTCACCGCGACTCCTCGTAAAATACAGATCAAACTTCAAACTTGGTAAGTTCTCGTTTAATCTTACTATTTTACTTCGGAGTCACGTGAGTGACTTCGTGAAGATTTCAAAGCTCTGTGATTTCACGCCCTGAACAACGTCCATGCTTATCACACTGCCGCCATTCTGATGGAGTAAGACTGTTAATGGAGTTCAGTTGACAGCGGCTGAAAAATCAACACAATTTATTAATCAACTAAACAACAACCCCTAATTCGGGGCCAGACATTTACTGAGCGGTACCCAGGATAGCTTCTGCGAATGTCGCAGGAACGGCCAGAGACTTGTTATAGAACCGTTGAAAGGTTTTTCCCCCACTGGCCCAGCCCGCAGTGGCGAAAATGTGGTCCATGGGCACCTTCATGGCTCTAGCTGCAGCCCTGGTGGAATAAGACTTAAAAACGTTAGTAGCAACTCCTGTTTTAATAACTCTTTACCAAAGAATTTTATTTGACCAGGGTTGGCCACCATGGCGTCCAGTCGCAGTTTTTGTAACATCTGGGCTCGTTGGGCTGTCGCCAGTGCCATGAGCATCACCACCTTAAGGGTGAGCTGTTTCAACAGGTAGCTCATCTATTGGAGCCCAGCTCCTCAGTAGGGTCAGCATGATCCCCACATCCCACGTTACTGTATATCTGGGTCGTGGAGGGATTGGTATTGAATACTCCCCTCATTAGTTTAGACACCAGGTGGTGGGAGCTGATACTTATATCCAGGTATGAATACAGCGTACTCCTGTCGCTGTTGATGGCACTGTAGCTGAGGCCTGCATCAAAATGGAGGCCTGCTAGAAACTCCAACACATCCAGTATTGTTGCCGAGTTGGAGGACTTGTTGTTCCGGGCACAGAAACCTCCCACTTTCTAATTTGAGTGAGATATTGTTTGCGGTTGGATTCCCGATACGATGCTGCAATAAGGTTCATGGCTCTTGACGAGATGCCTGCCCGGTTGAGCGGTCTTTTCAGAACCTGCAAGCCAACAAGTTTAATGACCATGGCAAGGATGACTGACCCCCCTGTAATGGAGTGAGTAATCAATTTGGGATGTTTCCCAATCGCCATCCATGGTTGTTGTACATTTCTACAACCATCGGGTACCATGGTTGTGTAGGCCAGTCGGGAATGATCAATATGTCAGTTGCAGAGTCTAGTTTAATTTTCTGCAATACCCGACTGGTGAGGCAGCATGGGGGAAACGCGTAGCAACCCATTTCCCCCAATGGATAAAATGCATCCAATGCTATTACCCCAGGGACTGGTTCCCACAACACATACGTTGGTATTCGATGGTTCAGCCTGGACGCAAATAGGTCAATATCTGGTGTCCCCAATTTGAGCTATAATATCTCCAAAATCTGGGGGTTCAACATCCACTCAATGTTGTCATTGAAGACACGTGACCTGGTGTCCGCCACTGAATTAAGCTTCCCAGGCAAATAGGTCGCAGTAATCCAAATATTTCTTTCAATGCACCAGTGCCAAATTGTATTAGCCAATTCATTGCAAACTAGCAACCTAATACTACCCATATGATTGATGTAAACCATTATTGTAGTATTATCTATTCGAAAGCGGACATGTAATCCCATGAATTAGTACAGAAGCCCGCAGTCCATGAAACACCCCCAGCATTTCTATATAGTTTATCCCATGTGACTCCAGGAATGTAGACTCATGAGAGTTCCATCTGCCACCACAACTGGACATCGTACCAGTTGCTCCCCAGCCTGGTGCACTTGCGTCAGTTAGTAGCACAACATCAGGGTTGCTCCATATAATAGGTCAATGACATTCTTTAATATTATCTACCCACCATTATAGCTTGTTTCTAGCTTCCGGTGGTAACCAAAGTGGCCGATCAAAGCAGCCAGCATTTGTTTTTTTAAATGCTGTGATTTGTGACCTTTGTGAATTTCGGTAGTGTAGCGGTCCGAATCGTGCAGCTGGGAATGTAGTTACCAATTTAGAGTTACCAAACCAATAACTTTCGCTGTTTGCCACATGGTCGATACCCTGGCGCAAGCAAGATTGTGGCACTCTTCTGATATAGCAGTAGCTTTATTAGTGGGGATGATAAACTTCATTAAATTAGTGTCTAAGGTGAACACCAAATCCATAACCCGTAGCGGGTGCAGTTTTTGATTTATCTGGATGGATTACAATCCCAGCTTCTCAAGCAGCGCCTTGGTTGCAGCCACTCCTTGAATTGCCAATTGGAGGGTCTGCCCCATTATAAGGATTTCATCCAACATGCCATCACTATAATCTTGTTGTCGGAGAAGAGCCAATACAGGTAAATACCAACTTGGTAAACAGCCTAAGCTGTGATGGTTCCATTAGGCAATGCACCCTTCCAGACAACTTCAGAATTCCCTGTGAGCCTCAGCGATGGGCACCGTATAGCATGCTTCTTTCAAACTGATACATGCCATAAAGTACCCTGAGTAAAGCATCCACCTAGCTGTTCCAAAAGCATCCATTTTGACATGGGTATATTGTACAAAAGTGTTCAACTCAGCTAAATCGATTATAACTCCATGCTTGGTTATGCCAATTACCACTTTTCCCCCATATAATTTCAGCATGCCCTGCCTCCACCTCTTTTCGGGATAGAGTAAATTCCTACGAGGCGAATGCTGGGTATGGGAATCTATACCTCCCACGAATTATATACCCTTGAACACTTTGTAAAATAAACTCATCTGTGGTTACAGTTTTCCCCATATGTCCAAGGCCGCCCGCAATCGCCCACCTATTCGTACAGGAGGGATACTACGGCGTGAGAGGAGCCAGACCCCCTTACCTCCATAGTGAACGGCGGTTCCATACATACGGTGCTTCGGGTGGACGTTATGGAGGTTGACGGCCCGGCGGCCGCATTTCCCATGCAGGCCGCTGTTGGCCTTGCCCTAAATGGTCGTTGTATTTATTGAGATGGAGGTAGGTAGAATCTTTGTGCCCTATCCGGCAGCCTTGGTTCACTGGTTGTATTAGGCTGTTGCCAGTGATATAGGTGAACTCTGACCGATGGAGTTTCATGAGGCCCACTGTTTTGGCCTCCTTTGTCCAGTCCCTTCACCTGTTTGTACAGGTCTCCAAGCAACTGATGCGGCGGTGGAGCGGTAATGGTCGGCACAACCCCGCAAATTTGGGGTTTAGTGTGGGCTATATGGAGCTCTTACCAAGGCAATATATCTCATACTGGGCGTTGCATAGGAGTGCCAGTGCATCATGCTATTTACTGGAAACATTATCCCCGATCAGGGTTTTGCAAAACGCCGTTATGCCCGTGGAGAACCTTTCTCCAAGGTATTATTGAGAATCTGACTCCAGAGTTGGTGCATACGTAGGCAATCAATGGTGCCCGCCAATTCGTGGTGCAGGGTTCACCTGTCTGGGTAGAAACGGCAACTTCACTCACCACATCCAGCATCCTCCTCATGCTCTGGTTCAGCGGTCACTGGCTGTCCCTGGTCGTCGTCAAACTCAGCAGCTGGGCAATCATTAATGCTTCTGGCTGGAGACGATGAGGAGCTGAGCGGAGTCCTTGCACGGCTAGTGGATGCCGTTCTTCACGTTCTCGGTCCGCTGGAGATGTTGGACCATTTAAGAGCTCCCACCGCTCAATGCGACCGTCCCTGCTATATGCAGCGGATAAGCCGACTTCCCCAGGCCCTGCGAATTCACTGGGGCTTCCACCATCGGACCTCACCCCCTTAGGGTCTTTTTCCAATGGCAGGTCGTCGTGACCTACAGCCCAAGTAGGGTCATACGATTCCCGCACGGACTCTCCGCTAGTCTGTCTTCTCCCAGACTGTGGCGGCCCACCTGGCAGATAAGAAGGCAGGTGAGTTGACTCGGCGCCGGCCCCCGGAACCTGGCTCCCCGGAGTCCGTGCAGGCTTACCTCCACACTTACACCATTACTTGGCGTGGAGGCGCATGGTCGGCCGCTCGCAGCGCTGAGCTGACCGACCACTTCCTGCTGCCACCTCCGCCCTTGACCGCAGCCTGACGGGGTGTGTTGTCGGCGGTATCTGCTCCAGCAGGCCTACACGACGCAGCAGTGTTATGCCCGGGCTGCACGATGGCAGATATCCCTGGCTGCGGTACGCAATGCACTTTGCAGGGCTCCCCTCTCGTGCGGCTGTCCCCCGGCCCAGCCCCCTCGGGTCTACTGGAGCTCGGGGAGAGGTTGCCTGTAAAAGAAAAAACAAGACCCCTTGCCACGTACCTGTATCCCCCCTTATTCTCTTGGGGGACGGGGGGCTCGGAGTCTGGACCTGTTGCTTGCAGCTCCATAGTGGTAACCCATTCGGGTGAGTCGGCCCCTGTATTAGCGGGAGCGCCCGACTCTGCATTCCAGCCCCCACCGTTGCGATAAAGCTGCCGGCGTTCCGTGCAGCTCCGGGGACAAGGGCCGTCGGCTGGCCGCAGCTCAGCTCCGCGCCCGACTTCCTCATTCCTGCCCGCACCGTTGCGATAAAGCTGCCGGCGTTCCGTGCAGCTCCGGGGACAAGGGCCATCGGCTGGCCGCAGCTCAGCTCCGTGCCCGACTTCCGCATTCCTGAAGCTGCCGGCGTTCCGTGCAGCTCCGGGGACAAGGGCCGTCGGCTGGCCGCAGCTCAGCTCCGCTCCTCGGCAGCGTCGTCCTGCGGCCCTTGTCCATGCTGTGAGCGTTAAAGCTGCCGGCGTTCCGTGCAGCTCCGGGGACAAGGGCCGTCGGCTGGCCGCAGCTCAACTCAGCTCCCCGACAGCGTCGTCCTGCGGCCCTTGTCCATGCTGTAAAGGAAGGTAATACTTACCTGCCGGTCTTGTGAAGGAGGCCGGTGGGCAGAGCGCACACCCCCCCCAGCTGCCGCTGCAGATGCGCGCGACGATATGCTGCGCAGGCGTGCTGGCGGGTTCTTCACGAAGTCACTCACGTGACTCCGAAGTAAAATACGTATCCATTCCCATATGTGCAGAATTTTAACACCACATGGCTACACATAGATTCCCTGTATGAATGTATTCTAAAGCAAAGGACTTTAATACTGGTCTTATGTTCAAATGATTGCAGTTAGCACTTGCCTTTAATCACCGTAATATGGTACATGTGCAAATGTAGAGGAATATTGGAAGCGATTTAGAATTTGAGGGAATGAAGTAGGAAAATAATGGAGAGTCATTGATTCATAGAGCTTTACATCATGGAAAAAAGCCCCAATTCATCTACGCTGACTAAGTTGCCTAACTGGCCTAAACCTTTCCCATCCCAGTCAAAAAACCTGACAAAGCGTCTTTTAAATATCAATGATACCTGCCTCTATCAGGTCAGGTCAGGGCGAGTTCTCCCGCCACGGGTACCATGTAATCCCATGCTACCTGCTCCATGGTCGGATAGTCGGCTACTAAACCTGGGTGCTGTGGACGCCCAGCAGGACTAAAAGCAAGACCTGTCAAAGGGTGGATGAGCTTCTTGCGAGCCAACGGCTATCCACACTTCAGTAGAAGTTGTGATCACTGTCATACTAAGCATTGTAAAGGATGATGATAAAGCACACATACCAAAATCCTATACTTCCAGCGGCGGAAGTCCGTAGGAACTGGTGGACAGAGATATGTGGAGCGTCCGTCACCGTTCCCATTGGAAACTAGCACCTCTGCGTCACTAATGTTTTCAACGATGATGATGATGATGATGGTGATGTATCATTTCCTATGGCAGCATTTTCCATATGTACCAGTCAGTGTGTGAAAATGTTCTCCTTCAGGCGCTGGTCAGGCTGCATTTTGAATATTGTGAGCAATTTTGGGCAGCATATCTGAGAAAGGATGTGCTGGTTCTAGATACGGTCCAGGGGAGGTTTACAAGAATGATCCCAGGAACGAGTAGGTTAACCTATGATGAGCGTTTGTCTGCACTGGGCCTCTACTCGCTGGAGTTTAGAAGAATGAGGGGGGTCATCATTGCAACATACAGAATAGTGACAGGCTTTGATAGAATGGATGTGGAGAGGATGTTTCCACTAGTGGGATAGTCTAGGACTAGAGGTCATTGCCTCAGAATTAAAGAACATTATTTTAGGAAAGAGATGAGGAGGAATTTCTTTAGTCAGAGGGTGGTGAATCTGTGAAATTCTTTGCCACAGAAGGCTGTGGAGGCCGTGTCAGTGGATATATTTAAGGCAGAGATGTATAGATTCTTGATTAGTACGGATGTCAGAGGTTATGGGGAGAAGACAGGAGAATGGGGTTAGGAAGGAGAGATAGATCAGCCATGGTGAATGGCGGAGTAGACTTGATGGGTCGAATGCCTAATTCTGCTCCTATTACTTATGATCGTCAGGTCCCTTTTAAATCTTTCCCCTCTCACCTTAAATCTATGCCCTCTAATTTTTCACATCTCTGTCCTGGGGAAAATACTGTACTTATTCACCTTTACTGCCCCTCATAATTTTATATAGTTCTATAAAGTCACTCTTCAAAATGTGCAGGGAAGAAAGTCACAGCCTATCCAGCCTCTCTTTGTAACTCAAACTCTCCAGGGCCAATAGCACCCTCAAATCTTTTTTGCACATTTTCCATTTGAAGAGAAAAATAGTTAAAGACGCAATCTAATGAATTGATTTATTTACTCTTCACAATCAATTCCTGACAGTACCTTTCACATGGGATATGACAACTTGGTTCGCATTCAGCATACTTCACCTTGCAGAGAAATTCCAAAATGTCAGCAATCCTTCCCATAATTGTCAGAAAGTTCTGGATTTCTGCCTGTATATAAATTGTGAATAAGAGTCTGAAGAAGGGTCTTGACCCGAAACGTCACCTATTCCTTCGCTCCATAGATGTTGCCTCACCCGCTGAGTTTCTCCAGCATTTTTGTCTACCACGGATTGTGAATATGTCAGGATATGGGGACAATCCAAAAGCCTCTTTTTTTCAGCTAAGTAGAATGGAATGGAACAAAAATATCCAATCATTGTATAACAGTTGCATGAAGATCCTTTTTCTTGCCCACCCATGTTAAATTTTACTAGGACCTGTCCACATGCAGGGGTGCACCATTTTGGATCAGGACAACCTATGCAAGTATGTTTGCCACAATGGATCCTCAAGGATAAGTGTGCACTTCAGACATATTAGCACAAGCTAATTCTATTTGTCTAAGAGAGTCATACAGTGTGGAAACAGGCCCCTCAGCCCAACTTGCCCACACCAACCAACATGTTTTATCTACATTAGTCCCACCTATCTGTGTTTGACCCATATCCCTCTAAACCTGCCCCCTATGTAACTGTCCAAATGCTTCTTAAACATTACGATACTACCTGCCTCAACTACCTCATCCGGTAGTTCGTTCCATACAACCACCACCCTCTGTATGAAAAAGTTACCCCTCAGGTTGCTCTAAAATCTTTCCCCCCTCACCTTTAACCTATGCCTCTGGTTCTTGATTCCCATTCACTTGGCAAGAGTGTGCTTCTACCCTATCTATTCCTCTCATGATTTTGTGCACCTCTACTATTCCTTATGACATAAGATCACCCCTCATCCTCCAAAAGAGTCCTAGCCTGCTTAACCTTCACTATAACTCAGGCCCTTGAGTCCTGGCAACATCCTCAAAAACTTATCTGCACACTTTCCAGCTAGACAACATCTTTCCTATAACATGGTGCTCACACTGAACACAATACTCTAAATGCGGCCTTACCAATGTCATATATAACTGCAACATGACCTCCATACATCTATATTCAATACGCTGATTGATGAGGGCCAATGTGCCAAAAGTCTTTTTGAACACCCGATCTACCTGTGACTTCATGTTCAAATAACCATGCACCTGCACTCCTAGATGCCTCTGCTCTACAGCACTCACCGGAGCTCTACCATTCACTGTGTAGGGCCTGCCCATGTTAGCCTTCCCACAATGCAATACCTCCAATTTTCCTGTATGAAATTCCATCAATCATTCTTTAGCCAAACTGCTCAACCGATCAAGATCCTGTTGCAATTTTGACAACCATTGTCACTGTTTACAATGCCAGCCACTTTAGTGTCATCTGCAAACTGGCTAATCATATCATGTACGTTCTCATCCAAATCATTGATATAGATGACAAACAGCAATGGGCCCAACACCAAACTCTGAGGGAAACCATTAATCATAGGTCTCCAGTCCAAAAAACATCCTTCCACCATCACCCTCTGGTTCCTTCCAAGAAACATAGAAACATAGAAATTAGGTGCAGGATAGCCATTCAGTCTCATTCATCATGGCGAAAAACCCTCTGATCCCCTTAGCCACAAGGGCCACATTCCACCAATGAACTGGCCTCACCCTCTCCAGAGAACTCACCACTTCCTTTCTCATCTCGGTCTTAAAGCCAAATTCTTTTCATTCAGCTATGTGTCCTTTAATCCCATGGGATTTAACTTTCCAGAGCAGCCTACCATGCAAAACTTTGTCGAATGGCTTGCTGAAATCCATATATACGTCGACAGCTCTGCCTTAATCAACCTCTTTGGTCACATCATCAAAAAGCTCAATCAGATTTGTGAGGCATGGCCTCCCACATACAAAACCATGCTAACTATCGCCAATCTGCCCTTGTCCGTCTAAATGCGTATATATCCTATCCCTGAGAATACTCTCCTGTAAATTTACGATCACTGACATTAAGCTCACTGGCTTTTCCCTGCAGCCCTTCTTGAATAGAGGCACCACATTTGCCACCCTCCAGTCTTCCGGCACCTCGTCTGTATTTAATAACGTTGTACATCTCTGCTAGATTTGCTGATATTCCTATAATGTTCCTTAGCATACATAGGGCATGGACAAATAGTTTATTCTTGAACTGCTTGATGGAAAAAGCTCAAAAACAGCATGAGGCTCTGCAGTGACAATTATTTTCAATGATCAGAAATGAAACTTGAATTGGACAGCATGTGGGTACAGTGTTGTCCCACACTTATATAAGGTACATTGCTGGGATATTTAGTTGTGTACATGCCCATGATCCCCTCTCTCTAAACACACTCTTTAAGAGGACACAGGTTTATCTAGAAGTCTAGTTCCAATAAACCTTTCTCCTGCACTTTCCTATGATTGCCAGCAACGAACATGACAACATTTTGGTTGTTAAAATATTATTTGCATCTGCATTTGATGTCTTAAACCTCTATTTAAAACATCAAAAACATGTCTGGTTACAAAATGGTTGATTCAGCTACCAATTTGTGAAAAAAAAACCATAATTAATTTGCTTCTTCAATTTGCCAGTGGTTCAGAATTATATTAACTGCTCATAAAATAAAATGCAACATTCAACAAACCTACACATTTAGCTTTCTCATGTTTTGTGTATTAATATGCACTTTGTGATTTGCATAATTGAGCTTTTAAATATGTAACAATTTTCTCAATAGGAAGTTTGGTCTATAGGAAAACACAGGAACAGCCTCTTCAACCCACAGTATTTGTGCTGAACATGATGTCAATCTAAACTAGTCTCATCTGCGTGCACATGCTCCATACACCTAAATTCCCTGCACATCCATGTGCCCTTCAAAAAGCCTCTTAAACACCATTATTGTATCAGCCTCCACTACCACCCACTGACAGTGTGTTCCTGGCACCCACCACTCTCTGTGTGTAAAAAAAAAACGTGTCCCAGACATCTCCTTTAAACTTTGTCCCTTGTGTTGTAATTCTGGCAAGAAATATTTAACGTATTTTAGAGAAAGTTAGAGAAATGTTTCACTGATTTTAATACTGTATTTTTGAAAAGAAAAGTCAATGCTCATGTGAAAGCTGTATACAAATGTAGCAATGTTACAAAATTTTGAGATTTAAAAAATCAAGTCTGCAATTTATCCCATCAGATAAAGCATAAAAAGAAGTTTAATTTGACACCTAATTCACTTTCATATCTTCAGTATTAAAAATGTTATGGCCATTTTCAGACTCAGAAATTAGCATCTTGTTCCCCATTGCTTTTCCATTGACTTAACACAAAAGCTGCAATCGAGGACAGTCAAAAGCCCATCACTTTCTTTAAAATTAAGAGAACTGAATGAAATTTTCAGTTATTATAGATTGAAGCATTCTGAAACAAATATGAAACAATCTTATTTGGATGATCTGAAATTAAAGCATATAATTAGTTAGTTTACCTAATTGTAGACTCTATGGTTTGATTACAAAATTCAATTACTAGATCTAAACATCTATCCATTTCTTAAGTGTCCAAATAACATTCACACAAGAATTCACAATATAACACGATTTTTAAATCTCATTGTCATGAATTTATAGGCCAACTGGAAGGAATTTAATTCCCGTAAATTAATGGCCATTTAAATCAACTTGCGAGTGATTTTGTGGAACGCGATTGTTTGGAACGTTGCAGTTGCAGTGAATTTAACCCCAGTCGGCAGGAAAAATACTGCCGGTTTGTATATTTTTTAAGTCACCTTTTCGCAACATGAAATTTTGATTAAAGGCTTCCTATGAAGCACATTTTTATGTAAAAATAAACGGTGTACCTTCTTTTGTCCCCTACGTAACATCCGTCCCGTTGTCGGCGTTCACGGCTTTAGAAGATGATTTTTAATTCACTCTAGCAATTAAATTATTCAGCGCAGTTTAAAAATACCTCCATAAAATAAATGTCAGAGCGATTTCTCTTCAGCAACTAAATCCCCTGAGATTAATCGATTTGAATGGTCTGGAGTAAACGGCATTTTAAACCCGCCCCCCTCTCAAAGGCGCCAAAATCGCGCACACGGGCAGCAGCCGAACTGCAGCGCCGCTAAAGGTAAGTTTTGTAACATACCTAACAAACATGTTTCAAATTTATGTGGGTGTGCTTTTGGAAATCTATGTGAGATTGCAAAGCATGTGCTTTTAGTTTAGTTTAGCGATACAGCATGGAAATAGGCCATTCAGCCCTCGCTGGTCATCGATCACCCATTCACACTTGTTCAATGTTATCCCACTTTCCCATCCACTCTCTGCACACTTGGGACAATGTACAGAAGCCAATTTACTTACAAACCCACACATCTTTGGAATGTGGGAGGAAATGGGAGCGCCTGGAGCAAACCCATGCTATCACAGGGAGAACGTGAAAACTCCACATAGACAGCATCTGAGGTCAGATCAAACCTGGGTCTCTGGCACTATGAGGCAGCACCTCTGCCAGCTGTGTCACTATGCTGCCCTTGTGCTATTTTTGCTTTCACTTATTTGTTCATAAAATGTCATGGGCAAATTCAACATTTATCATCCATAGTTATTTGTCTCAGAACAAAGGAGACAGTTATGAATCAATTGAATCAATGGCTTTGTAGTCGCATAGAGCCAGACCATGCAAGAGTGGTAGATTTCCCCTCAAAACATGTGAATCAAATAGGCTTTTATAATAATCCAGTAGTTTTGTGTTGGAACCTCTGTCGTTTATGACATATATGACTTGGATGTCAATGTAGATGGGTTAGTTAGTAAGTTTGCAGGCGACACCGAGATTGGTGGAGTTGCAGAGAACAAGGAAGGCTGTCAAAAGTAGAAAGCAGTGTATGGATCAACTACAGAATGAGGCGGAGAAATGTCTGATGGTGTGTAATCTGAGCAATGTGAGGTTTTCTACTTTGGAAGGGCAAATGTAAAGGGAAGTTTATGGTTGATGGTAAAACCTTTAACAGCATTCATGTGCATAGGGGTCTTGAGTTAAGTTTAATTTGGCATCCCATGTTTTCCACAGACATTGCTGGCAGCAGGGCCTGTTACTGTGCTGTTCTTTTCTACATTTTATGTTAGCAATACCAAAAATTAACCTTTTCTTTAAATTCCAGATTTATTTAATCACGAGATGTCAAATTCCCCAGTTATCATGCAGCAAGGTTTGAACTTATTCTTTCTGGATATACAACTACATACCCCTCCGCGTTTCTCAGTGGGACCGGCCCCGCGCGGCCATACAATGCCCGTGCACCTCAATGCGATCACGAGGTTCGCGTAATTTGCGTGCCAAGGACACATAAGTGGGACAGACCCATAAAAATTTATTATAACCTGTTTAGCATTTCTAAATATACCATTGGGTTACTGAATGGAATTGAATCCGAATAGCTTACCTAGCTTTGGGTAAGTATAACACACAATGCTATTCTAGTGCATTTTGTATTATTTTATGTCTGTATGCCTCAGAGCTGGTGGAAAGTTGTCCCTGCTCAGAATGCCAGGGTTACTTAAAGTTAGAGAAATCAATACTCATACCACTGGGCTGTAAGCTGTATTCTGTCTCTATCCCTCCCCCATCCAAGTCGCACCAGCTTCTCGTCTTCACCCAACAAACAGCTAACCATGGCCTGTTTCCATTATCATTGTTATTTTTTTGCATATCTTTCATTCATTGTTCTTTATCTCTCTACACCATCGTCTATATCTCTCATTTCCCTTTTCCCTAACTAGAAAGGTCTCGACCCGAAACATCACCCATTCCTTCTCTTCAGAGAGGCTGCCTGTCCCGATGAATTATTCCAGATTTTTGTGTCTATCTTCAGTTCATGAGATTGGTCATTTCTATTTCAAACCTCTCCAGGGACTTCACAACAAAATGATCAGGTAGAGTACAGAGATTGGATTTCATTTTGGACCAATAGGTATTCAACTGAAGAGATAAGAGCAAACTTTATTAGGGCTAGCAGATAGTTGCAGATTAAAGGACTAAGCCCAGAGAGGGTGCAAGCCTTGAGACACAAACTCTCTAGTTTGTCTCAATTTGTCTGCTTCATTGCCAGTCACGCACCCAATATAAGCTTCATGGTGAACCCAAATTGTACAAAATTAAACTGAATTGCCTGCTTCATTACCCTATATAATTGGAGATGTGGAATTTCTGTTACTGTCTTCTATTGTAGCCAATCCTTCTCTAGGGTCAGCTCATTTACACGTGTTGGTGCCAGACAGCTAGACTGGCTGGAAGCTGCTGATCTACGGAAGTCTGTGTGACCTTCAAATGGCCTGACGTCACAGGCCATTTGAAATATGAGATGCAAGTTGTGCAACTCCTGTGGTTGCAGGGGAAGGTACCTGGGGAGGGAGTTGTTTGGGTGGGAAAGGATGAGTTAGCCAGGGAGTTGCGGAGGGAACGGTCTCTGCGGAAGGTGGAAAGGCGTGGAGATGGGAAGATATAACTATTGTTGGGATCCCGTTGGAGATGGCGAAAAGTTTGGAGGATTATGTGTTGTATGTGACGGCTGATGGGATGATAGGTAAGGGCTAGGGGGACTGTCCCGGTTACAATTAGGAGGAGGGGGACCAAGGGCAGAGCTGTGGGGCAGAGGTTCACTTGCACTTCCTCCAACCTCATCTACTGTATCCAGAACATGTCACTGAATTCCAGAACATACCTATTCAATTAATGACACCTCTGCCATCGCTCTCTCCTTTTTCAATCCCTCTGTCTTCATCTCTGTTGACAGACTATCGAGCGACCCTCATGACAAACTCTCTGACTCCCTCAGTTACCTTGACTACCACACCTCCCACGCTGCCAAGTAGGCCATCCCACTATTCTCTATCTCTGCCACATCTACTCCCAACATGTGGTTTTCCACTCTGGGACATTCAAGATGTCCTCTTTCATCAGTAAACATGGTTTTATCCATGCCATTATGGATAAATCCTTCTTCCATGTCTTCTCGGAGTCCCGCAGTTCTGTTCTTGCTCCTTCTCCACTAGACATAACAAGGACAGAGTCTGAAGAATATTCCGACCTGAAATGTCACCTATCAAAGTTATCCAGAGACGATGCATTACCTGCTGCGTTATTCCAGGACTTTGTGTCTTTTTTTGTAAACCAGCATCTGCAGTTCCTTATTTCTAGAATAGAATTCCCCTGGTCCTCACCTTTCACACCACCCGCCTCCACATCTAACATTCCCTAACATTTCTGCCACTTTCAATGTGATTTCACAAGTGATCACACCGTCCCTTCCCCTTCACGTTAGCTTTTCATAGAGCCCACTACCTCTCTCATTCATTCCTTCCCACCCAACCTGCCCCTCCCCAGGTACTTTTCCCAGCAACCGCATAAGATGTAATACCAACCCCTACACTTCCACTCTCGCCTCCTATTGGGGATCTCAGCAGCTCTTCCAGGTGAGGCAGAGGTTTATCTGCATCTCTTCAAACCTCACCTACTGAATGTGGCTCCCTTTACATCAGTGAAATCAAGCATAGACTTGGTGACCATTTGTGCTCAGGTCCGCCAGGGCCAACTGGATCTTCCGGTTGCTAATCAATTACACTCCCCTTCCCGTTCTCATCTGAACTTGGCTTCCTCCATTGCCAGAGTGAGGTCATGTGCAAATTGGAGAAACAGCTCCTCACCTTATTTTCCACTTGGATAGCTTACAACTCAATGGTATGAACATTGAATTCTCAAATTTCATGTAATATACCCCACCTCTGTCTCTTTCCTGCCTCCCCCTCCCCCCCCCCCCCCCCCCATCACAGTAGGCACACATTTCTTTCACTCTCCCAATCACCCTGTTTCTTTTCTCCTTTTCACACTCATCTCCCAACCCCGAGTTCCACATTTCCATTTTATCCACCTTCTTTCCCTTGCACTCTGTCCCCTTCCATCCATATACCTCCCTCTGGGTTTATTTTTCACTCCTTCAACTCCAAGAGAGTTGCTCGATCTCTCTTCTATACTCTGACTCATCCCCATCAGTGATACATCCCACAACAGTGGTGTCGTCAGCGAACTTGATGATGGAGTTCACACTCTGACCGGCTACGCAGTCATGAGTATAGAGTGAGTACAGCAGGGGGCTGAGCACGCAGCCTTGAGGTGCTCCCATGCTGATTGTTATCGAGGATCCAATTGCAGAGGGATGCACAAAGACCCAGTTCTGAGAGATTGGAAACCAGCTTGGAGGGGATGATTGTGTTGAATGCCGAGCTGTAATCTTTTTTTTTTTTTTTAATTTCAAAATATACTTTATTCAAGTGATAAATATATACAATACATGAACCTTGCAGAAAATCCACCTGACATTTTCGGAGGCTGTACAAATTGATCAATACAGTTTAGACATTTTCCTTTCCCCAAATTTCCACAAATCAGTCCCCCACTCGTGCCACTCATGTGGCACAAAGGCGTGGGATACCTTCCCTTATATTGAGGTGCGTCTCCACCATACCGTACCCCCCATGTCAAGCAGCGGAAGGACCTTAGACTGTGGCCCTCCCCCACCGAGCCTTGGCGTTGGCTGCACCGAGCTTCAGTGCGTCCCTCAGCACGTACTCCTGCAGTCTGCAGCGGGCCAGTCAGCAACATTCCCTGACGGACATCTCGCTCTGCTGGGTGGTGAACAATGCTCGGGCAGACCAAAGGGCGTCTTTTACCAAGTTGATGACCCTCCAGCAGCACTCGATGTCAGCCTCTGAATGTGTCCCTGGAAACAGTCCATAAATCACCGAGTCCTCTGTGACGGAGCTGTTCGGGATAAAGCGTACCAGGGACCCTTGCATTTTTCTCCAGACTCTTTTAGCAAAACCACACTCTGTAAAGAGGTGGGCAACTGTCTCCTCGCCATAGCAGCCGTCCCGAGGGCAGCGTGCGCTGGCAGTGAGGTTCCGACGGTGCAGGAAGGATCTGACTGGGAGGGCTCCCCTCACCGCCAGCCAAGCCAGGTCTTGGTGCTTGTCGGTGAGTTCTGGCGATGAGGCATTTTGCCAGACAAGCTGGGCAAGTCTGCTCAGGGAACCACGCCACTGGGTCTATAGAGTCCTTTCCCTGCAGTGCCTGCAGGACATTCTGTGCTGACCACTGCCCGATGGACATGTGGTCAAAGGTGTTGGTCCGGAAGAACCCTTCCACCGATGACAGATGGGGCGGCAATGTCCAGCTGACTGGCACATTGCGTGGCACCTGCGCCAGGCCCATCCTTCGCAACACCGGGGACAGGTAGAACCTCAGCAGGTAGTGACACTTGGTGCCCACGTGCCTTGGCTCTACACTCCGCCTGATGCAGCCACACACGAAGTTGGCCATCAGAATGAGGGCGACGTTGGGCACGCTTTTACCCCCATTGTCTTCTGACTTGTACATTGTGGCCCGTCGCACCCGGTCCATCCTCGACCCCCAGATGAACTGGAAGAAGGCCCGGGTGATCCCTGTGGCGGAGGAGGGAGGGACAGGCCACACCTGTGCCAAGTACAGCAGCCCCGAGAGCACCTCACACCTGATGACCAAATTCTTTCCCATTATGGAGAGGGAGCGTTGCCTCCACAGCTCCAGCTTCCTCCCCACCCTGGCTATCCGCTCCAGCCAATTTTTGTTACATGCCTCAGCCCCCCCGAACGAGATCCCCAGCAACTTCAAGAAGTCAGGCTTGATGGTGAAGGGGACGGAAGATCTGTCGGGCCAGTTGCCAAAGAGCATGGCCTCGCTCTTCCTGCGGTTCACCCTGGCTCCCGTGCCGACTCAAACTGGTCACAGATACTAATCAGTCTGCGGACCGACCCTGGATCCGAGCAGAAGACAGCGACATCGTCCATGTACAGGGAGGTCTTTACTTGAATGCCCCCACTGCCTGGCAATGTCACTCCTCTTATGCTCGCATCCTTCCTGATGGAATCTGCTGAGCTGCAATCGATAAATAACAGCCTGACATATGAGTTTTTGTTGTCCAAGTTGTCCAGAGCGGAGTGGAGGACCAGCGAGATTGTATCCACTGTTGATCTGTTGTGGCGGTAAGCGAACTGCAGTGGGTTCAGGTTTTTGTCGAGGTAGGACAAATGCTCCATGATCAACCTCTCAAAGCACTTCATCACCACAGGCGTTAGTGCCACTGGTCGATAATCATTGAGGCACGTCACCTTACTCTTTTTGGGCACTGGTATAATTGATGCCCTTTTAAGCAGGTGGGGACCTCAGACCTCAGAAGTAAGAGGTTGAAAATGTCCGTAAAAACTCCAGCCAGTTGGTCCGCACAGGTTTTTAGAACACGACCGGGTATTCCATCAGGTGCAGGCGCTTTTCGAGGGATCACCCCTCTGAAGGATTTCCTGACGTGGGCCTCTGTGACTGAGACTGAAATACCATCACAGCGAATGGGGGCTCAGGAAGACACATCAGCATTCTCCCTATCGTGCGTAAAACGCATTGAGCTCGTCAGGGAGTGATGTTTTGCCGACATTCGAGCTGCCTCCTGGTTTCGCCTTGTAGGAGGTGATTGCATTCAGGCCCCGCCACAGCTGCCGAACATCTCTCATCCTCCAGTTTGAAGTGCCTTTTGGCCTTTTTGATGGCCTTACCAAGGTCGTATCTGGACTTCTTGTAGACCACTGTATCATCAGACGTGAATGCTCAGTGTTTGGACTTCAGAAGAGTGCGGACCTCAAAGTTCATCCAAAGTTGCTGATTGGGAAACACTCAGAAGGTTTTTGTAGGGATGCAGTCCTCCACACATTTCTTTAAAAAGTCTGTAACGACTGTGGCGTATTCGTTCAAGTCCATTGCCGAGTCCTTGAACATTGCCCAGTGTGCAGACTCCAAACAGTCCTGGAGCTGTTCCTCTGCCCCCCCCCCGACCAGCTCTGTACTGTCCTCACCTCTGGGGGTGCGCCCTTCAATTGCTGCTTGTAGGCAGGTAAAAACAGCACCGTGGTATGGTCGGATTTACCGAAGTGAGGGCGAGGGATAGAGCGATAGGCATTCTTGATGGTGGTGTAGCAGTGGCCGAGGGTGTTTGGTCCTCTGGTGCAGCAGGAGACATGTTGGTGGAAGTTGGGGAGTGATTTCTTTAGGTTTGCCTTATTAAAGTCCCCAGCAATGGTGGTAAATGCCTCGGGGTAAGATGTCTGGTGTTTGTTGACCACGGCGTGCAGCTCCTCCAGTGCCAGACGGACGTCTGCCTGGGGTGGGATGTAGACCGCGGTCAGGATGATGGAGGAGAATTCCCTCGGAAGGTAGAAGGGACGGCACTTCACCGCCAGATGTTCCAGGTGCAGAGAGCAGGAGTTGGACAGGACTGCCACGTCTGAGCACCACGCAGAGTTGACCACGAGGCAGATGCCCCCTCCTCTCCCTTTCCCAGATGCCATTGTACGGTCCATACGGTGGATGGAGAACCCTTCAGGCTGGACCGCTGAGTCTGGGGAGCTGGGGGTGAGCCATGTCTCTGTGAAACTCTGTGAATTTATGGCTTCTTATTGGATTATTTTCAAGAGGTGTGAACAAAATATATTGCCAGAGATATTGTCACCAAAGTCTGTGCAAGTTTAAAATGGCATTTTAATTGGGAGTCACTTGTTCAGACCAGTTAGATTATTAAAGTGCAGGCAAACAATAACTGATTCCTGAGGATAATTATGTACCTGAACGACAGAACCAGACATTAATTAACTACAGTATTCCACAATTCAGGTTTAATAAGCATAGCTTTAACATTGTCTTCAACTACCCTACAAACAGCTCATTAAAATTGCTGAAAGCTGTTTTTCTTTATGTTAATAAGGTATACTTCTTGGCATCTTGTCATGGTTCAAGAATGATGCCAAATGAATTTGAGGTATGTCAGGATGATTTGAAATATCTTCCAATGAAAGGTTTCAAATTGTGAGTTTTCTCTGTTGCACGTGATTCTTAGTCTGGTTTGCTATTCATTTTTTGCTGACATTTTGAATGTAGACTTAAATTATTTTGAGGGATTTTTAGTCAGTCACAACAATACTGGCAACATTTCATTTTAAGAATGCAAATGAATGCAAAATATACAGAACAAAGCTAATTTTCCTTCTGCTTCATTGCTCAGTGACTTTGGCAATGCAGATTGTTTGCAAACTGACCTTTAATGAAACCAATTATTTATCTGGATTCAGCTTATTTCCATGTCTTGTCTGTGCATTGTGAGGAATCAATGATGCTTGCTCTAAATCAGGAAGGAAACTTGGATTATTTTAAAGGCAGCATAAATTACTAGCAATATTTTCGATGAAACATCCAGTCCATGTGGCAGCATCCAAAAGAAAAAACAGTTTTATATTCATAATGTGAAAGGAATTTGCTATTTGTTTCATTTAGATTCTCTGATCTGAAGGCACAACTCCATTTGAATTTCACAGATGATATTCAGATTAGGCAGCTACCTAGCTGTATCCCTGTGGGATCATGTTGAAGGTGGAGTGATTCAACTGACTGGCCACTCGAAATGCCCATCATTAGCAAAGAGTTGAACATGAAGGACATAAAGTGCTGGAGTAACTCAGCAAATCTTACTAAGGTCGCTACCTGTATGTAGTTTGTATGTTCTTTCTGTGACCACGTTAATTTTCTCTGGGTGCTCCCGTTTCCACCCAAATTCCAAAGACGTGCAGGTTTGTAGGACAAGATGCAGGACAAGATCGCCATAGGAGATCCTTTATCCCTGTGGCTATCAAACTTTACAACTCCTTCCCCTTCTGTTGTGGGGTAGACTGAGACTGAGACTGACCCCCACCTCCTCTATTTTTGCACATCCCCAAAGTCTAACCACTCGTCACTTTATTTTCATTTTTCATGTATTTTGTGTTTTTTATGATGACTGTTGATGACAAAGTAACATTAGCAAATTCAAAGTAACATTAGCAAATTCAAAGTAACATTCGCAAATTTGCAGATGACACAAAGCTGGGTGGCAGTGTGAACTGTGAGGAGGATGCTGTGAGAATGCATGGTGACTTGGACAGGTTGGGGGAGTGGGCAGATGCATGGCAGATTAAGTTTAGTGCGGATAAATGTGAGGTTATCCACTTTGGTAGCAAAAACAGGAAGGCAGATTACTATCTAAATGTAGTCAAGTTGGGAAAAGGGGAAGTACAACGGGATCTGGGGGTCCTTGAACATCAGTCTATGAAGGTAAGCATGCAGGTACAACAGGCAGTGAAGAAAGCAAATGGCATGTAGGTCTTTATAACAAGAGGAATCGAATATAGGGGTAAAGAGGTCCTTCTGCAGGTGTACAAAGCCCCAGTGAGACCACACCTGGAGTATTGTGTGCACATTGAATGGCGGTGCTGGCTCGAAGGGCCAAATGGCCTACTCCTGCACCTATTGTCTATTGTCTATTGTCTGTTGGCAAATTAATTTCCCTCCTGGGATAAATAAAGTTCTATCGTATTGTATTGTATCGTATCGTATCGTATCGTAGGTTAATTGGCTTCAGTAAATTGTCCCTTGTCTGTAGGATACAACATGTGTATGGGTGATTGTTGATCGATGTGGACCGAAGGGCCTGTTTCTACACTTTATATTTAAACTAAACTAAGCTAAACTAAACTAAAAGACAGGCAGCATCTCTGGAGAATATGGATAAGTGCCCTTTGGGCTAGAGAGAAGGGTCTCGGCCCAAAGCGTCACCTATCCATATTCTCTAGAGATGCTGCCTGACCTGCTGAGTTGCTCCAGCATTTTGTGTCTTTTTGTGTATTAAGCAGCATCCACAGTTCTTTGTTTCTGCAGTTAACATCAAGAGTTGAACAACTGTGTTATCTATGACTGGGGTGAAAATGTAAATGAGCTGATCTGGGCAAGTGCAGTGTTGCAGTTTGGAAGATCAAAAATAAGGGGAAACTATATAGTAAATGGCAGGACCTTTTAAGAGCATTGATGTAGGGTCCCAAGTTCATAACTCCCAAAAAGTCAGGAACTGTTGCAATCTTATGAAACTTTGGTTAGGCTGTATGGGAGTATTTTGTGCAATCTTGTTTTCCTCATTACACGAAGGATGTGAAGGCTTTGGAGAGAGTGCAGAAGAGGATCACCGGGTTGTGCTTAGATTGAAGGGTTTAAGATGTGAGGAAAATTTGTACAAGAAACTCTTGCTTGGACGTCAGAGGCTGAGTGTTGACCTGACAGAGATTATAGAATTATGAGAGGCATAGATCGGGTGGACAGTCAGAATCTTTTTTTCAGGGTAGAAATGTCAAATACTGGAGGGCATAGCTGTAAGGTGAAAGGGGGAAGTTTAAAGAAAATGTGTGGGACAGGTGTTTAATGCAGAAAATGGAAAGTGACTAGAATAAACAATAACAAATAACACTGCCTCAGAGGGCGGTGGAGGCAGGTTCTCTGGACGCTTTCAAGAGAGAGCTAGATAGGGCTCTTAAAAATAGTGGAGTCAGGGGATATGGGGAGAAGGCAGGAATGGGGTACTGATTGAGGATGATCAGCCATAATCACATTGAATGGCAGTGCTGGCTTGAAGGGCCGAATGGCCTACTCCTGCACCTATTGTCTATTGTCTATTGACAAATCAAAGTGATGACATTGAGACCAGAAAATGTATGTAAAATATTAAATGTGAGCAAGCTGCACCATAACAAATGGTAGTTCCAAAGAATTGGAATTAATTTTGTCATTCATGTGTAACAGCATATTTTTAATTTGATTTTGATAATGTTCTACCTGATTGGGTGGGTACAATACTTAGTAGCCAGATAAATGTTAACGTTTCATTATTATAGTGGAAATTTATCGCATGAAGAATGAGAATGCCTTAGTTTTGAGCAGTAGTATAATTATGTTTGCCTGATATTAGAAGATGACAGGTTAAATGTACAAATATTTATTCTACAGCAGCATAATTACATTGATTGAAAATTACTAAATGTGTTATGTTCAACAAAATCAGATATCCATTTATGAAAAATAAAAAAAATCTGATTAATAACAACTTATCTATGTGGAACAACTGGGTATTTTTCTGACTATTTATGAGCAAGTCTGATAGTCAACAAAGGCAACTCCCATGTGAATGCTCTTTAACCTATGCAATATCTTTACATTCTCACCTACTTTTCACTCCAATTATCAGAGGAAAAGAACTTGGCCTAATTAATTTCTCTGTTTGTATATTGTATCATTGAAAATGATTGCTCTCACGTAGATGATACACACCAGACAAAAAGCACAATACACTGGAATAGAAAGTAACCAGTGATAAATGCACAACTTGGGCAGAAAATGCAGATTTACATGCATTGTTGCCTGTGCGTGACATTTCATAATGAGATGTTCCTGCAAATGCCAAGCTTCAATCATCCAAAGTAGGCCATTTTCCCTGCGCTTACACATGGCGCATGCTCAGTATTTTAACATAGAAAGGATTTCAAGGAAATCCTCTGAGTAAATATTAAGAAGTGCGACAGTGACTTGCAGGCAAGCATTGCCTGGGAAACTCTCTCCACCTCCTACCCTGGCCACACAAGACGATTGGTGGACCTGATGCCAGCAATGATCTCCACCCATCCCTCTCAGTGATATCCACAAATCCCAGATCAACTTCATTAACTCTCTTCAAACCTCCACTAATCCTCAACACAATACTAAGATTTCAGTTTCCCTGATGTGCTTGGATAAAAATCCATTATGATTCTGCTGGAGGATATTTTTCATAGCTGCCCCATTCTGTAACATCAAAGTCACTGGAAGTGCAATGAAAATCCTATTTCTGCGGCAACACTGGAATGATGGAAATGGGAGCACAAGAATTATAGTATTTCATTACTTATCTAAACCAAAGCCACTAGGGATGCAGAAGCTAATAATCTGGTATTAAGAAAGATTAGCTAAAGAGGATACAGTGAGAACATCTTAAATTATTTACTTTTTTTCAGTCAAATTTGTGCCTGCGTTCCTAGTTTTCTTTAAATTCTTTGTTTGCAAGGAGTACCATACACACTCACTGTCAAGGATGCTTACTCAGTCCTAAATTCATGTTGAAAGTAGCATTTGTCAGTTTTCAGTTACTTTATGTGTAGAATGAGGAACAACATCATCACTATAAGGAGTAAAAGAAGATTAAGAACAGATCTTTCACAGTGAGGATGTCATCGCATGTGGTGATGGACAAAGGGAGACTAAAATAGTGAAGATCAAACTTTTCACTCAAATAATAGAAATCAGTTTATGCTATTTACTGGTAAAAAAATACAAAAATTTCATGCAATGGAAATAGTAATTAGATTATTAACTGCCATTAGATTTGTGAACACAGTATCTCAATGTCTGCCTCGTCACTTTATGAGAAGCATTAAATGTCAGATGGTCGCTGCATTCATGTGGTAAATACCAACCAAACCATCCTCAGAATACTACGTATGGATTGCCTTTCAATAATATTGTAACTATTTTATTCCCACTCATCAACCTCTTTGCCACTGCAAGTATCGAGACTCTAGCTTCAGGTTTCCATTGTTGGTTACTTTAAATATACCGGTATATAATTTTCTTATCCTTGTCTCTTTTCTCTCAAACCTGTTTTTTTCTCTCTTCATTCTGTATCTTTTATAACATTAATTTGTCCTCTGTAATTCATACTTTATTAGTCCTGTCCATACTTATTTCACAATGTTTCAATAATATTACTGAAGAAAATGTATTTTCCTTCCCTGTTAATTTCATCATCTTTCTCAGATTGCAATGCGATCAGTACCTACCATGCACAAAATGTAATACCCAGCTAATTTAATGCTGTGGATGCTGGTTAATATATCACTTTTGCTGAAGCCTTGTTTTTTTTTAATGAATTGAGATAAAACATAAATGTTAAATCATCTGATTGATCAAAATAGGCATCAATTCTGTTAAATCAGTTTCATTAAATGATGACAATTAAATAGAAAAGGAAGTCTTAGAAATCTAAGCCAAAAGCAGTACGTCCATAGCTGTCCACTTGATATTAGAAAGGGTAAACTAGCTTAAATTTAATTCAATTCAACTTTAATGTCATTGCACAGATACAAGTATGGGTACAACGAAATGCTGTTTCGTGACAGTACGAAGTGATAGCAATATATAGATAAATACAGATAAATAAATACAGATGTGGAAATCTATCGGCGGGACTCCGAGTTCAGCAGTGCGATGGTGTTATTATAGAAGCTACTCCTCATCCTGCTGGTGCGGGACCTGAGGCTCCTGTACCGCCTCCCCGATGGTAGGAGGGCAAACAGTCCATGGTTAGGGTGGGAGAGGTCCTTGATGATCTTCCCAGCCCGTCTCAGACACCATTTTCGGTGGAGGGCATCCATGGCAGGGAGCGGGGCACCGATGATGTGCTGGGCGGTTTTCACCACCCGTTGTAGTGCCTTCCTGTCTGTTACGGTGCAACTGCTGTACCATACCGTAAAGCAGGTGGTCAGGATGCTTTCGATGGTACAGCGGTAAAAGTTGGTCAGGATCTGGGGGGACAGGTGGGCTTTTTTGAGCTTCCTCAGGAAGTAAAGGCGCTGCTGCACCTTTTTGATCAGCTTGGAGGTGTTGAGGGACCAGGACAGATCCTCCGAGATGTGTACCCCGAGGAATTTGTAGTTGGAGACCCGCTCCACCTCAGTCCCGTTTATATGGATGGGGGTGTGTCTGCCCCCTCTGTTCTTTCTGAAGTCGACAATGATTTCCTTCGTCTTCTGGGAGTTGAGGACGAGGTTGTTATTGGCACACCAGGTTGTCAGGTGCTGGACCTCCTCCCTGTAGGCTGACTCGTTGTTGTCGCTGATCAGTCCTACCACCGTGGTGTCGTCGGCAAATTTTATGATGGCGTTGGAGCCATACTTAGGGATGCAGTCATGGGTGAAGAGAGAGAAGAGGAGAGGACTGAGCCCTGTGGCACGCCAGTGTTCAGTGTTATAGTGGAGGAGGTGAGGTTGTTGACCCTAACAGACTGTGGTCTGTTAGTGAGGAAATCCAGTGTCCAATTGCAGAGGGAAGTGGAGATGCCAAGCCCGCTGAGTTTGGTGATCAAGCTAGCGGGTATGACAGTGTTAAAGGCGGAGATGAAGTCAATGAACAGCAACCTGATGTAGGTGTTCTGCTGTCCAGGTGGGTCAGGGCAGAGTGTAGGGCCGCCGATATGGCGTCCTCTGTTGACCTATTAGTCCGGTAGGCAAACTGATGGGGGTCCAGTGTGGGGGGGAGGCTGGCTTTGAGATGAGCCAAGATCAGCCGCTCGAAGCACTTGGCGATTACAGGGGTGAGTGCCACTGGCCGGAAATCGTTGAGACTCCCTGTCGCTGATTGTTTGGGCACTGGCACAATGGTAGATGTCTTGAGGCAAGTGGGGACAACACCCTGGGCCAGTGACAGATTGAAAATGTCAGTGAGGACCAGGGATAGTTGTCCAGCACATGCCCTGAGCACCCGCCCGGGGATGCCATCGGGGCCGGCAGCTTTGTGCTCATTCACCTTGCTCAGTGCATCTTGTACAGCAGAGGTGGAGAGACTGAGGGGTTGTTCATGCGGGGGTGGAGCAACTTTGATGGCTGGAGTTTTGTTGTCCCGGTCAAAGGGGGCGTAGAAATGGTTTAGCTCGTCAGGAAGGGAGGCATTGTCTGGGGAGGGGGGTGTTGACTTTATGGTAATCGGCAATGGATTTTATTCCTTGCCACATGCGCCTGGGGTCAGAGTTGTTTCGGAAATGCTCCTCGATCCGCCGTTTGTGATTGAGTTTAGCATTCCTAATTAAATGTGTGGAAACACAGTTTGTAATGTCTTTCTGAAAATGATATTGCTCAAATGTTGACCTTTTTTTTCTTTTAGGATGCCTGCTAGTCATTTCTATATCTATAAATTTGTCTTCAATGCGTCACACAAATTGAATAATAAAAGCTGATATTTTATTCAAAATAATAAATTGCATATTAGCAAATGCAGATTTTATCCCACTGGGCTTCAATTGGTGTCAGCAATTTCAATAGAGTATGTACAGTAAACCTTCGTTATAACAGTAATGTTAAAATTGTACAAGGCATTGGTAAGACAAATTCTGGAGTATGGTGTACAATTTTGGTCGCCTAGTTATAGGAAGGATGTCAACAAAATAGAGAGAGTACAGAGGAGATTTACTAGAATGTTGCCAGGGTTCCAGCAACTCTGTTACAGAGAAAGGTTGAACAACATATAACCATATAACAATTACAGCACGGAGACAGGCCCTCTCGGCCCTTCCAGTCCGTGCCGACCACGTTAGGTCCTTTATTCTTTGGAGCGCAGAAGGTTAAGGGGGGACTTGATTGAGGTCTTTAAAATGATGAAAGGGATAGACAGAGTTGACGTGGATACGTTTTTCCCATTGAGGTTAGGGAAGATTCAAACAAGAGGGCATGACATGAGAATTAAGGGACAGAAGTTTAGGGGTAACGTGAGGGGGAACTTCTTTCTCAGAGGGTGGTGGCTGTGTGGAATGAGCTTCCAGCAGAAATGGTGGAGGCAGGATCGATTTTAACATTTAAAAGTAAAGTGGATAGGTATATGGACGTGAAGGGAATGGAGGGGTATGGAGGGAATGGAGCAGGTAGATGGGACTAGGGGAAAACAAATGGTCGGCACGGACTGGAAGGGCCGAGAGGGCCTGTTTCCGTGCTGTAATTGTTATATGATTATATGGTTATATGGTTAACAGACCGTGGGAGGGTAGGGGGGTGGGGGTGGTGGTATCCATTATTCCCGGTTGTCCGCTATAGCCGAGTAAGGGATTACCGAGTAATGGAGTTTCATTGTACAAGTGGTAGAAACACAGATCTGTGGATGCTGGTTAATACACAAAAGGACACAAAGTGCTGGAGTAACTCAGCATGTCAGGCAGCATGAATAGGCGACCTTTCGGGTGAAGACCCTTCTTCAGTCTCCTAGTCTGGAACTGTTCCTGGAATCCAGGTGAGTTGCCGGACTCAGCCTGCTGGCAGCCGGGGGTAAGGCGTGGATTGACGGAGTCATTGGTCACTGCCCATGGGGGGGGTCGGAGTGCACATAAGGGTCAGCGATGACAACGGTAAGTGGAGCCTAGAAGAGCCCAAGGAAGCTGTGAAGGCCGACAGCGGCAATGGTTTGGCCTGGAAGCAACCGGGGAGGCAGTGCGGGCCAACGTCAGCCCGGCGTAGAGATGAAAGTAGATAGATCCGTCTGGAAGCAACCGGGGAGGCAGTGTAGGCCGGGGATAGTGTCAGCAGCCTGGCCTGGCGGTGAAGGTCAGTAGGTCCATACGCTATAACCGAAATCCGTTATAATGAGGGTTTACTGTACTGCAATATACTGACATTGTATGAAGGACATTGCATATTTTTCAACAAAAATATAGCTTCTTAAACAGCCTTCAGACATTATTTGTTTTCAATTAAGCCCACTTCTTCTTGCTTAGCTTGAGTTAATTTTTCTATTCTAATCCCTAAACATTTTTGAGCAACACTTGCGAGTGTGTTCTTAGACTTCATGCTATGCTGGTGCTCTGGTGAGTTTGGTGAATTCCTTTGTCAATGTTTGACTTTGCTGTGAGGTTCCAAGAAATAGCAAAATGGTTCCCATTGTTGTTTGTGATGACTCACAAGACTGTGGACTTTTATTGCTGTTGTCGGGATCATCATACAGATGTGTGGGGTGGCATGGATTTTCCAGATGTTTATCAGAAGGCCAGTTCCTTTGTGAAGGAGATAACAATGAAGGTGCACATTCTCTGAGTGCAAACATCATCTGTATCATAACAATTGATAGCTGAGGTTAGACTATTCCTGGTTATGGAATGGAGATAATTAAGGATAAAGAATTTACATCTTTTTTTGTAAGTTTTTCCCACTGCAGAAGGAAGTTTGGTAAAGATGCGGCGCAATATTTAATTGAGGAAAACAATATCCTTGATCCTGAACTTGCAGCTGCCAGCTTGGACACTGAGGTAGTGTGCTTTGGTGAGTAGCTCAGAGTTGAGATCTACTAATGGTAAATCGGAGGGCATGGACATGGTCACCTCATGCATCATTCCCTAAAGGACAACATTGCACATGTGATCTATTCCGGGGTATTCAGTTGAAGACTGGATGCGCAATATGAGAATGAGGATGGAGCAAGGATGAGCATTGCCAAGCCTCCCTGAAGCCTGCATGAACTGCACACACTAAACTGTTCCTGGAGTCTATCATTTGAAGGCTGGAAGTGGGGAGGAGCTCTATATCAATGAGGTTTTAACCACAAAAAACCAGGGCTATGATGTCATTAATCTGTGGTCTTTGCAGCAAAGGTGAATCGGTCTCACATCTGTTCCACAGAAGTGTAGATCACGTGTTCCTGACATTGCCAGCCGTGGTCTCGCAGGATGACAGGATTTGTGATCCCACCATTGCCACTCCACCTGTGCCTTTGTTGTGGTGTGTACCAAAGGTGACGGGCCCCAGCCCCCTCCAGACCGATGGTGCTGACTTCACACGCCATGAAGTCCCTGGAGAGGCTGGTGCTCACTCACCTGTGACCCCTGGTTAAACTCAACCTGGACGCCCTTTAGTTCGCCTACCAAACAAAGATGGGGGTTGAGGATGCCATAATTCACCTGCTCCATCGTTCCTATAGTCACCTGGATAAGCCATGAAACATTGTGAGAGTTATTGTTTTTTTAACTTTTCCAGTGCTTTTAACACCGGCCTGCACTGCTGGGGAGCAAACTGATGAAGATGCAAGTTGATACGCCATGGGTGTCCTGGACATCCACAATATGTCAGGCTACAGAACTCTCTCAGCAACACAGGAACTCCACAGGCGACGATCCTCTCTCCCTTCTTGTTTATCACATACACCTCGGATTTCAGATATAACTCCTTCTCCTGCCACCTGCAGAAGTTTTCAGATAACTACAATTGTGAGCTTCATCAGTGAGGGGAGGGAAGCTGAATACCGAGATGTAGTCAACGGCTTTGTTGGGTGGTGTGGGCTATAGCACCTGCAGCTCAAAACCGACAAGACTAAGGAGTTAGTGGTGGACCTTAGGAGGAGAGGAACACCCCTGTCCCCTGTCTCCATCAATGGTGTGCAGTTTACCAGGGAGTACAAGGACCTTGAAGTGTACCTGGATAGTAAACTGGACTGGTCCAGGAACGCCGAGGGACAGAGCCGGCTATACTTTTTGAGAAGGCTCCGCTCCTTCAGCATCTGTAGTGAGATGTTCTCTGCTCTTTCAACATCCTGCAGGCAGATGTTCTACCAATCGGTGGTAGCCAGTGCCATCTTCGTCGCTGTCGTGTGCTGGGGCAGCAGGGCAAAGGCTGCGGATGCCAATAGGATCAACAAACTCATCAGGAAGACTGGGACCATCCTGGGGGCGGAGTTGGATTCATGGGAGGTGGTCTTGGAGGGGAGGATGCTTCTCAAACTGTGGAGCATCCTGGACAATACAGCTCACCCCCTCCATGACACACTAGTCAACCTTAGGAGTACCTGCAGCAACAGACTGGTTCCACCAAGATGCAGCACAGAACGTCACAGGTGATCCTTCTTCCCTGTGGCTACCAAACTTTACAACTCCTCCTCCTTCTTTAATGGGGTGGACTGAGAGACTTCCTCCCCCCACCAATCTTTGCACATTCCCCCAAGCCTTTCCACTCGTTACTTTAATTTCATGTTTCATGTATTTTGTGTTTTTTATGACTATTGGCAGATCAATTTCCCTCCTGGGATAAATAAAGTTCTATCGTATCGTATCGTATCGTAGCCACTGACGGAGTACTGTGTGAAAACAGTAAGACAGGCAAAGACTTGTGGAGAATAGGAACTGGGGATGATTATTTATAATTATCTGGAGTCAGCTCAGCCCCAATCCAATTAACAAACCCCTGTGCAGGCACTGATGGAACATAGAACTGAGATCAAAGAGTGCAGCACAGGAACGGGGCTTACAGCCCACAATGTTTGTGTCGAGCATGATGCTAAGTTAAACTCATCTTGTTTGCCTGTACATTATCCATATCCCACTATTTCCTGCACTTCCATGTGCCTATCTAAAAGCCTCTTTAACACCACTATTGTATCTGTCTCCACCACCACCCCCTGGAAACGCGTTCTAGACCCTCACCGTTCTCTGTGTAAAAAAGAACTTGCCCCGCACATCTCCATTCAACTTTCTCCCTCTCTCCTTATAACTACGCCCTCTAGTGGCATTTTCACCCCGAGCAAAATGATTCTGATCATCTACCTTATCAATACCTCTCATAATTTTATATTGGATAGTTTGAGGATAGTTTCCTTCCTGGAACTCTGACCAACTTCCTACGTGTGGCTGACAAATTGCTTCAGGCACATTGAAGCTGCTCAGTCTGACAAGTCAAAGAACAGGTCAGCATCACACGAAGATTGATATATCTACTGCCTACACTGCATTCTTCTGACATGTGCGCTCTGTGCATGTGCATTTGATAAGTAGCACAAATTGCCCGGCATTGGATGGTCACAAACTGCAATTGAAATTCGGAATAAATTGGGAACTCTAGGTCTGAGAAAACTGCAAAATGTACATTTTCTATACAATGTACATCTTTCACTGCATTAAAATTATTGAATAGTGATAAATCGAATTATGACAGGATAAAAAGCAAACAGTGATGCACATATGGACTCTGGGGAATCTTCACCAGCTACATAGCGAACCTTCACCAGATTCTATTATTGCCTTCTAACCTAGTATCTCAAGGCTATCCAATTTTTAAGTTAAACCAGAGCAGGAGGTACACAGTAAAATACAGTGTCCTGGAGAGTTTTGTAGAAAAGAGAGACTTAGGCATACAAGCACATAGTTCCTTAAAAGTAGAATAATGTGCAGACAAAATGGTGAAGAAAGTAAACAGAAGGGTAATCCATAGTGAATCCATAGTGAATAAGGCAGATGGCATGCTTGCTTTCATTGGACAGAGAATTGGTACAAGAGCGGGAACTTTGTTTTAACCATATAACCATATAACCATATAACAATTACAGCACGGAAACAGGCCCTCTCGGCCCTTCCAGTCCGTGCCTGACCATTTGTTTTCCCCTAGTCCCATCTTCCTGCACTCAGACCATACCCCTCCATTCCCTTCCCGTCCATATACCGATCCACTTTACTTTTAAATGTTAAAATCAATCCTGCCTCCACCACTTCTGCTGGAAGCTCATTCCACACAGCCACCACCCTCTGAGTAAAGAGGTTCCCCCTCACGTTACCCCTAAACTTCCGTCCCTTAATTCGCATGTCATGCCCTCTTGTCTGAATCTTCCCTACCCTTAATGGGAAAAGCTTATCCACGTCAACTCTGTCTATCCCTTTCATCATTTTAAAGATCTCAATCAAGTCCCCCTTTAACCTTCTGCGCTCCAAAGAATAAAGACCTAACTTGTTCAACCTTTCTCTGTAACATAGTTGCTGGATCCCAGATAACATTCTAGTAAATCTCCTCTGTACACTCTCTATTTTGTTGACATCCTTCCTATAATTAGGCGACCAAAATTGTACACCATACTCCAGAATTGGTCTCACCAATGCCTTGTACAATTTTAACATTACTTCCCTGCTGCTATATTCAATGCTCTGATTTATAAAGGCCAGCACACCAAAGGCTTTCTTTACCACCCTATCTACATGCGATTCCACCTTCAGGGAACTATGCACAGTTTATTCCTAGATCTCTCTGTTCCACAACATTCCTCAATTTCCCTTCCATTTTACCATGTACGTCCTATTTTGATTTGTCCTGCCAAGATGTAGCACTTCACACTTATCAGCATTAAATTCCATCTGCCATCTTTCAGCACCACTTTTCCATATGGCCCAAATCTCTTGTAGACTTTGAAAATCTACTTCATTATCCACAACACCACCTATCTTAGTATCATCTGCATACTTACTTATCCAATTTGTCCACCCCATCATCCAGGTCATTGATGTACAGACAAACAACAGTGGACCCAACACAGATCCCTGAGGCACCCCACTGGTCACCGGCTTCCAACCTGACAAACAGCCATCCACCATTACTCTCTGACATCTCTCCCATTCAGCCACTGTTGAATCCATCTTGCTACTCCCACCATTAACACCCAAAGATTGAACCTTCTTAACCAACCTTCCATGGGGAACCTTGGCAAAGGCCTTACTGAAATCCATATAGACAACATCCACTGCTTTACCCTCATCAATTTCCCTAGTAACCGCTTCAGAAAATTCAAGAAGGTTTGTCAAAAACATGACCTTCCAGGCACAAATCCATGTTGGCTGTTCCTGATCAGACCCTGTTTATCCAGATGCTTATTATATATTATCTCTAAGTATCCTTTCCATTAATTTACCCACCACTGACGTCAAACTAACAGGTCTATAATTGCTAGGTTTATTCTTTGAACCCTTTTTAAACAATGGAACAACATGCGCAGTACGCCAATCCTCCGGCACTATTCCCGTTTCTAATGACATTTGAAATATTTCTGTCATAGCTCCTGCTATTTCTACACTAACTTCCCTCAATGTCCTAGGGAATATCCTATCAGGACCTGGAGATTTATCCACTTTTATATTTTTCAAAAGTGTCAGTACTTCCTCCTCTTTGAATCTCATAGTTTCCATAGCTACTCTACTTTTTTTCCTTACTTCACATAGTAAAAGTTGAAAAGGCAGTTATAGTTTAGAGTGTTTTGATGGTGAGTTTAATAAACTGATGGCTGTGGGGAAGTAGCTGTTCCTGAACCTGGATGTACCAGATTTCAGGCTCCTGTACCTTCTACCTGATGGCAGCAGAGAGATGATGGCCAGGATGGTGTCCGTCCTTGATGATGTTGGCAGCCTTTTTGAGGCAGCAACTGCAATAGATCCCTTCGATTGTGGAGAGGTCAGAGCCGACGATGGACAGGGCAGTGGTCACAACTTTCTGCATTCTTTTCCGCTCCTAGACGCTCAAGTTGCAGAACCAAGCCACGATGCAACCAGTGAGCATGCTCTCTACTGTGCACCTGTAGAAGTTCGGGAGAGTCCTCTCAACTCTCTTGACCTCTTGTCCTCTTGACATACCGACTCTCTGTAATCTTCTCAGGAAGTAGAGGCGCTGATGTGCTTTCTTTATAATTGGATCAGTGTGCTGGAACCGGGAAAGATCCTCAGAAATATGCACGCCCAGGAATTTGAAGTTCTTGACCCTTTCTACCATTGTCCCGTTGATATAAACAGAAGTTTAGGGGTAACGTGAGGGGGAACTTCTTTACTCAGAGGGTGGTGGCTGTGTGGAATGAGCTTCCAGCAGAAGTGGTGGAGGCAGAATCGATTTTAACATTTAAAAGTAAAGTGGATAGGTATATGGACGTGAAGGGAATGGAGGGGTATGGTCTGAGTGCAGGTAGATGGGACTAGGGGAAAACAAATAGTCGGCACGGACTGGAAGGGCCGAGAGGGCCTGTTTCCGTGCTGTAATTGTTATATGGTTATATATGGTTATATGATTGTGTGTCCCTATCCTACCCCTTCCAAAGTCCACAATCAGTTCCTTGGTTTTGCTGGTGTTGAGAGCCAGGTTATCTCTGCCTTAAACATTTCCATTGATGGCCTCCACAGCCTTCGGTGGCAATGAATTCCACAGATTCACCACCCTCTGACTGTTCGATGATCGATAGAATCCTAGATGTAGGAATGAAAATAGAATATTACAGGGCAAAAGAGTGTTTAAGTTCTGCAGTGCAGCAATGCACATTCTGCTGAACAACACACTGCAGTGGAACAATCCTCAGTCCACATTCCAGCTATTCCAAACATTATTTGGTTATCGGCAATCCCTTTTAAGACTGCTGGTGAGCCAGCATGTAAAACACATTATTCTTAGCACCAGCTGCATTAAGAAGAAGTCAACATCAGGAGTGGTTCTTCAATCACGATTTGGGTTTTGTATTTGAAAGTGGCCAGTTTCAGGTGCAAACCAGGGTGACTATACTAAAAATTACACTACATGCCGGAGTAACTCAGCGGGTCCAACAGCATTTCTTGAGAAAATGGATCAGGTTGGGACACCTTTTTAGACTGATTGTGATGAGGTGGGGGAGAAAATTGAAAGAGAGAAGGGACTGACAAGTGATAGGTAGATGTAAGTGAGTGGAAAGTTTTGACAGTCAGATCATTTGACAAAGGCCAAAAATGAAAAGACAAATTGAAAAGACAAAAATGAAAAGACTAAAGATTAAAGAAGTGCAATTTGTGAAGGAATATATGTGGAAAGGAAGGGGAGAAATGTATGTGTATCCAGGTGGGGTACAGGGAGAAGAGGGGGTTGAAGAGGGGGAGAAGGGGCAGAGGACTAAACTAAAGCCATTGGTATAATAGGATCTCCTGCATTTCCATGGCAGAATCAGGCAGAATCAGCAGGGTTCGACAGCCCCATCATGGGCACTTATATGACCATTCTTATGTGTGTAAAACTGTTGTTTTGTTGATATATTTACAGGCCCTTGTATTAGTATAATTCATTTTCAAAAGGCTAGAGTATGGTATGTTTACACTTGAACCTGTGCAAAGCATTTGTATGTTCACATTGGAGAAGTGCTTTTGTGTCCATACCATGGTGGAAAGTAAATAAAACTGCAGAGTATGAAATCGGAAACAAAACAAAAATTCTGGATTGCAATATCAGTGGAAAGAGAAAGCAGTCAAGGTTTCAGATTTACAGTTCGAAGATCTACATCAGAACTTCATAATTATTTAATTGCTGCCAATTTAATGGGATTGAACATAGAATAAGACAAGAGAGTTCCATGGCCTCCCATTGCATGAAATAAGTTTCATTGGAACAAAATATGATTTAGTGTTGTAACAAGCCTGAGGCTCTCATGCAGAAATTATACACCTATGGTTAACCTGATGTTGGCACTTGATCAAACCGATTATTATTGTTAACTGTCTTCTTCTTGCGTAAGGCGTGCACAGCCTAAAGTTGAAGGACAACTTGTTCTATTTGATCTTATTTGATTGTGCATGCCGTGTTGATTACATTTGTCGAAACAGGGCGGACCACGTGAAGGTTGCAATATTCCACCCCATTGTTAACTGTGAATGAAATTATTTGTTTTGACAAAAATGCTTGATGATGAAGTGTTACACTTTAATGAAAGTTAAGAACTGATTTATGAGACATAATTACACACTCTGCTGATTGTTGGAGATTTTGTCTCAGGTGTTAAGGAAAAATAGGGTTTTCACAAAGTCCTTGTCACTATCGACCAACACTAGCAAAAGATTCCTTGGCATGGTTAACTACTTGAGCAGATTTATTCCGGACTTCAGTGAAATATCAGCCCCGTTGCGCCAGCTTACACACAAAGACACTGCTTGGACCTGGCACGATCAACAGCAGAGGGCGTTCGACACTCTTAAGCAGCAGATGTCTTGTGCTCCTACTCTCGCTTACTTTGATCCTAAACCAGTCATTCTGACTTGTGACGTTTCACAACACGGACTAGGCGCAGCATGTCTTCAAAATGATGGTAGCGGCAATAAGCCTGTTGCCTATGCCTCGCGCACTATGACTGATACACAACAATGATTTGCCCAAATTGAGAAAGAGCTGTTGCCAGTTGTTTTCGCCAACAGCTCTTTCGCAAGAATTTAACGACTTTATCTTCAGACAAATGGTCACGATTGAAACAGACCACCAACCTCTGATCAGCATCTGTAACAAACCGATTCATGCTTCTCCAGGTCGCCTACAGCAGATGCTGCTGCAGCTTCAAAAATATGACATTGTTCTAACCTACAAACATGGTAAGGATATGCACCCGGCTGACACTCTCTCGCGAGCACCCCAGAAGACCTGTGTGGGTCCGTCCTCGCCGCATGATGACTTTATCCTAATGACTATAACTTGATCATGGGGAACAATGACATGGCAGATCAATTGAATAACTACTTTGGTTCTGTCTTCACTAAGGAAGACATAAATAATCTGCCAGAAATAGCAGGGGACCGGGGGTCAAATAAGGTGTAGGAACTGAGTGAAATCCAGGTTAGCCGAGAAGTGGTGTTGGGTAAATTGAATGGATTAAAGGCCGATAAATCCCCAGGGCCAGATAGTCTGCATCCCAGAGTACTCAAGGAAATAGCCACAGAAATAGTGGATGCATTAGTGATAATTTTTAAAAACTCCTTAGATTCTGGAGTAGTTCCTGAGAATTGTAGCTAATGTAACTAAGTAAGAGATTAGTATATAAACTTAAAGCACATGGTATTGGGGGTTCAGTATTGATGTGGATAGAGAACTGGCTGGTAGACAGGAAGCAAAGGGTAGGCGTAAACGGGTTCTTTTCAGAATGGCAGGCAGTGACTAGTGGGGTACCGCAAGGCTCTGTGCTGGGACCCCAGCTATTTACAATATATATTAATGATTTGGACGAGGGAATTGAATGCAACATCTCCAAGTTTGCAGAAGACACTAAGCTGGGGGGTAGTGTTAGGTGTGAGGATATGCTCGGAGGCTGCAAGGTGACTTGGATAGGCAGACGCAGTATAATGTGGATAAATGTGAGGTTATCCTCTTTGGTAGCAAAAACAGGAGGGTAGATTATTATCTTAATGGTGGCAAATTAGGAAAAGGGGAGATGCAACGAGACCTGGGTGTCATGGTACACCAATCATTGAAAGTAGGCATGCAGGTGCAGCAGGCAGTGAAGAAAGCAAATGGTGTGTTAGCATTCATAGCGAAAGGATTTGAGTATAGGAGCAGGGAGGTTCTACTGCAGTTGTACAGGGTTTTGGTGAGACCACACCTGGAGTATTGCGTACAGTTTGGTCTCCAAATCTGAGAAAAGACGTTCTTGCCACAGAGGGGGTACAGAGAAGGTTCACCAGACTGATTCCTGGGATGTCAGGACTTTCATACGAGGAAAGACTGGATAGACTTGGCTTGTACTTGCTAGAATTTAGAAGACTGAGGGGGGATCTTATAGAAACTTACAAAATTCTTAAGGGGTTGGATAGGCTAGATGCAGGAAGATTGTTCCCGATGTTGGGGAGGTCCAGAACAAGGGGTCACAGTCTAAGGATAAGGGGGAATTCCTTTAGGACCGAGATGAGGAAAACATTTTTCACACAGAGAGTGGTGAGTCTCTGGAATTATCTACCACAGAAGGTAGTTGAGGCCAGTTAATTGGCTATATTTAAGAGAGAGTTAGATGTGGCCCTTGTGGCTAAAGGGATCAGGGGGTATGGAGAGAAGGCAGGTACAGGATACTGAGTTGGATGATCAGTCATGATCATATTGAATGGCAGTGCAGGCTCGAAGGGCCGAATGGCCTACTCCTGCACCTATTTTCTATGTTTCTATGTTTCTATGACTATGTTTTTTATTCTTGGTTGCGCACACTGCTGCTGACAGTACTTTACGGTCGCTTGCATCCGTCATTAAGCGCGGCTGGCCAAACATACACTACAACGTTATACTGCCAGTCCGGCCTTTCTTTGCCATCCGTGATGAGCTAGTGCTGCAGGATGGCATTTTTGTAAAAGAACACAAGGCCGTGGGCCCTGCTTCGCTGCACAGCAAGTATTTTAACGCTGTCCACGCAGGGCACCCAGGCGCTGAAGCTACCGTCCCACGGACAAGAAACATGTTTTACTGGCCTGGTATGGCTGAATACATCACCAAGAATGTGGCATCCTGTGCAGTGTGTAACAGCTTGGCACCTCATCAACAAAAGCAACCACTTCTTTCACATTCGGCTCCTGCCCTCCTGTGGTCCAAAGTGGCAACTGACATATTTGAGTGGCATGGCAAGCAACACCTGGTACTTGTCGATTCGTATTCTGGATGGTTTGACATTGATTTGTTTAGTAGCCCCACTTCTCGCAGAGTAGTTTCGAAGCTTGCTCGCCATGATGCAGACCACGGAGCTCCATGCATACTGTTATCTGATAACGGCAGTCAATTTACCAGCCAACACTTCAATGAGTTTGCTGCACGCTGGGGTTTTCGCCACATCACCAGCAGCCCTGAATATCCACAGTCGAATAGACTAGCTGAGCGGGCTATCAAGAGTGCCAAACAGCTCATGGAATGTTCGTACAGAGCTAATTCTGATGATGCGTAAGTTCTACTCAACTTACGCATCATCTCCCGCAATCCCATTTTGGGTTCACCTGCTCAAGGTTTATCGTTGAGGCAGACCCGAGCCACGGTGCCTGTGGCGGATTAGGAATTGATCCCACAGGTGGTTTCACCATCAGAAGTCCAGTCCAGCTTACAACAAAAGCATGACATTCAAAAACAGTGGTATGACAAAAAAAGTAGGCCACTGCCACCATTAACCAAGGGACAGGTGGTTTGTTTGCAGACTGACAAAGGCCATGACCATATCGATGTAATTTCTGGAACTGCTTCTGAGCCACACTCATATCTGGTCAGTGCCGATGGCAGCACCTACAGGCGTAACAAACAACATATCCTGCCTGTGAATGAGCCAGCTCCACCTCCGTATTATCCAGACCGTACAAGTGTACTTCCGTCCGTGTCCAGCGGCATTAATCCACCTCCAACAGCACAACAACCCACTTCTGCAACATCTGCTTTGCCAGTGGCAACGCCCCCTCTGCCTGCGCCACAGTCCCCTGTTACATCACTGGGAATGCTGGTTCAGTCTCCGCCACCTGTGAAGCCACCGGCTCTGTCCCTGGTGGGGATAAACGGAGATGGTCTTCATCGCACACGTGCTGGTCATGTTTGCAAGCCCACCGTGAAGTACCCGGGCTATGTTTGACTTTCCTCCAGCTTATTATCAATTGCTTTGCATTCCTTATTTAGTCAATGGTTTTGTAATGACATTTAATTCTTTAAGAGGGAGGATATAGATCAGTGACTCATGTTATGAGTCATACCTTGTAGCTACGCCCACTAGTTTAACAGAAAGCCTCCCTGCCCTTTCCCTCTCACTTTTAGAGTAACGTGCAAAGATGGTTACCTATGTTGTAACGTTAATAAAGTCTTTGGATCTTAATCGCAGTGTGTGACTTAAATTATTCCGACAGCTGAAGCTCAACAATTCAAATTGCATACAAATGACATTATTCAAATTGCATACTTTACATGACATTGTATATATATATATATATATATATATATATATATATACTATTAAAAGTCTCGACTTGGTTGTCTGTCTGTGATCTCAGGAACTACACCAAAATGGTACATGATAGTGCAAAATGTTTTGCAGAATCTTACTCAGCTTTTTCCCGCGGTTGTTCGTATCAATTTTCTTCACATTTGATGTTACATTTCACGTTATTGATATTTCAAGGTTTAAAAAAGCTAACTTTAACAACATTTTTGCTGTTAAAATCCTTCCTGCCAGCTTCCAACAAACTTTGATACAAAGTTGCAGTACAGGAACACTCTGTGCTTCCACCAACTTGTCACCTGAACGGGATATCACAGTCCTCCACCTAACATTTGCAACAATGTTGCCATCATACAACACTTACTCCAGCTCCTGGCAGGACTGGAGGTGGAGGGTGAATTGGTGTTGCAATGGGGAAGTTGCAATTTTTTTTAAGTCCAGTGCTGGGGGAGGCATGGGAGTGCTAGAATTTTACATTCAACAACGGGTTGATTTAGGGACTACGCCTCTCGTGGGGGCTGCGGGTTAGTGGTGCAAGATTGTATTGGGGGACCAAGCCTCCTCCCGTGTGACAGGGACCCAACGGGTCCCAGTTGGTCTAGTATATATATAAAACTGACATAGATGTAAATGTAGATGGGTTGGTGAGTAAGTTTGCTGACAACACCAAAATTGGAGGAGTTGCAGACAGTGAGGAATGCAATCAGAAGATATTGCGGGATATATATCAGTTGCAGAAATGGATGGAGAAATGGCAATGAGGTTTAACCTGTGCAAATGCGAGGTGTTGTACTTTGGGAGGTTGAATGTAAGAAGAGAGTATACAGTTAATGGCAAGACCCTTATCAGCATTGATGTGCAGAGGGATCTTGGACTCATAGCTCACTAAAGATAGCAGCACAAGTAGATAGGGTGTAAAGAAAGCGTATGGTATGCATTGTCTTCATTGCCTGGGACATTGAATATAAGAGTCAGGAAAGCATGATTGAGCTCTACAGGACATTGGTTAGGCCGCATTTGAAATATTATGTGCAGTTCTGGTCGCCCCATTACAGGGTGCAGTGGAGGTTTACCAGAATATTTCCTAGATTAGGGGGTTTCAGCAACCGGAAGACGATATATAGACTTGAATTGTTTTCTGTGGAATATCGGAGATTGAGGGGAGAGTTGAATGAAGTATGTAAAACTATGAGAGGCATAGATAGGGTAGACAGCCAGAACCTTTTTACCAGGGTGGAAATATCCAAAACTAGAGGGCATAGCTATAAGGTGTGAGGGGAAAAGTTTAATGGGGATGTGCGGACAAGTCTTTTTCACAGAGAGTGGTGCAAATATGATAGTGCCATTTAAGAGGCTTTTAGATAGGTGCATGGAAGTGGAGGAAATAGAGGGATATGAAAATGTATAGGCAGATGAGTTCAGTTTAAGTAGGTCTTCATGTTCGGTACAAACATTGTGGGCCGAAGGGCCCATTCCTCTGCTGTACAGGTCTATATTCTATGTTTTGTGAAATGTTCAGGAAGAATGTGAATGGCAAACATTAATTAAATGCAAACTATCTTTTATCAGTTTATCAGTTTGAAGAATATGCTTTGAGAATATATTTCATTAAAAATAGCTATATGTTATTTAAAAAGTATAAAAGTGATCCTATCTGAGATAATAGGTGCAAAAACACAGAAAAGCATGTTTTATTATTTGCTGTTGAAATAGAATGTTTTTCTTACACATTACAAACCTGCAAGTCGGTTTAATCTTGATTGCAACAGCGATCCATACATAATAGAATTGATTCACTCGGCACACACACAGTTGTAGTGAAGGGGGTTGAGTAAAGCACACCAGGGTTTAAGGGATTGAGATACACACTCTGGGGATGAGAGGATTGAGACACGGTAAATATGGAAATGCATCATTGAGTCTTTAATCCTGAGTTGTTACATGTTACATCAGAAGTATTAAGAAACAAATATTTAGATCATCATTCTCATGAACGTCAGGAGAGACCATATCCTTGTACCATTTTTTCTGTTTATGTTTTCTTTTCTGGGAACTCATTAACTTTCTCCCTCGTAAATCCCCTTGCATTTATTATAGCGGCATGTCCTCTTTCTGTCACAAACCCCAGAGAATAAAGCTGTATTCTCTATAGGATTTTGATTAGAATAAATTTGTTTATTGTTATATGCACCAGAGTGCAATGAAATTGCGTGGCATTTCTTTTTCGCATGAAGCTCACAGTAATACATCAATAATACATACATAAATTGATTGATGAATACATCAATCAATTTATCAACGAGTGCAAAGCAACAGAATGGTGCAAGACTGTGTAGGAAGGAACTGCCAATGCTAGTTTAAACCGAAGATACAAAAAGCTGGAATAACTCAGTGGGACAGGCAGCATCTCTGGAGAGAAGGAATGGGTGATCTTTTGGGTTGAAACCCTTCCTCAGATTGTTGTGTAAAATCTGAGTAATGCAAAAGAATATTAAAGTACAATCATGGAATGACCCAACAGAGTGGAGTTAAGCATAAGAGTACATGGCAGCACCTTCTGGAATGGGGTTCAGGAGGCAAAAAACAGTGGGGTAGAAGTTGTTCTTACATCCAAACTTTTGATCTCCTGTATCTGCTCTCAGGAGGTAGTAGAGGGAAAAAGGAATGACCGGAATGATAGGCATCCTTACAGCCTTCCTGATGCAACACACCGTGAAGATGAGCTGGATGGAAGGCAGTGGCAAGCCTGTGATTGACTGGGCCGAGTTCACCATTCTCTGCAGGTTCAGGCGGACAAGAGCAGAGCTGTTGGTCTACCAGATTGAGATGTATCCTGTTAGAATACTTTCTGCAGTGCACCAGTAGAGGTTCAAGAGAATACTCATGAAAATGCTGAATCTTCTCAGATGCCAAGTAAATACCTGATGGGTGTCTTGATCCTCATATCAGTGTGAAGGGACCAGATTAGGTTATTGGTGATATGGATGGCTGGGAACTTAAAACTGTCAACCATCTCTACAGCAGCTCCATTAATGAGGATAGGGTTGAGTTCACTCCCATTAGCTTCTTTAGATCAACAACCATCTCTTCAATCTAGCTGACATTAATGCCCTGGAACCATGACAAAAATTTCTCAATCTCTTTCATGTACTTCATTAATTCTTTGATCTGGTCATCGGCGAACTTAAAGATTGAGTGATGTTGTACTTGACCAGACAGTCATGCATTTACAATGAGAAGAGCTTGGGGCAGAGCACACAACCCTGAGTGGCACCAGTGTTGAGGGTCAGGGTAGAGGGAATGTTATGACCTATTCAAACCAACTGAGGCCTGCTGGTCAAGAAACACAGAGCCCAGTTGCAGATAGAGGCTCCAAAGCCAAGTTCCATAAGTTTAGGGATGAGCTTATTCCATGTTGCCAAAGGCTCAGTATCCCGACATAGGTGTTCTATTTGTTATGGTGACCCAGGACTGAATGTATTGCAAGGGATGACATCATCCATCGACCTAGACTCCATTGCAAGGGCTCTAGATTGTGTAGCACAAATCTGGCACAAATGTGGACCAATACATCCTTCAAAGCACTTATGATGGTCAAAGGACAAGGCCAAAAGACATTTATTGTCACATACACCAATTGGTGCAGTTGATGCTTAAGCTAATGGTCAGTAGTTATTGAGACAAGTTATTTTATTTTTCTTGAGACTGGAGTTAAGGAAGTTTTCTTGAAGCCGATGGAAGGCTGTTGAGGTGACAAATGTTGCCAAAGACTGTGGCCAGTTGATTGACGCACAATTTCAGAACCCTTCAGGGACTCTATCCAGGTTAGCTGCTTTCCAAGAATTTACCCACATGTGAAAACATATCTGACCTCTTTCACCAAGATGTATTGGGCAGAACCAATGGGGGATGGGGGGGAACACGTCTAGGTGGAGCTTTGTTTGCCTGTTCAAAAAAGCCTTTTAGTGTAATTATTATTTATTTTCTGCCAACCTGCTTAGCTCAGGATTAAGCCGGGATCTGATCTTGAGTGAGCTCATGTATGATGTAAACATGTTGCAGTGCTGGTACATTTGAGCTTTCTCTGAATATAGTTTCTCTGAATATACACGATACAAAACTAGTGAGTTCCATGTAATGATCGTGCCCATACATTTAAAAACGTTTGAGTTACTTTGGAATCAAAAGAAGTGATTGATTTAAACAAAAATATCCACACATTAATTCTCTTTTTCCTTTGTGCATTTTGAAAAACTTCACATTGTCTTGTGATGAGCTTGTACTGCTTCTTTGAAATGAAAACAAACTCCTTGCAGTTTAGTGAAATGAAATAAGGGTCTATGTGTCTAATTGCTATCTCATCATCCTTGATAGTGTTGCACATAGTCTGAATCTTGTACAATATTAACATTGTGCATGTCCATAATGTATATATTTGATTATTCCAGTGATACTCGACACTGAAGTGCACACATGAGTGATGTCCACATGAATGAGTCTCAGTTAGGCGACCAATATGTGCAACTATTCTATGTGTGAAAATGACATGAATTAAAAAGAGATTGCAGTTGTATTATTGAGAGCACTGGTGAGAAATTGTGTTGAAATCAAAATATTGCTGTAGCTTGGTCATTAGCTGTCGAACAGGAAATTGTGACATTCCACAGATTCAAACTTTAATTTGGTCTAAATCTATTTTACAGCTGAAACAAAAATCTGCTTCAAATATTACCATGGAGTGAGTGGAGCGCTTCGAGCAACGACTCCAAGCATCAGTGTGAGAAACCCTTCAACTCCTGTAAGTTCCTTACCGTATTGTGCTTGCCTCATAGTTTATGCATATAAATTCCATTAAATGATGGTTTGCATTAATCTTACAACACTGCGCTGACAATTTACATCTGACTAAAAGAGAGAAACAAAAATAGAATCTGTCCTCTTTCTTACCATTGTCTGAAGTTCCCAAAAAAAACCATACTTTTTTTTTCCGGATTGCATCAAATCACATCAGTAAAGGCACCCTCCTCTCAATCTATTTATTACACTTTGTGTTCTATGCTCAGCAGTTGAGAGGTTTTGTGATAACAGAGCTTCCTCTACGTTTGGTCACAAATTAATGTAAGCTTGTCTTTTCAGCACTAAATATTGTGTTTAATCTACATTGCATCGATGACACATTACTTAACAATGGTCTCATGCAACATTTAGTCCAGCTTTTATAAAATGCTATTGTTGAAAGCATATATGCATGATTGGGAATAAAAAATAAATAAATAAATATTAATATTTTCTTACTGGGAAAATGCAAATTGGTGCTAATTTTCACAGAGAGTGTTAGTTCCCTAGCATTTCTTTTCATTACCATCTACTTAAATGCAAATGGGTGGTATGATTAGTAAATTTGGAGATGACCTGAAAATTAGTGAATTTGTGGATAGTGAGGCAGGTTGTGAAAGGATACAGTAAGGGAAAGAGCGATTGTAGGTAAGGGTGGGGAAATGGCAGATGGAGGTGTAGAATTCAGAGAGGCCAAATGGAAAAGGAAAGTATATAGTAAATGGAAAGACCCTATACAGCATTGATATACAAAGGGATCATGGGTTGCTTGTCCATAGTTCCCTGAAAGAGGTTCTACAAATAGATAAGGTGATAAAAAAAAGGCAAATGATATACTTGCGTTCATCAGTCGAGTGTCGAGTATAAAAGTCAGGATTCATGTTGCAGCTGTATAACACTTTAGATAATCCACATTTAGAGTATTCTGTACAGTTCTGGTTGCTATACTGCAGGGATGAGTTGAAAAGGATGCAAAGGAGGTTCAACAGCATGCTGCCTGGATTCAAGCATATTAGCTATAAGGAGAGGTTGAACAACCCTGACTTGTTTTCTCTGGAACGTTGGGGATGAGGATTGAACTGAAATTATGAGAGGCATATATAGGGATGATAGTCAGAATTTTTTTCCCCAGGGTTAAAATGTCAAATATGACCTGACATCGCTTTAAAGTGAGAGGGGTTCAAAGGACATATGGTAGGCAGGTGTTTTGCACAGAGAGCGGTGTGTGTCTGGCATACATTGCCAGAGAAGGTGGAAGAGCCAGATATTATAACAATATTTAAATGGCATTTGGACAGAAAAGGCAGGGAATAGAGGGATCCAGACCATGTGCAGGCTGATGGGATTTGTTAGATTGCATCATTGTTGATGTAGATTCTATGAGCTGAAGGGCTTGTTCCTGTGCTGTAATGTTCTATGAGCAAAACACAAAGTGCTGGAGTAACTCAATAGATCTGGCTGCATCTGTGGAGGGAATGGACATATGACACTTCTGGTTGCGACCATTCTGAAACGTTGACTATCTATTCCCTCTAGAGATGTTGCCTGACCAGCTGACTTAAGCCAGCACTTTGTGTTTTGCTCAAAATTCCAGTATCTGCACTTTCTTGTGTCTCTACTTACTGTTCCGTGTTCTATAAATAAATGGCAGATTAATTATTCAGGTAAAGGATCCTTAACGTTTTTTATTCTGGGAGGACTGCAGTCAAACACAATTCTGTCCTTAGCTCTTGGGTACATATTTGCATTTATGAGGTTAGTTTCACTGTGGATAATAATGCAAAACAGTGAATTCGCTTCCTATTTAACATATCTCCATAGTTTTATTTCCATTGAAGTCAGTGGGAGTAAAAATCAGAAAAGATGTAAAATGCGCTGCTGATTTGATGCCACTTAATTTATACCACCGTACAAAGTCTGATTCTACTCCAGCTAATCACAGAAGAGATTACCAAGTCGGTGAGTCCGATTGTGGTATCTTGACTCCTGCCCAAGCTAAGACTAGTGCAAACCAGGAATCAATCTTAAGGCTTCCTGCTCTGTGTGATTCATCTATCTGGCAGATAAACTCAATGAGCCATGCAAAATATTTGGATTAATATTTAAAACAAAATATTTTAGCAGAATGACTGCATGACTAGATTGAAAATATTATGTTTTGTTTGATGCCAATTCAAAACCCTTATCAGATTCTACGCACAGTAATATAATAGTAAGATTAAACCGGAACTTACCAGTTCGAAGTTTGATCGTTATTTTATGAGGAGTTACGATGAGGGATTACGTGAAGACCCGCCTGGCGCTGGCAAACGGCATACTTCAAAGCAGCGGCATGAAAAACACAGAACACCAAATAGCCGAAGTAACATAGTAAGGCTCATAATAGACTTAGAACTACCAGATGATCATTTATTTTATGAGGGTGGAGTGGAGGGCACGTAATCCCTCATCGTAACTCCTCATAAAATAACGAATTAAACTTCGAACTGGTAAGTTCTCGTTTAATCTTACTATTTTACTTCGGAGTCACGTGAGTGACTACGTGAAGATTTTAAAGCTTTCTGTGTTTTTTATGTCGTAGAATTAATCAGTACGACAGTCCGGCTAAGTAAATACATACATGAGAAACCAACTAATTTTAGTTCTTTCCATAATTAATTTTTAATGATTTAAAGAACATCACAATAACCCTCCTTATATCCGAGGGATCATTACAAGTGATAAAAGATATGTGACTACATAACTGATTATAGCAATCAATAGTAAACAAAGCAGGTGACTATAGTGATCCCAACACCGCGTGGCCAAAACTTGTCATAGTGTGAACAGGTTTATTGTAGAACTTTGAAAAGTTTCTTCTTTACTCCACCCTGCGATTTTTTTTAAAAATATGCTCGAGCGGTACGTCCCGCACCTTCGCCGCGGACGTAGCTGCAGCCCTGGTGGAGTGAGATTTGAACACATCAGTGTCTACTCCTGCTAACAGTAACACCTGTTTCAACCACTTTGAGATAGTTTGAACTGAAGCTTTAGTGTGTGGTTTTTTATGCGTAATCATTAACGTTATTTCATTTCCTCGAAGAGTTTTGGTAACTTTTATATATTGGTTCAAATGTCTAACCACACATAAAGTAGGATCAATAGGATAAGCTTGAAAGATTACCTTTGCTCCATTCTTCCTGGTCTGCTTTGTTTGATCAGATCGTAAACAATAGAACACAATGTTATCTGTATCACATGCATACAGTCTAAACGCAACATTTGTAAAGTTTGCACTCTTTGAGCTGAAACCAATGATATTAACATTATTAATTTGAATGTTAATCTTTCCAATGACAAATCCTTCATTGGAGTCCACTGTCTAAGTAAGGTAAGTACAATGCTCACATCCCAAATCTCTGTGTATCTAGGTTTGGGTGATTAATGTTAAAGATTCCTTTCATGAATCTAGATATTAGTGATGTGATCCAATTGATTTCTGGTCAGACATAAGTCCTAAATAAGATGATAAGGCACTGCGTGCAGTGTTAATGGCACTGTAACTTAAATGTTGCTCAAAATGCAATTTAGCAAGGAACTCCAATACATTTGCAATATTCACAGTATCATAAGAAATATTTGACTGTGTGCAAAATTCTTCCCATTTCTTAATATGTGTCATATATTGTTTTGTGTGTTATCTCGCCATGATGCGACTATAACTTCCATAGTTTTTGTCCGACAATCCCAGCTCCTGTAGTGGTCTGGTCAAAACCTGCAGATTAATAAATTCATATATGCATAAATGGATACATTTCTTTGGTTACTGCATTAATCAAAATATCACTACAGTTAGGAATTGACATATATGGTTCTTTAATCATATTCAGCATTAATGGGAACCAAGGTTGTGTTGGCCAATTTGGAACTACCAACAATCCTGTGGCAGAATCTTGTTCTATTTCCTTCAGACATTGCTGAACCAAAGCAAAAGGTGGAAAAGCATAAAAGAACATATTCCCCCAGTTCAATGAAAAAGCATCTACTGCTACTGCATCTGGATCGTGTTCCCAAGACACATATTTAGGCAATTGATGATTAAGCCTTGATGCAAACAAATCAATTTCTGGTAAACCAAATTGAGTTTACAATATTCTTAAATATTGCTGGATTAAGCATCCATTCTGTGTTATCTTTAAATATCCTTGATCTTTTTATCTGCCACCACATTGTCTTTACCTGGAATGTAGTTTGCTGAAATCCAAATTTGGCGATCAATACACCATTGCCATATTTCATTGACCAGACAATCACATGATACTGATCTGACTCCCCCCATGTGATTAATATATGCAACAGCCGTTTTATTGTCTAAACTGTATTAATACATGTAGACCCTTTTTTGAACAGCAATATGCTTTTAGACCATAGAAAGCACCCAATAACTCTAAATAGTTAATACCATAAGTTTGAAGAAACATTTCTTCTTGGATTTTCCATCTACCTCCACAACTGGAGGATGAATCTGTTACCCCCCCTCCGTTACCCCCCCCCCCCCCCCCCCATCCGAGAGCATTAGCATCTATTTTATAAACAATTTCAGGCTGTTTAATCAGAATGTTTTTAGGCAGCTTGTGGGACATTTTTAACCCACCATGGTAATTCCACAAAGCTTCTTTTGTTAATTGCATAGGCCTATCAAAGTGGCCTGCCCTCTCTGAGAGCTCTTATTTTGTCCCTTTGAAGATTTTGATAATGTAATGACCAAATTCTACTGCAGGAAATGCTGCTACTAGTTTTACCAATAGTTTTCGCTACTTCTCGGATGGAAGGATAAGTTTGTGAATGAGATTATTACAAGTCACCAAAAAATCATCAACTTTATCTTTGTTGGTAAACGTATTAACATAGTCTCTGAGTTAATTACAAACCCAAATAGTTAATTGATTTGTGCTGGCTGCAGCTGGGATTTAATTGGATGAATCAAGAACCCTAGCTTTAACAAAGCTTTTGTACGGAAACTAATTCTCACTGACTCTTGATTGCCATAAATGATTAGAATGTCATTGAGATAAGCCATAACGATGTGTTTTTGTACTCTTATTGGGCTAAAACTGGTTTCAACATCGTTTATAAGGAGCCTGGGAGCTGAACTCAATCCATTTGGCAAAGCTTTAAACTGCCATAATTGTCCCAGCCAATTAAATTTTAAGTACCTCCAGAAACTGATGTATTGGTACAGAATAATAGGCGTTTTTCAAATCAATCGTAGCCATATAACCACCTGCTGATATTAAATATCTTGCAGTATTAAATGTTTCCACTTAAAAGTTTTGTATTCTACCACTTATTTAGATCTGTAAGGTCCAGAATAATTCTGCAATCACCATCTTTTTATGTCTTTTGAATATCTTTAGACACAATTGATGCTCGTGTTCATAAGTTTTTTCAATTAACCCCTTTCCAGATAATTTGTCAATTTCCACATTAATCTCTCTGCTTTTTCCAATTGCAGTAAACACGAAAGCATAGGCAGGTTTATCTGTACTGGAGGATTAACCCCTTCTTTAAATGTAATAGTGGCTCCTGAAACTGCTTGTAAAAAATAAACGATCAGAAGTAATAGTAAGCCAGTCTTTATAAAACTTTTGTAATCTCCCTCCAACTGGAGATTAATCCGCAGTTTCTTTAAGGATAGAGCAAGTCCTTTAATACCTCTCCATATGAGCGTGGTGGTCTCCTTTTCCCCGACTATATACGGTAAGTATTGGGCTGTGCAGTACGATAATATTTCCTTGACATATTTCTGCCTCTATTTCCAAATCAAATCCCCTTCTGGGCGAAAAAATACCTTTTTTGTCCTAAGACGAAGGTTTCATGCAGCTAAAATTTTTAGCTTCTTCATCTAATTTTTTTAATAATTTAGGCAGATTTACTCCAAACAGATAACCAGGAGCTTGAACACCACTTGCTCGACACAGGCTTGCAAACCTTGGGTGAAATATGGGCCGAATAGCCATTTTCCTCATACAATAATTTCATAGAAAGAATTGCACAATAGGCCCTCTTTTTTAAACTTATCCATCTCTCCAAAGCCATAATGGCAGTAGAATAATTTGTGAGGATTTTTGAACCTCACTTCTGAGCTGCTCATATTTGGGGTCATGGATGCCCATATCAACGGAAAAACCGTAGGCATTTCCAATGAGGCACAATTTCTGTGCGTTTATAATTCTGATGTTTCAATCATCACATAATCATGAAGTTGGTGAGATACCATATATTAATGTTGGCAGCTAGGTTTTCTTCCATAGCCTCACCACTTCCTTCATATATAGCAAATTATTTTGCTATCCCAGGCACATTTGGCCTTTCTTTTATTTTGTGGTGTGTTTTCAAATGCAAATCACCATCAGCAGGTCTGCCTTCTGCAGCCCTAAATCATTTGGGATTTCACCCCATGAGACTTCCTTCGGCCCAAATCCCTGGGTCCGGAGTTCCAACTCCCAATTAGGCCCACAGCCATATTAAGAATAATTAAACCCCTCAGGGCTTTTTGGGAACCTTCTGGGTACTGTGACCCTAGTCTCATAATTTTTGGAGAACTTTCTCCATATGCTCCATTATTAGTTCCACATAGTTTATTTATCTGGAGGATTTTCAGTATTCAGAGTCATCAGAAACCACGGGCCTCTCAAATTTCTTTTACTTTTTTAGGAGCATTTCTCTCCGTGGTTATAACTTCTGGAGAATCTAGAACTCGCTAACGGGTATATCAGCGGCCACCGGTATCGGAACCGGATCCGCACTAGCACTTTTTTTCCCGTATTTTTATTTTCCACCCCGGGAAGCTCTTTTACCCGCGAATTTTCTTTGCCAATTTCTCCATTTCTTTCATTAATCTGTGCTAAACAGCACTTTAACGTGACTCTGACTTTTATTTTACTTTACTTTTTACTGCTGGACCCACCCAGCGTACTCTAACGAACATCCCGACTTTGCCCCACTTACCTGCGGGTACCGTTCCGACCGCTGCGAGGAGCTGCTCCTTACTGCAGCTCCTCCTTCCGTCCGTCAGCGTCGACGTAATGCTGTTTGCCAGCGCCAGGCGGGCTCTTCACGTTAGTCACTCATGTGACTCCGAAGTAGAATTGAACATTCAGTGCTAAGAATCTACAGATTTTGTCCATAAATATATGTAGCTGACAATTTCTTGGTAATGACATTTGGTAGATCTTTCTAGATATTTTACTCAACAATTCATCCATGAGCCATTTCAGAAATAAGGAATAATTTTGAATACAATATAATTCTCTGTGTAGTGGAATTCTATGTTGCAACATTTTGACAGCAATAAATGTGGTTTAGACACAGTTTAAGGTACCATATAACAAGACCTATATAATTGTTTTTGACATTTTAAATGGAAAAGTCCACAACTTCCTGATATGAAACAAATGTGGAAACTTGTGGTTGGTTAGAACCAAAATATATCTCAACATTTCATTCATTTGGGAAATAAAATTGCAAGGAGAGTAAAATAGGTGAATAATCTAATCTTGTGCCACTGGCCTAAGGTCCTGTCCAACTAACGTGACTTTTCAGCGACTGTCTTTGACCTTCAAGCTCGAGGGCATTGACCTGAAAAACCTCGAGCTGGATCAACCGTCAGCGATGAAACCGCGAGCTGGATCGACCATCCACACACACACACACACACACACACACACACACACACACACACACACACACACACCGCAAAGGCGGGGACCAGGGAAAGCGGGGCAGCGCTGTCTGAAATTCACACCCGCGATGAACAGGAAGGTAAAAGATGGCTGGCACAGTGTACGGTAAGTCCTTTAGAGAGCGTGGTGTGGGGGGGGGAGAGAGAGAGAAGGGGGAGAAGGGGGGGAGAAGGAGGGAAGACATTTTTAAGAAGCCAGACAACTTAATAAAGTTTAGCGGGCATTTAACATTACCGGTCGGTTTTCCTTGGTTCTGAAAACTCCAATGAGCCAATTAAAATGCCCGGTCGGCAAAGGAGATTGCCTACGGCTAGCTCAACTGCCTAGCGACCCCACTCCACTGCACTACAAGTTCAAAAGAACAATGCCGACAATTTCTACTTGCGGAACAATTTTCAGCATGCTGAAAAATTTTCCTCGATCAAACTGAGGCCATGAGAATGCGGGAACTTCCCTCGAGCATGAAGGAGAGTTACAGTGACCTCCTGGGACCACGTGTCGACCATGCTGCGAGTTTGAGTCGAGCGTAAACTCTTCTAAACTCGCCAATTAGGTCGCCGCAGTGGAGCAGGCCCCTTAACTTTGGTTAACATTGCCCACTAAATTTCTTTTTTACTGTTGTATTACACATCATCACCGTGAACATGTAATTTGGTTCACAATTGCCTGAGATCTTGCCCAGTCTATGTTGTTATGAAACTAAGGGAATTGCCAATTCTGCAAAGAAAACCAGAAAGATTGTGTGTAATATAGATAACAGCAGTAAAGTGTTTGGAGTAACAGATTATAACTCCAGGAGATCATGCCAGTTTTTCCTTGCACTGTTCATAGTGAGTCAGAGGATGTTTATTTAAGCATCAGGAATGCTATATCAGGTAGCACATCCAGTATGATAATCCGCTTTCTGTGGCTGTGAGAGTACCGATTAAACTCCCTGGCCGGTCGGTCGGTCGGTCGGTTGGTCGGTCGGTCAGTCAGTCAGTCAGTCAGTCAGTCAATCTCTCTCTCTCTCTCTCTTATATAATAAATACCTTCTCATTCTTACTTATGGATTCCCTGACTTATCTCGGTCTTTTTACATCTCTCCCCTCATCTTTCTTATCCAATTTCTGTGCCGTGCTTGTGTTTATTGACTCTCCCCTTCCCCCCACCTTCCACCCCCCCCCCACGCACACTGATGCATTGTCACTTTCTTAAGAAAATAGAGACCGAGGTGGAGAGGAGAATGGGTTGCATTTGTTAAGTTAGTTTGACTGTGGATAGTTTGGAGCTGGGCCAGTTTGTTGGAGAAGCTTTAAAAGGGAAGTAAGAGTTGATGGAGTTTTGGAATAGAACATGTCAGAAGAATCAAGAGATTGGGATTGAAACGTAAAAGAGATTCTGCAGTAGCCTGAGAAGAGTAAAGTGGAGACTCTTTGATTGTCAACGATAGCTGTGACGCAGGGTTCATGGCAGACACAACACACAGACTGAGCGCAGTGAGAGGGTGGGGGAACTATGCAGGCGCAGTTGGACCATACTGGAAACTGTAAGCAGGACAGTAGGGTACCCAGGCAGGAAAATCTCTTGGTGGAATAAAGGGAGGAGACAGAAAATATGGAGCAGAAAATGCACCACCCTCTCTACCCTGTGCTCCACTTGGACTTGCACCTATTTCCCCATTCCCCTCCCCATCCACCTACATTCCTTCCTCTATCTTGACAATTTGCAACTCTTCAATCCTTTTATGTCATGTCATACCTCTTTTCATCTCTTGCCTATCAAAACATCCCTCATTTAGGACTTGACGGCTCAATCTATTACTTACCAGGCTTTGTCTTGCCCCTCCTCTCTTCCCAGCTTTATCTCCCCCCCCCCCCCCCGTTGCAATCAGTCTAAAAAAGATTCCCGATCTACAAAACGCCACCTATCCATGATCCTCCAGTTGCTGCCCCGCTGAGTTACTCGAGGACTTATTAGTATAATCTTAATGTTAGTGTTCAGGAAGCACATTTTTCACATAAAATGAGGTGGAAATCTGTTATCGTACAGTTAATTATGGTGTTCATAGAAAAAATGAAATTCTTACTTGTTGCTGCCCTTTACAGGCACATTAATGCAGCAACAAGTAAGAATTTCATTTTTCCTATTCCTGGTTTTCATATGATAATTAAACACATGTAAAGGAACAAAGATGTCTCAGAATATAAATACATTGATTACTGAAAGTTGTACCACAGAAAAAAATTTGCAAAGCTATTAAAATAAAGCAAGCCACGCACAGAGTTTATTTTCAGACAGATGGAATGAAAAGCAGGAAGTTTATGTAAAGTATTTACTAAATGTTAATTAGACCACAGAGAGTATTATGAACTGTTCTGGTCACTATATTGTAAAAAGGTGTTATAGAAATTATCTGCCATGATGATTCCAGAAATAAGAGGAAATATGTAGCAAGAAAAGATGAATACAGTGGTCTGTTTTCCTTTGAGGGAAGAAGGCTGGGAGATGATCTAAAAGAGGTCTTTAAAATTATGAAGAGTTTTGACAGAGTGGATGCAGATTGCTTCCACGTGAGGAACATTAGAATGATAGAATCATAGAACATTTGTGACACGGGATACGGATGGAAGCCATCTGTCCTATTGAGTCTGAATCGACAAGGTGAGCTAGTCAGCCGAATCTGATCTTCTGTCTCATATTTCCTTCCAACACATATTTAATGGTTCAATGATCCTTTACTGTCATGCGTTCCGAGGTACAGTGAAATTTGATTTATCATACAATCAAACCAAAAAAGATACATAACTACACAAAAATTTAAACATAAACAGCCACCACAGCGGTGAGAATCCCTAGGGCACACAGCATACACAGAGACCCAGAGCCATCAGTTCAATGGCCAGGCCACACAGACGCTCCTTCACCATGATGTGACCAGAGTTGTACCGACCGCTGTCACTCTCTCCGCAGTCCCTGCCCGCCCGAACAGTCAGAAAGCCGTCCACACTCGCACCAGATTCCAGGATGTTCTCATGGCATGATGTCCCGCAAACACTGAGATCACTGCACTCACACAATCCCTCCGAGTCCCCCAAGTGCAGGCAGCACATCCATCTTGTTTTTCGGCAACCTCACATTCCCCACTGTGATGGACGGCAAATAACTTTTACCTTCTTCCCTCCTTTCTCCGGTCAGGGCGATCGCAACATCCGCAGTCGGGGCGATCGCGAAGCTCCTGCAGTCGGTGATCGAAGACCCCGCAACGGGGCGAGCGAATCTCCGATGATCAGCGGTCCCAAAGGAAGCTCCCAAAGTTGATCCCTAACAAAGGGAGCCAGCTCCACGATGTACGCCACAGTGCGGACAGAGGATACGATGCGGAAAAAGTTGCATCTCCGTCGAGGGAAGAGATTTTAAAAAAAAAAAGTCCCCAAACCCCCTCTTCCCCCCCCATCCCCCATAAACCTAAACAATCCCCCATACAAAACCTAAAGATACACTAAAACATACAAATAAAACAGTCTAAAAACAAACAAAAGACGAAAGGGACAAGACAGGCCTGTCACTTATGGCATCACCTGACACATCCAACTCATTGAGTCCATTCTGGAGCACTCATCCATCAGCTGCTTCCTCTCACATGCCCATCAACTCCCCCAACCTCCTCTGCCCCTCCTTCTACTGTCACTAACCTACACAAAGGCAGTTTACAGTGGTCAATTATCCTTCCAGGGGCGGTGTTTCTTTGGGACGTGGGAAGAAACAGTTCAACCTGGGGCAAAACACATGCAGTCACAGAGAGAACATGTAAAACTCCACACAGACAGAACTCAAATGCTGTCTTCGATCTACACTCATTGTTTATGACCAAAGCTTTACAATTCCATTATTTAGTACAGCGTTTTTATATACTATGCAACCTTCTTGGAGTTAAAATTGACCGCTGGGAGGGTTTCAGGTCAGTGACTGTTCATCCATTCTGAAGACATCGACTGATTCAGTAATTCAACTTCTCCTTCACAAAACTGCCGATTTACGGAATATTCCCAATGTCTTGTGATACTGAGTCTGGAAAAGCCCAAACATAAGAATCAAAATAAACCTGCAAAGAATGTTGAGAAAGCAAGGTGAAGGAGCAAATTAAATACATTTGTGTTTGTACCCAATTATCTGACTTTTATTTCATTTAATGTAATTTTGGTTGCTGACAGACTGAGATTTAGGTGTTCCAACGTGACACTTACTGACAGACCCTCCTACTGCACCTAACCCCTCAACACTTTAACTAAGATTTAACTGATGTTAAACATGATATGTGAAACTATAGATAAAATCTAGATGCCATTTTTAATGGCTTTGCCTTCTGACAAAATGCGAGTCAAAGTTTCATACGTTTTGAAACAGTATGTTAGAGTCCCACAATTCCCTTTCCCATTTTCTGAATGTCTGTCATATCTTGAATTTCACGTATTTGAAAGACAAATAATATTACTTGTTATGAATCTAAGTGTTATGTCAGAGTAATGTTATGGGGTTAAGCTTTGCTTTGTGAGGCTTTTGCGTTGTAAACTTAACAAATATAAAAATAAAAAAGATCATAAAAATAAACTGGGGAAGGCCACCATCAGTGATGAAGCCTTGCTAAACCCAGACCTCATTGAAGTGTTCCATCCATTCAACGAGATGTTTCCTTTTGTAACTGGAATTTTTCTTCCCAGATTTCCCATGATAATATGCTTGACTCTCCATCCATGTTTACAGTGGATAATCATCCGGCTTATTATAAAGATGCCAGGATACATCAGCCTGGATCGTATCCACTTTAACTGCCTGTAGGGAAAGAAGATTCTGCAGCATTCTCTTTCTGTTACTTGCATTTATCCTACGATCCAGTCATAGTGGCATCATTATCTCTGTCCTCATTGAGCTACGAGACGTGCCTCCTTATCCATTGGTGCATCAAATTTAAAACCCGCTAAGTCACACCTGAAATTTTCGAATGGTCTTACCAAACCTGCCTCCTTCAACAAAATTTAATTCCCCACTGCCCGAATCTGTCCCCCTCCCTTCACTCCTACATTGGATGCAGTCTTACAGTAACCTGGGTTTTATGGTATAAAATTCCTTCCTAAATCATTCCTTTTCAGCAGCTTTCATTTTTTTGTCTTGATTTTGGATACATCTTCAAGTTTCTCCTTCCCAACTGTTGCATTGGCTATCTTAGGACAAATTTGTGAACTACATTTGTGGGTTGCATGGTGGCGTAACGATAGAGCTATTGCCTTACAGTGCCAGAGACCATGGTTTCTTCCTGACTACAGGTGCTGTCTGTACGGCGTTTGTATGTTCTCCCCGTGACCTGGGTGGGTTTTCTCCGAGATCTTCAGTTAACTCCCAAACGCTAAAGACGTACAGGTTTGTAGGTTAATTGGCTTGGTATAAATGTAAATTGTCCCTAGTATATGTAGGACAGCGTTAATGTGCGGGGATCTGGTGGTCGGTGCAGTTTCGGTGGGCCGAAGTTCTGTTGCCGCGCTATATCTCTAAACTAAACTAAAGGATGGAATATATTTGAAAGATCCTATATAAATTCCTGAAGAAGGGTCTCGACCCGAAACGTCGCCTATCTCCTTCGCTCCTTAGATGCTGCTGCACCCGCTGAGTTTCTCCAGCTTTTTGTGTACCCTCGATTCTCCAGCATCTGCAGTTCCTTCTTTAAAACTATATAAATGCAAGTTTATTTAAAGGTTATAAGAATTGTTTTACCATCCTCTAGCTGCTAAGCCCATGGTGCAATTGTAATTGTTTTGACAACTGTTTTTCCTTTCCATTAATCCACCAGAACTTTGTGATATGTATCTTCAATGCTTGATGACTGAGGACGCACAACTCAATCTTTCCAATGTTTACTGTCTGTGGTTTGTGCTTTGGGTTCTTTGAGGAAGAATCTCAATTTTGAATATTTTTCTTCTTCCTAACAGATTTTTTGAAAAACTATTTCTACTGAAGAAGGTGTTCAAGGACAGGGAAATCGAAGGTTGATTTAATTTTACATTGTCAGGTATGGTGACCTTTTAAAGAGCGACCACCTCAACATTACAGTTAATTCTGGTAAATGAGTGATCAAAAACTGTTAAAGCAATGGTGAAAGGAGCTTTTAAACACTAAGATTCAGTACAATATCAGATGTTCTGTATGAATTGTTGGGGAATAGAATCATTACCAATTCTGTATTAACGATTTGGAGGAAGAGTTGCACCAAGATGTCACAATCAGCAGACATAAATATTTGTGGGAGAGTTGGTCAGGGTCAGACCACAGAGATATCAGGGGCATAGAGGATTTTTTAATTTATGGGAATTTTAAAACATTACATGCGTTAGTTTTGAATGGGTTAAGCTGGGAAAGAATATAAGTTACAGAGTTTGAGATGAAATTAAGCCTTGCATTCATCATCTGTTGCTGAAGATTGCAAATGAGCTGTAAACTGTGCAGTGAGCATCTAAGGTCACATTATGTTATGCAGTTTATAAACCTTAGGAAATCCTGTCATTTGTGAAAACTGCGATGCTCTTTCACTTTGTTGCCATTTATCCATTGAGGTGGAAGATGAAAATGATTGCTCAGATGTGGGAAGGATTTCGCACTTCCAAATCTAAGGATATAATTCCTGCAGATTGCATAATACTTGTAACATTGGTGGGATCAGTTTGTTAAAGAATCTGATGTGTTGAAATAAAAGACTATTGGGACTTTCACAGTTGAGTTGCGCACCATTCCCAAATACAGTTTACACAGGTACACATATGCCAAATTTATTAGATTTCTGCATGTTAGGGGCGTCAATGTGATGCAATTGAGGCAGCACTGATATAAAAGGAAACAATCTTTTCTCAGGATTAGTCTTACATTGCTTATCAAATCCAGTACTGGAACTTTGTACAATGTATTACAGAACAGTGGCATGTTTCTTTTTAGCAATTGATTTATTTGCTCCCTTATACTCAAATGAGGTGATCAGAAAAGTTATACTAATACCTTACAATTCTTTTTATTTTAATTTGTATCATTACTTGCAAGAATATACCTGCTGAGGCTATTTGTCAAGGGAGAATGTTAAGCTAATCTCTTCTGTTTAAAAAAACATTGCCCAATAGTCCAAGCACTGGAGTTGATGAGTGCCAGAAAGCCCATCCCAATAGAATAGGTCACTTCATTTTAAACGGTAATCTTTTTCCAGTGAGATCATTAAGATATTTCCAGCATGATATAGTAAATAGCATGGTTATAAGTAATCAGCATTCAGTACTGTCAGTAAATTTACATGCCAGATATGATTGGGCATGTTTGAAATGAATAGGTTTATTTGATCGGCAGGAAAACCCCCTGATACTGATTTTTCTTCACGGTTTTTTTGGTGGGAATGTTTTTCCAAATACTACAATGGCGCCATGTAAATGGAGATACCCTGCTTCAATACTGCTCTTGCTGCTGCAACCTGGTACCACCATGGACTAGCGATGGTTCCAGATGTAGCCAAGTGCAGAATTGGCTTGGCAGGATATATATGAGGCTTAAAACTCAAAAGACTTGGGAAATTTACCCTGAACTGCCAATTAGACCTAAATATGAAAACCGGGTTACTGCTAGCATATTACAGTTCTAAATATTAATTTGTAAAATAAACAAGTCTGAGCGCAGAATAGCACAAAAAACTCACGTCATATTTGATGATAGTAATTGGATTGTTGACAATTGCCATTTAATAAATCTAAAAATGTATTAACCTGGAATTGTTTACTGTTTCCTCCATTTTGGCGTCCTTTAGAGATACATTTCTCCTCAACATATTTTAATGTAAGAAATGAGCATTGTTAACGAAAAAAAAAAAAAAAAAAAAAAAACAAAAAAAAAAAAAAAAAAAAAAATAAAAAAAACAAAAAAATATTAGCAATGCAAATTTTATGTGAAACAACTACAATCAGTTAACATGTAAAACTCTCAACCTAATTCTGCAGCTCTTAATATTTAATGGGAATGAAAGCTATATTTCCTTCGATTTCTGGGACACATTGCAGTAAAAAGCAGCGAGATGCTCAGCTTACATTCTGTGCTATATTCCATCAGTCCGAAATCATCATTCAAAACATTATTTAGTCATTATTTCCATTGGGCTTTTTGACAGCCGGTGTCATGTTGCCCATGATAGCCAAGCAAGTTGGAAACATTAGAGGCATACTACGCACTTAATTATTGCAATTGATATTATTAGCATCCTAAAAATATTTTAAAACAATTATATAATGGTGCTTTTGTTAAGGACAGTTATTTAGTTAGTTAACATATAATGTAATTAGCAATATATAATTTTCTTGGTAATACTGATAAATTTCCACCTTAAGCAAAAGGAGTTTATTCAAACACTATGTGCTGGCCCTTTGCTAAGATAATTCTAAAATTAATCCCCATCCCAACCTGCCACCTCCCTGTCTTCCTCTAGTCATAGAGTCACACAATATTGAAGTAGGCCATTCAGCCAACTCGTATACGCCAGCCGAGATGCCCTTTTAAGCCACTTTCATTTGCCTGTGATTGATCCAAACTCCGCAACCATTTCCTCGTCATGTACCTGTCCATATGTATTTTAAATATTGGGGTGTTTATATCTGCTTCAACCATTTCCTCTGGCATCATGTTCCATGCATTTACCATCCTCTGTGTAAAACAGATTTCCCGCAAATTCCTATTAAAGTTTTCCCCTCTTAGCTTAAACCTATGCCCTCTAGATCTTGATTCCCCATCCCTGGGATCTAGATGTCTCTACTCTACGTCATACACGTGTCTAATTTTCCATTCAAAACATAATGACGTCTGCGTTGAATTCTCACTATGGGTAGACTATTCTGTAACAATCTGAACAATTGAAAAACAGTGCGAGGGATTTTCATGATGTTTGTCTGAATTTTAGAAATACATTTTTCTGTTGAATGGTGGAAGATGTTTAAAGTGCCGGAATGTGCACTTCCTGTCAAGCAGATGCATGGAGATTGTCTTTCATAGTCAGTTTTGGGAAATTCTGTCAGCTGGATGTAGTCATCTACTAAAACCATTTCAGGACTAACATGGCTTTATCCTTGCCAGCAGAAAAAAGGAAAATGGGGGCACATTCCAGCATTTAAATATGTTTTACTTCCACACAAACAGATTTGTCACTGAAATGCCGCATTTGACAATGCCAAAAAATCATTTAATTATATTTCCATTTATGTGGAATATTTTCCTTCAAAATATGTTTTACTTTTCAACTAAATTCCAAGACCAGCGGGACCCAATGGGTCCCGTCAAGATAGGAAGTCCCCCCCCCCCCCACCCCTGCACCCCCTGCCCCCCCCCCCCCCCCCCCCAACCCCTGCTGCCCCTGCCCTGGCCCCTGCTGCCCTGGCCCCCCTGCCCTTTCCTGCCCCCCTCTGCCTGCTCCCCCCCCCCCCCCCCCATCGGCCCCCCCTGCCCCCCGCCCCCAGCCCCCCTGGCCTCCCTGGCCACTGCCCCCTGCCCCCCCCCCCTGCCCCTGCCGCCTTGGCTACCCCCCTCCCCCCGCCCACCGCCCCCACCCCCCTCCCCCGGCCTGCCTGCCCCCCCTCGGGACCTGGCCCCTCCTCTGCCCACCCCCCCCCCCCTGGCCCCCCCAGGCCCTGCCCCTGCCCCCTGCCCCCTCCCTGGCCCCCCTGCCCCTGCCCCTCTGCCCCCCCCCCTGGCCTGGCCTGCCTCCCCCCCCTGCCTGCCTCCCCCCCCCAGCCCCCCCCCCCCCCCCCACTCCTCCCCCTGCCCATTGGGTCCACCCGCCCTGCCCTGCCCACCCCACTCCGCTGCCGCCCCCCCCCCCCTGGCACAGGACCTCTGCCCTCCCTGCCCACCCTGCCCCCTGCCGCTGGTCCCAGGTCCCACCAATGCAACCGTTTTCCCCAACGGAATATTGCACAACCTACCCGTAGCCCCCAACTGAAGCCGTTCCCAATTGTAAGATTCCAGCACTCCCCTGCCTCCCTCAGCACTGGAGCTTAACAAAAAAAAAACCAAATTGCACTGCCCCTGCCTGCCGCAGAAGAGAAGAGTGCCAATTGCACAATACCAATTTGCCCTCACCCTTCCTGTTGAGTATTTGCTGTGATATCCAATTGTGGTGAAAAGTTTTAGTGTTCCTGTATTGCAACTTGCACTCACGTTAAATCGAAGTGTGTGTTGGAAGCTGGCAGGAAGAATTTTAACAGTGAAAAATCTTTGTTGGCATCATCCCCTTAAAGTTGGCATTTTTTACCTAGCTTTTAATCATCAAATCACGTGGGAAAGAAATAGCATAATCCCGGAAACTCCTGAACAACAAAAAAAAAAAGCTCTCTGTGAGAAAAGTTGCGGTTACAATGCATTGGCAGCGTCCCATTGTAATGGACATTGTTAGCACTCGGCAGCTTGAGAGCCCATTTGATTAGTGCCACTGTGAGTGCCTTGTGCATCATCAACTGGGTAGCTGCTGGGCCAAAGGCTCTCTGTGAGAAGTCTGCGTTTACCATTGGCATTTTGTAAATGAGATCCATTGTGATTGACATCTGCGAGATGGCATTGTGAACATCATCACTGGAAGCTACTGAAAAAAAAGGCTCTCTGTGAGAAGCATTTTTTGCTTTTTTTTTTACTATAATCATGAAAAATTGAAATATAGGATAGTCTTCTTAATGTGCACAACTCTGATAACGGCAGGAGGGGAAAATTTGAAGTTAAATATGTAACAATTTAACCGTTAGCACGTACAATTCGAGAAGATAGAAAAACATACACCTGCACACAAATAGGACTTTTAAATATACAGATGAGCAACAATTGCAATGGTACATTGGTACCCTGGTGTATTGTAAAGACAAAAAAGGATTTACGCATACTCCACAAAGCACTCCTCCCTTTCAGCAAGCTGTAACGATAGAACTCTGCAAGTGAAATCAGTTCAAAATCCCACCTCTTTTTCTGACTAACATGCTATCCATGGTTCTTTTTTTTATGTCAGTTCTGTGTTGTGCTAATTGTGAACCAAGTTTGATGTGAAGATTAAAATACATGAAAATTCACTGAAAAAATAATTGCGATGTAAATCCTTGACATTTCTTGTTTGGAAAGTCTGTGTATCCTGATTCAAAATACATTTGATTGTTTTGATTAGGGTTTTCAAATTGGGCTATTGGTCTGAAGAAGGGATGTTCTTTATCCCTGATCCTTAGCCCTGAAATTTCCATTCAACCAGGCAACACAGCATTTTCCCGGTATTACCACCCATGGCATGAGAAACGACTGGCATTATCTTTTAACACCATCAACCCTGACTGCAGAGAGAGGTAGGAAGAAGAAGCTTAAGCACAAAACAAATGAATGAAGAGCCCTAACTTTGAAAGAAGTGGTTTCAATCTTGTGCACGGTGAATTTGGGAATTTGGTTTTTTCACACCTTGTTTCATTTAGGTGTGTTTTTATACAATGGTTTGGTAAATTTTTTTGACATGTTTTGGTGCTAAAGCTTTGGTTACACCATGATAAAATTATGAAATCTGCCCAGATTGTTGTACAAGCCTAACTGGCTCATTGGTTCTGGAAGGGAAGAGTATAAGTCTGAAATTGTCATATGGTTACCCAAAACAGAACAATG